>SRVM01040148.1:0-11927 GCA_007570785.1 Antilocapra americana | reverse complement strand
TTTTGGATGATCAGGCTGAGAACCAGCACCAGGAGCCCGGCCTTGGGAAGGCTTTGCTCACCACTCAGCATGGCATCGCAGGTGAGGCCCAGGGTGGGGAACACGATGTAGATGTGCTCCCTGGTGTCCACCTCCTTCAATGCCATGCCAAAGACCAGCTGCAGGCACTGGACGGCTTTATGGAAGACAACAGGGATGTGGTCCTGTTTATCCGTGAGGATCATATCCAGTATTTTGGTCTTGGAGGTCAGCTCCTTGGCACGATACTTGAGGAGCAGGAACTTCACAAGATTAGCCATAATCTCCTTCAGAGCTTCGTGGGACAAGGCCTCCACAAAAGTTGAGGAGGAGACTAGGGGAGAGGAGGCTGTGGGGGCTGCAGCCATCCACCCCTCAGACACCAGGAGCTGTGCTTCTACCTGGCCCTGGCCTCTCCTGGGTCCTGAAGGTTTTCCTCATGCTTGCGCAGCTCACTCATCTTGATCCTGAGTGTGATACCTGGGATGGAACCACAGACAGCATTGAGACAGGGGGATAGATGTGGACCACATGCCAGGAGGAGAGTGGGGGTGTGAGCGGCCTCACCTGAGAAACGCGGCCTGGGAGGTCTGACACAGGCCACTTACAGGTCTCCTCTTGAGGGGTGCTCTCGAGCCTCACAGGGGTGATCTTCCTGGGTGGCCAGACACCTGGCTACCTGAAGGAGGAAGGGCGATGTCTCCCCAGGGTGCAGTCAGAATAGCCAGAAGTTCCTTGGCTGACACAATGTTGGGGTATGGGCTTTGTGGTTTCCCTTCTGTTCTGGGATGGGGATCCCTTGATGCACACTCAGGACACAATCCTCATTTTGACTTCTGGCATTTCCTGAACCTCCTCTGCTCTCTGACCTCAGGACACAGGCCTCAGAGCTCTGCTTCACCTCCTGGTTCCTGGTTCTCCTGTGAAAGACATGGAGGGGACACCTCAGGAATAGACTGAGACATATCCTTGTGCCTTCCATGCTGGTAGGAGCAGTGGAATCTGTGAAGTCCCCCCAGTTGTGGGTAGGAGGTCCCCTCAGGGCTCCCTTGTAGTGCTCACCTTTCCCCTGGCACAACCTGGTCTCTCCACTTTAGGGGCCTGCAGGGAAGCTCAGAACAAGACCCAAGTTTGAACAGAAAGCACTGATGGGCCCCATGTGTGGCCACACCTGCCCAGGGCCTCCTGTGGATTCTAGGTTGGGGAGATGCCCAGTCCTCAGCTTCTCCTCATGTCCCTCCTGGCTTCCGAACACTGACCACAGGGGCGGGACAGAAGTCTACTCAGTTATCCCTCTGGATCTGTGGAGTACACCCTCCACAGACCTGAACACTGCCCCCTCTGCCCAAACACCTCAGATCCTGATGTCCCTAAGCCTTAGGTCAGGATACTGCTCATCCCACTCTGGGGTCTCCAAGAGCCCCAACAAAGGCAAGGATCCCTCCCTGTCTTAATGTCTAACCACCTCTGTCTTTCCTTGCATGGAGCCTGGACTCCAGCAGGGCCTGGGATTGTCTCGTCCACCATTTTGAGACCTCACTGCTTTCACGAGGTCCCCAGTCCTCTGAGACCTCCATGTCAGGAATTCAGACAGGCCTAATATGCTTGTCTCACACCAAGGTCTCCCAGGGCCAACCATAGGGACAGGGATCTGTGGGTTCCTGTCAGTCCTCACTCAGGGTCCCCCCTGTCCTCCTTCAGGCACCTCACCTTCCCTCCATGCAGGACATGGATTCTGGCCTCTCTGCAACTGAAGCCCCGCCCCTTATACCAGGACCCCAGTCTCTTGAAGACCTGGCTGTCAGGAAGTCAGCACATGCCTGTTGTGCTCATCCTGCCCCCACGGTCGCCCTCAACTGACAACAGAGACGGATCTCTCTGAGTTTGCATCTAACTGGGGTAAGGGTCCCCTAGTCCATCCTCAGTGTCCTCAACTTGACATCCCGCAGGAACTGGGAATCAGCCCACCTGAGGTCTTGCCCCATATGCGAGGTTCCCAGTCTGAGACCTTGATGTCAGGACCCCACTCTGTACCAGGACCCCAATCTGAGACCCGAATATCAGGAAGTCAGACCATGTCTGCTGCACTCATCCTACCCCAGGGTCACCAAGGACTGACAGCAGGGACAGGCTTCTCTTGGTCTCCTCTGATCGGGGTCCAGCATCCCCTCAGTTCTCCCTTAGAGTCCTCACCTAAACTCCTTCAGAACCTAAGAATCTCCTCTACAATCTCTGAGGCCTCACCCCTTATATCAAGTCTCCAGTGTCTCTGAGACATGGTATTCATGCCCCCACCAGAGTTGCGCTGGGTGGACAGCAGGTTCTGGGACCTGTGGGATTACCTATGACCTCCCTCAAGGCCCTTATCTTGAGCCCTGGCAGGTCCAGGGATGCCCCTTGTGTTGACCAGAAGCAGGACCCTCACACTAAGGCCATCACTTCCCTGGGACCCCCAAGAGAAGGGTGCAGACACGACATCACGTCTCCAAGCCCATGGCTTCCCGGAGCTGAGATGATGCCCCCGGCCATCCTCAGCCCTCCTTCTGCTCTTCACTTTGACTCTCCACAGATCTGGGCACGACCATCTGTCCCTGACCTTGCTTTTCTTAGAATCAGGCCCTCCCTTGCCAGTACCACTGAGAGGCAAGTGGGAGTAGGGGGGTCATTCCCACAACCCTACTGGGGTCTCCCAGGGCTGAGAGCATTGACAACCTGGATGTACTGGGGTCCCAGAGTCCCCTGCAGGGTTCTACCTTGACTTGTATCACAGCTGGATTCCTTTACTGTGACCACCTGAACCTGAGCACCTGACCCAGGCCCTCACTCCTCCCCTCCCATCAGGATCACTGAGGTTACATCTGAATGCCGTGATCCCTGATCCCCCAGGGCTTTTGGGAGGGCAGCACATGCATCGCCTGGGGACCCTGTCTCTCATCCTCACCTCAAGTCTCCACGGAGTGTGGGCCCCTCCCTCTGCCCACCTGAGACTGGGCCCCAGAAACCAATCCCCTGACTTCCCGAGTTCACTGAGGAAGTGAGAGGGCGTGGAGCCTCAGCCTGACAGCCTGGACAAGGGCCCCCAGAAGTCCCAGTCTGGGTCGAGTTTTGTTCTACAGTGTCTGCTGTTCTGGGGTGACTGACCCCTCGTCCACTCTCAGGAGGGAGCCGCCTTTACCCTTGAGAGAAGGCTGTGGTCCTAGCACAGATGCTGGATGGAGGGGTTGCTGTGCCCATGACCATGGGGAAGCACAGGGAACCACTCACCTTCCCATGGGAACCCTCAATGTCAACAGACTTTGGAAACTTTTGTATAAATGATGTTTAAGCTGAAGCGGGTGAGCAGTGGCAGATGATTTAGCAGGAACTCAGCAGAGTGGCCTTGGCCGTTCATAGTGACTTCACACTCCTCCTCTCTGGGGTATGCCCAGGGTCATCTCCTGGTGGCACTCTTCCACTGGTCTGCAAGGATGCCCTCCCCAACACGTGTCCTTCTTGTGCAGAGTGGCCAGAGGGGCTCTTGGGGGCCAAGAAATCATGAGTCATGGGTTCTAATTCCCCACTGATTGGATGACTTTAGACTCTTTCCCGAGGAAGGAGAGACAATTGGGAGGAGTGTGGGTGGCTGACATGCCTTGCCCTGACCCTGTTCCCTGAGGGCCAAGGACTCAGCCTCACTGCAGTGCAGCCCAGGTGCCAAGATAGCCTGGCGGCAGCCAGCCCCCCTATAACACCCCCAGAGCACTGCTCGGAGGCTGGAGGTGCTGCATAAGCAAGGCTTGGGTGTCCCCAGGTTTGCTGAGGGTGGGAACATGCAGAATTCGTCATCTGGAGGGTTTGCAAGGGGCCTTGGGGGCCCCCCTTGCCGGGATCTCAGACCCTGGAGATGGGGACCTTCTCTCCTTTTCCAGAGGCTCAGTGGATGGCTGAGCACCTTGGTGCCTGGTCACAGGCCCTGCTTGTGGGGTTAAGATGGACAAGACTCAAGCTGTGGTGTCTCATCACCCTCCCCTGACAGATTGTAGCTAGATTCATCCTGGGGCCTTGGCTCATGACACTTCCCACAGAGTCCCAGGCAGTTCCTCCTGCAGAGAGCTGGCACTCCAGAGCACCACCAGCTTTGCTCACCACAGGCTAAGCCTTGTTTCTGTCATCCAGAAATCAGCCTCTTCCAGCCTTCCCACCTCATCCCTGTTTGGTCATGGCATCTCTCTTTGTGAAGGGACAGAGCAAGGGAGCCCAGGGGACGAAAGAGTCACTGAGGACCAAGATGAGCACTGGGCTAAGGGAGGCTCGGGCAGAGCTGGTGGGAAGTGAGTTGGCCATGGATCACTTGCTCCCCAGGGTCAGCCCGGTTGGGCCTCCAGGGTCACCCTTACCTAGTTGGAGCACTTTTGAGGCAAGCCCCCTCTCTGAGACACCCCGCCTGGTTGAATTGCATTTCCACTCTCCTAGACACTGTCACCTGTGTAGCCCTGGGGACAGAACTAAACCCATGTCTCTGGAGCCACCTGGCTCTGGTGACCCAGGCATGTGTGGGTCTCGAGACAGTTTGACTGTCCATGGCCAGCCCATCAAGGCCATGCTCCCTCCCTCCACTCCTGAGTGGCCTAAGGCTGCCACCTCTGCCCGGCCCAAGTGGACGTGTGCTTAGCCACTTCACTCTGCAGACATCCGTCAAAATCTACCAAGGACTGAGCAGTGTGAGTGAAGTACCACATGGGTCTCTTTTGATATCAGACAGTCTTGACTTTGTAAGTAAAACTTGCTTTCAGTGACAGGCAGATGACTTGTGATTGCAATCTGCACCTCTCTGCTTTCTCTATAGATTTACAGATAAGCAGGTGCCATACATGCTGAGGTTTCTGGGAACATGGTTTTTAAATAGCAGTGTCTGTGAATGATTCCAGGTCAAGAGGCATATGGAAGTCAAGTAAAAAAATCAAATGAAACCTTCTGGAATTTAAGGCATTCCCCATGCAGCGAACCTTTGTAAATGGCAGCATTTTTGGCTTGGAAGTGAGCAGCCTGGTCGGGCGTCACAGCAGCTCATTGCTGTGGCTGACAGAGCCCTGGGCTGCACCACCCACTATCATTTCTCAGGGCCTCCTCTGCCTGCACCAGACTGCCAACAAGGGAGACCCAGCCTTGTGGTTCCAGCGGACTGGTGTGCGTGCTCTCCCCTCACCTGACCTCAGAGCTCTTGTCTCTGCAATGCAACCCTGGAGGGCTATTTATTATGTTCCTTAGAATAAAGACTCTTATAAGAGAAGGCATATTACAAACTGGACACTCCAGCGAGCAGCGGGTGCTGAGTTGTGATCCCCTCGGAGTACTCAGCTGAAATAAGGAAAAGAAAAGAGAAAGAAGAAAATGTCACTAGATGCAGGCCTTACAATGAAGCCAAACCTCGGGCCTGCTGTCCAGATACCAGCGAGTCCCCAAACTGAACACCCAAAGGCCTCAGGCAGGGACCACAGGCTCTAGCCCTGTGAGTCTCAGGATACTAAGCGCTCTTTCGGGTCCCCCAACAAAGGAAGGCCTAATTTCTCATCATCTGTCAAGTGAGGAGCCTGTGGAACTGTGTCCTTGTGCCCATGAAGGCACTCCACCAATCTTTATTAAGCCCTTGACATGTCTTTTCAATGAGTGGGTGCGGAGCATTTGAGGGGCTTCCTCAGGCGTATATGGGGTGCCTGCATTGTGCTGGGGGTGTTCTGCCATCTATCTTTCCTTCACAAGCAAGCAGCTGCCTGAGGGGACTCAAATGCTCACCCAGGCCCAGGATGGAGGTGCTGAAGATATGTGCTAGGAGGGAAATCCCTCGTGTTTTCAGCCTCTTTATTGCCATGCAGTGTTCTGACCATAGGGCCACTTCTATCTGTCTGAATAGGGTGCATGTTTGGAGTCCTCTGGGGGTGCACCTGAAGGGGGTGGGGATTACGGGAAAGAATGGCTGGAGATTTTGGGAAAGGGGCTGCCTGAGCACTAGTAGAAGGGGTTCTGGGCCAGAGCCACGATGGGCATTAAGGTGGTGCACAGAGACACCAGTGTGGCCACTGGGAGTTTCCCAAGGGGCAGACAGAAGATCTGGGTGGGCACAGTGTTGCGGCCCACCATCACCACAGGAAGAGCCATCAGGGCGGGAAGACAGGTGAAGCAGAGCCACAGGCCCTCAATAAGCAGGGCCACCTCATCAGGACATGGACTAGAGAGACTGGAACCTGTGTTCCCTAGGGCTGCCAGGTATCAGGATCTGGAGGCTGCTGTCCCCAGACCAGGAACAAGAGCAGCATAGGTCCCAGCCAGGGCAGTGGCGGGGGAGTGTTCCAGGTGGCTTGCAGTCCCATGGGCACCCTCAGGGCAAGGTGATGGACCATTCTGTGGCTGCATGGTGCTGGGTGCAGGAGCAATGCCCAGGGCGTGCAGCAAGCCTTCCATCTGCCTAGATGCATATCCCATGCCCCCTCTCCTTTTCATCTTCCCCAGGAAGTGTGTGCTGCCTCTCTTCACCAGGGGACAGCAGCAGAACTGTACCTGGGGTTCACTGAGAGAGAGAGAGAATAGCAAAGTCCAAGTCTGAAAATAGTTATGAAACCAGCACCCTCCCAGCTAGGCCCCTGGATGCTCTCACCCAGCCATCCTCAAGCCTCATGAGAAATCAGGACCCTGACCCACAGGAGACGGTGCCCCAGCTCACCCATCCTCACGATCACCTCTCACCCTGGGGAATTCCTCATAGTGGCCCAAGAGTATCTGTTCTGTACAAGGCCCGGAGAGGGGACTTGGCATTTGCAGCAGGCAGACTGCAGAAGCTTCTCTGCTTTCTATGCAGGTGTTGACTCCTGGCCTGTACTTCCTCGGCTTACCAGGACACTTCTCAGGAAAGGACCTGTGCTTCCTTGCACTAAACTTCTGTTCCACAGCTATGGGAGTCATGTGCTTAGTTGCTCAGTCATGTGCGACTCTTGGTGACCCATGGACGATAGCCCACCAGGATCCTCTGTCCATGGGGATTCTCCAAGCAAGAACACTGGGGTGGGTTGCCATCGAGGGGATCTTTTCAACCCAGGGATTGACCACAGGTCTCCCGCCTTGCAGGCGGATTCCATCAGGTCTAAGACATGAAGGAGTCATAGGGACACACAAACCCCTCCTCTGGCCTGCTTTCACCTAGGGCCCATTTGTGCCCTGGCTGGAGGACAGGAATGTCCAGCATTTGAGCAGCCCTCTATTTCCCTGGTGTGACTCTGATCTAAGGGCCCACAAGCCAGTGGTACAGAGTGACACCTGGCTCCAAGGTAATGTGACCTGAGCCCTACTGTGCATTTAGCTCACCTCCATCATCTCACACAGATATCCCCACCAGAGAAAGAGAGGAGGGACAGTGGCTTCTTTGTGCTGAGCATGCTTAGGCTCTCCCCCTCACAACTCCCCAAAGCAGCACGCAGCACCAGCAGCTCTGGCAGTCACACCTGTCCCCATTACCCTGCCTTTACACTCAGCTTTCCCAGCTGGCCTGCAACTACCCCAGGTGGCCTAGAGATTGGCAACCACTGTGCCCACAGGGCCCAGCAGGTACTCCCCTGCCCTTATCTTGCTCAGGACACAGACAGGTGGCTCCTCTGTGAGCAGGTTGGTCAGGCAGAGGGAGGTGAGCACATCCTAGTGCACTTTAATGAATGCGTAAAGGCTAAGCTGGTGGACAACACTCTTCATACAGTCTATCTCAAATATCTTGTCTGAGCCCACCTTCTCCAAAATGTTCTTGAAGAGCTCCTCACTGATGCCTATGCAAGTGCCGTCTTGCTCCCACCAGATAGACACAAAGCAGTGACTGTTGACCATGGTCCACCACTTCCTGGGAAAGGGGAGGGAGAGGAGGCTGCCCTCTCCCCCAGGCAGGGCACCAACCTCAGTGTGCCACCTCTTCAACAAAGGCTCTTCGCTCCAAAATGGAAAGTGCTCTCTTCCAGCAGCAGCCTGAAGCTTCGGTGGCCCATGGGCACAGGTTGGGCCAGAGCGACCAAAAGGTCCACAGGGAGGGGAACAGCTCCCTGAGCCTAGGGCCAGAGGCCCTGTGTTTTTGAAGAAAGGGAGCCCTCCCCAAAGCCGGGCACTGAGTCCATCGTGGGTCCCTCGTTGTCCTCAGCCATGTAGAGTGTGGTGTGCCCCTTCTTCCTTGAAATGGGACAGTGCAGTGGCTAGGAGCATGCCAGGCTAACATGGGTGCTTGGCCCCTCACCAAAGGTGTCTCCTTGCTCAGGGCTGACATCACAAGGCAGTCTTTAAGTGACCTAAAAAAAGGCCAGCTGCACCCAAGCTGTTCAGTGCGTCAGCCTTCTGGTCCATGCTTGTCATGGCAGCAGGCTCCATGACACTTGTGCATGGGCATGAAGTCTCAGGTGGAGCACTCGTGCAAACCAGGCAGAGTCTTCTGGTCCTGGAGTCCCAGGTCTGGGCAGATGCCCACCGAAAGATGTGTGATCCTCAAAGTCAGACCTCCTCTGTGTTCACAGGTGCCTAGAGGGTTCTGCATGGCACCCTTGCACTCAGGCAAAGCCACGTTCAGGGTGGGGGTCCGTGCTCAAAGGTACAGTCACCAGTCCTCTGTTTACTGTCACTGGCTGGGCATCTGGTCCCCCACACAGACCCTCTCTGGCGGCCATAATTCTACTGAAGTTCCAGGGTGGGGGATGTAGAGGCGAGGGATGGGAACACAGAAGGACAGGCCACTGTCCTCTGGGCTCCACAGCCTGCCTATGTTGACACAAGGCTGGCCTTGCTCTGCACACCACGGTCCCAGGCACGCGGGAGGAGTGGTCTTCTTGGGCCTTCATGCACAGTGTGGCTCCCTTTCCTGTGACCACCATCCATGGGAACTCCGTCTGGCTCTGCATCCAGGCCGTGAGAGATGTTATCCTGCTCTAGGGCCTGCTGCTCTAGCATCAAAGAGGCATCAATACAGGGCAGCCAACACCGGCAGCCCATCCTACTAATGCCCCCCACTCCCATTAATTTCCTGGGGTTGAGGATCATCCTGAGACTTTCAGAATCAGAAATGACTCTGCCCTTGAGGTGTCAGCCTTCTGGAGCCCAGGGGCCCATCCTAATTGGTGAGAGAGAAGGCTCAGATGGGGAGATGCCAAGGTGGGCACTGCTGCTCTGCTGATCCCCAGTTGCCAGGCTCATCCACTCTGAGCCTCTGCTTTCCCACCCGGGTAATCCTAGGGGCACCTGTCTCATGGGATCCTGAGGACTGGGGAGAGTTACAGGAGGTGGTGACGTTCCTGACACGTATGGCTGCCACGTGCTTATGGGGAAGTGTGCTGTGTCTCACAGCAAGTCTGCCATCTAAGGCATGTAGCACTGATCTTCCGGTGGACCTTGGCTCAATGCAGGAAGCTTCTGGTGAGGGGTGGTCTTCCTTTTCGATTCTTACAACCTGGGGGCTGAAACACCACCTGGATTAAATATCTCTAGACACAGCTCAGATAGGCAAGATAGAATTTCCCAGTGTTTCCCATAAACAGAAGCCCTACTCAGTGCCCTTGCATGTGAACTGGGAATTCCTCAGACCTCTGAAAAGCTGATTTCCATTTTGCACTGTCTGGGACCCCACAAACACTCTTGGCTGCCTCCTCAGCTATCCCAATTGTGGCAGGGTGCTCCCAGCCAATGGCTGAATCCTTGGGCCTGCCATTCCCACTCTGTATGTCCTGGCTGCCCCTGGATACACTTGAGAGATGCTCACCCACCCCTGCTCCCCTTGGCTGCCCTTGGCAGCTTGAGGTTTCCTTTTGTTCTGGCCTAGAGAACTCCCAGTGTCATGGTCCAGAAAACTAGTTGAGCTCATCATTGAATTCAGTGAAATTGCAGCATTCAAAATTAATATATAAAAATTTATTCACATTTCTGTACACTAACAGTGACTAGCAGAAGTAGAACTTCAGGATATTGTCCCACTTACCATTAAACAATCCCATTTAACTGCATCAAGAAGAATAAACTACATAGAAATAAGCCTACCTAAGGAGTCAAAAAACCTGTACTTGGAAAACTGTAAGATAATGATGAGAGGAATTAAGTACAACGAGATGGAAAGCTATACCATGTTCTGGATTGGAAGACTCAATTGTAAGATGACTATACTACACAAGGTAATCTACAGATTGAATGTAATCCCTATCAAATTACCAATGGCATTTTTCATAGAACTAGAAATTTGTATGGCACAAAAGACCTCAAATAGCCAAAACCATATTGGGAAAAATTAACAGACTTGGAGGGACTTCCCTGGTGGTCCAGTAGCTAAGATCCCATGCTCTCCATGTAGGTGGCCCAGGTTTGATCACTGATGAGAGAACTAGATTCCACATGCAACAACTAAGAGTTAGCCTGCTACAACTGAGATTCCTATGTCACAACTTAGAGTTCACGTGCTGCAGGTAAAAATCTTTCATGCCATATCTAAACAGATCACAAGTGCTGAAACTGTGGATTCCAAATGCTGTACCTGAGGATCCCACATGCCTCAAAGAATATCAACAATCCCATGTGCCACAGCAAAGGACAGAGACTGTCTAATAAAGTGAAAAGAAGAAAAAGGTCAGAGCTGGAAGAATCAAGCTTCGTGACCTGAGACTGTACTACAAAGCTCTAGGAATCAAAACAGTATGGTACTGGCATGAAAAAAGACATACAGATCAATGAAACAGGATAGAAATCATAGAAAAAAGCCTATGTACCTACGGTCAATTAATCTACAACAAAGGAGGCAAAAATACAGTATACAGTGGAGAAAAGGCACTTTCTCCACTAAGTGGTACTGGAAAAACTGGACAGTTGCATGTAAAAGAATGAYATTAGAATATTTTCTAACACTGTATACAAAAACAAGCTCAAAATGGATTTCTGACCTATGTGTAAGATTGACTATGAATATGAAAATTGAATATGCAAAACCTTTGGGTGAAAACAAGGGAAGAACACTCTTTGACATAAATCACAACAGCCTAATTTGGGGATCCATCTTCTAAATTAAAGGATATAAAAGCAAAAATAAACAAATTGGCTTTCCTGGTGGCACTACTCATAAAGAAACTGCCTGTCAATGCAGAAGATGTAAAATGATGTAGGTTCAATCCCTGTGTCAGGAAGATACTCTGGAGAAGGGCATGGCAACCCACTCCAATATTCTTGCCTGGAGAATTCCTTGGACAGAGGAGCCTGACAGGTTACAGTCCATAGTGTTGGAAAGCATCAGACATGACTGAAGCGACTTAGCATAGCACAGGGACCTAATTAAACCTAAAAGTTCTTGCAAAACAAAAGAAACCATTGAGAAAATGAAAAGAAGCTACTGAATGAGAGAGAATATTGCAAATAACTGATTTGTGGTTAATATCCAACATATATGCTGCTCCTGCTGCTAAATCGCTTTAGTCCTGTCTGACTCTCTGTGACCCCCATAGATGGCAGCCCACCAGGGATTCTCCAGGCAAGAACACTGGAGTGGGTTGAAAGCTCAAAAACACAGTGTGAGAAAAAACAAACAAACAAAACTTTAAAAATGGACAGAATAAACTGAAGAGAAACTTTGCCAAAGTAGATATATAGATGGCTAACAGACACATGAAAAGATGTTCAACATGGCGGATTCATGTCAATGCATGGTAAATCTAATGCAACATTGCAAAGTCAAAATAAATAAATAGATTTAATCAAAAAATCATTAACTCATCAGAGAAATGCAAATCAAAATCACAATGAGATGTCACCTCATATCTGTGAGAATGGCTCTCATCAAAAAGAACACAAATAACAAATGGTACCAAGGATGTGGCAAAAAGGGAATCTTCATGAACTGTTGGTGGGAAGATAAGTTGGTGCAATCACTGTGAAAAATAGCA
>ML664058.1:79094-172694 GCA_007570785.1 Antilocapra americana | reverse complement strand
TCTCAACCCCATCTTTTGAGTGTCTTCATTTTTCTCAGGTGCTTGGTCATTGCGTTCTCGACTGTGCGATTTTGCTGGCTGCTTCCAGCAGTCTGGAGTGTGCATTGCCATCCCATCCCCATGGTGAGAGGACTTCAGTGAGTGGACACTCTTGCTCTGGATGAGAGCCCCATCCAGCTACCCTTCAAGAACTTGCATTCCCACCATGGCGACTTGGCCAAGCACAGAGAGGGTGTGAGGAGTCAGGAGCAGAGGCTGCCCATGAGACACCATCAGAGGTGGGAAGGTTCTCCAGTTCATGAGTGGGGCAAGTATCCTACTTTTTTTCCTATGCTTTTCCCTTTTGCTTGCTTGAGTTCATACAGGGTTTCTGTTTGGCCTTGCCATTTTTTTTCACATCACGTGTTCCCCCAGGTTCTGAAGGACTCCTTGACAGACATCTCACTAAGCACTGCACCTGGCTCTGAAGGATACTCCATTCTAGGCTCTCCGAACTCGAGACAACTGACAAATCCTCAGCTCTGGCTCTGTGTCCATTGCCCTTTGACCCCCTCTACTCAGAAACCCCAGCCCAGGGGGCCCTCCCAAATCAGTCACAGAATCAAAGTTAACCAGGTCTCTCACATCAGTGTCAATTTGACCTTACTTGGCAACCTTCACCCCTCTGATGGTCCCACCACCCTGTGTGGGGTCACCAATGCAGAGCCCGAGGTCCATTTGGCAGGGGCCGTGCGTGTTCACGTGTCTGCTTGCTGTGATGCAGCAGTGTCCTTCTCCTGGGGATCCACCTCATCCCTGTTCCTCAGTTCCAGACCTGAGAACTGGCTTGGGGACCGAACCTGGGTGAGGGACCTTGACCTGTTTATTGGGGTGGCTGCCCATGGCCTCAGTGTCATTTTGGACTCTACCTTGGTCATTTGCCTACCTATCAAGCCTCTGGGAGGCTGCATTTTACTGATCACTTACCCTGCTCTGTGAGTCTGGACTCCTGGATTGCAGAAACCCTGGTCATGGTCCCTGGCTCCTGGCTGCTCAGTGCAAACCCAAGACCTCTGTTGAAGTCCCTGGGCTGCAGGGATTGGGGGAGGGAGTGTCGTCCATCTACATCACCAGGCCTGGTGAACCTGGCCTGTTTTGTGTGGTGACTTTGCTCTGCTTGGTGGCCGGGCAGTAGGTGACCAGCTCTTCCCATGGTAGCTCAGTTCTCCTGCTGGTAGTGCTGTGGGTCCTGCCACAGATCAGGGCAGCCAGCTCGCCTTCTTCCCTGGATGGAGGGCACCTGTGAGAGAAGACTCTGGTCCTGTTTGCTCCCTTGGGGGTGGCTGGGACACAAGCATTTTATGGGGTGGTGTGGGTGGGCTGCTGCCACAGGCTCAGAAATTGAGAGATGTCTGGGATGTCCCGGGCTTCAGTGGCCTGCCTGCCAGTCTCCCTGGCACGCATGTCAGGGATGCGGGTTTTCCCAAGAGGACCTTAGATGCCAGTGGGTCAGGCCTGCCTTGGTGTAACATTCATTGTCTTTGAGATTCAGTCACTCCTTTGGAGTCCTGGGCCAATGTTTGGCCACTCTCTGAATCTTTGTCAGCTACCAGAGAGACTATGCCCCCCCCCACTTGGTTCTCACTGTGCTTAACACTAAGCTGGTCATTCCCCTGTGGACAGCACAGCAAAGAAGCCACTCCCCTCTATTCTTCCCATGTTCCACACGCCTGGACCTTCTCACCTGCCAGGAAATTCCTCTTCCCATGCCAGCCCAGCAGAAATTCTAGCATCTGGGAGGTGACCTTGAGCCCGGGGCTGAGTACACGGGATGGGTCCTCATAACCAGTGGGGCAAGGGATGTCAACCCCATACCAAGGCCCCATCTTGCCACCTCTCTTTGTTCCACTCTAGGGCCAGACTTCTCAGGATGGATCCTTCGTGAGGCTGTTCTTATGGGTTGGGTGGAGTTGGTGCTGGGGGCTTGCTGGGGATTCACCATCAAGGGGACCAGAAGCAGGCAGGGGTGGGCAGGGCATCCCTGCACCTGCGATGTTGACGTGAAAGTTTCTGCTGACCTATCAGGAGGTGCAGGGCACAGACACGTTGGAGGTGTCCACATCGGGCCCCAATGGTTGGGGCATCACAGTACCTGAGGCCTCATGATTGCTATTGACCAAACAGGAGAACTGACACCAGGAATTGGTGCCTGAGCAGTGGCTGTGTGTACACACAGGATGCCAAGTGCCTTTGCCTGGGTGGCACCATGCTCTGCTATGCTCGCAGCCTGGTGGGAGGGGAACTTGGCATCTTTTGAATCAGACTACTACTGGGCTGGGGAGTAGAACTTCGTCTAGGGTGCTGGCCACCCAGCCATCTGCTAGCCCCAGTGTAAGCACAGCCTGATGGGAGAGGGCAGGGTTGGGTGCCAGACATCACAAGGCAAAGTGCATTCAAGTCCAAGGACACCCGTCTTGCAAGAGGCTCCTCCACCATGCAGGGCGTCAGGTGTCCATTCACCACTGCATCGCTCAGGGATGGTGGGTGGGGAGGCTGGAGAGCATCTTCCAGGCAGACCTGTAAAGTGCAGAGCCTGAAATGAGGCAGAAGTTGGGGAGCATGAAGCATGGGAATCCAACCACTGAATCACAACAAGAGACCATAGCAGGCTTTTTATATGGGAGGACTGTCTGGACTGGGTCTTGTAATGAAGAAGTTCTCCTTGGCTGGGATATGGGGGAAGGGCCCCCAGAGGGTCAGACCCATGGAGGGAACTGAGCCCAGGTATGTAGCTGGAGCAAGGTCATGGGAAAGGGGCTGGGATACTAGACTGGGTCCAACTCAGAGGTGACTCTAAGGCATATGGCCTGTGCCCTGAGTACAGCTGATCGATGCCCTCACTTGGAGTTTTAAAGGCAAGCCATTGCTTCTCTCCTTGAGAAGAATTCATCAATTCAATCATTTTGTTAGTCAGTGATTGGGCAAAACTTTGTGTGCCTCCCATACACAGGGTCAGGCAGCAAGTAGACAAGAGGGGTGCACAGGTGAGCCTGGCAATGACCAGCATGGCTCTTTCCAGGATGAGTGGCTCTGGCAGCTGATGCCTGTCCTCACTCAACTGGACACAGGCACCGTCTTCTGCAGGTTGACTTCTCCTGGCTTGTGTGGAGGTTTGCAATTCTTGTTCCTGACTCCAGAAAGAAGTTTAGACAGATGACTTTAGGTCTTCATGTTCTGAGAGTTATTGCCTGGATACAGGATGAGATGGTTAGATAGCATCACCAACTCAAAAGAGATGAATTTGAGCACACTCTGGGAGATGGTGAAGGACAGGGAAGCCTGGTGTGCTGCAGTCCATAGGGTCATAAACAGCTGGACACGAGTCAGCAACTGCACACACACAGAGGTGAGGGCATTGGCTCCCAGCAGGAGGTTGATTTTCCCCCTGTGGCACCCAGTGTTCCCCAGGCTGAGCAGAGTGGCTGCTGCTGATGCATTGTGCAGAGAAGGAAGATTTGGTACAAGTTTGACCAGACCACCTCCCCAGTGGCCTGAGCTGTGGCAGCTTCACATGCCAGGAGGAGTTTACCAGTAAGCCCCTTGCCTATACCTTTGAAGGAATAATGCACGCAGTGAAGACAAGATGACATGGGGAGGGTGGCCTTGGCCTGTTGTATTGCCCACCTAGTGTTCCCAAATGACACTTGAAGGAGGCTTTAGGAAAGGGGCCAGCTCTTTGTCGGAAATGACACTAGGGTTTGAAAGTAATGTGTTGCTTGCTTCTTCTGCCATCTGCTGGCCTGCTGTTCCAACTTCACTTTTTTTTTTTAATTGAAGCATACATTGAGCTTCCCTCATAGCTCAGTTGGTAAAGAATCCACCTGCAACACAGAAGACCCCTGGGTCAGAAAGATCCCCTGGAGAATGGAAAAGCTACCCACCCCAGTATTCTGGCCTAGAGAATTCTGTGAACTGTATACTGTATAGTTTATGGGGTTGCAAAGAGTCGGACACGACTGAGTGACTTTCACTCACTTTCACATAGTTGATTAACAATGTTGTGTCCGTTTCTAGTGTGAAGCAAGGTGATTCTTTTTTTTTTTATATTTTTATATACTTATATATATATATATATATCTATATATATATATATATAACACTTCCAGATTCTTTTTCATTATAGATTATTGCAGATATTGAGTATAGTTCCCTGTTCTATATAGTAGGACCATATTTATGTATTTTATACTTTGTTGTTCTGTCTCTCAGTCATGTCTGACTTTGTGACCCCATAGACTGCAGCACACCAGGCTTCCCTGTCTTTCACTCTCTCCCAAGGTTTGCTCAAAATCATGTTCTGTGAGTCGGTGATGCCACCCAATCATCTCACCCTCTAGCACCCTCTTCTCCTTCTGTCTTGAGTCTTTCCCAGAATCAGGGTCTTTTCCAGTAAGTTGGGTTTTCATATCAGGTGGCCAAAATATTGGAGCTTCAGCTTTAGCTTCAGTCCTTCCAATGTATATTCAGGGTTCATTTGTTTAGAATTGACTGACTTGGTCTCCTTGCTGTCCAAGGGACTCTCAAGAGTCTTCAACAGCATGACAGTACTACTATTTAATACATAATAGTGTGTATCTCTTAATCCCAAACTCCTAATTTATCCCTTCCCCCTGTGTTTCCCCTTTGGTAACCAAACGTTTATTCTCTGAGTCTGTTTCTGCTTTGTAAACAATTTCATTTGTATCATCTTTATAGATTCTAGATATAAGTGATATCATAGAATATTTGTCTTTCTCTTTCTGACATATTGCCTTTAGTATGATAATCTCTAGGCCCAGCCATGTTTCCACAAATGATATTACTTCATTATTTTTCATTGGTGACTAATATTCCTCTGTGTGTGTGTGTGTGTGTGTGTGTGTGTGTGTGTGTGTGTGTGTGTGTGTGTGTGTACCACATCTTCTTTATCCGTTTATCTGTTGATGGGCATTTACATTCCTTCCAGATCTTGGCTATTGTAAATAGTATGGCAATGAACATTTGGGATGCTTGTATCTTTTCAAATTATGGATTTTGTCTTTTCCAGGTTTATATTCAGGATTGGTATTGCTGGATCTTATGGCAGTTCTCTTTGTAATTGTTTACGGAACCACCATACTGTTCTTCATATTGACTGTATCAATTTACTTTTCCAGAAACAGTGTACAAGGTTTCCCTTTTTTCTGCATCCTCTCCAGGATTTTTTGTAGGTTTTCTGATGCTGGCTATTCTTTCCAGTGTAAGATGATACTTGATTGGAGTTTTGATTTGCATTTGTCTGACAATTAAGAATGTTGAGCATCTTTTCATGTGCCTTGGGGCCATCTGTGTTTTCTTTGGAGAACTGTCTATTCATGTGTTCTGACCATTTTTTGATTGTATTGTCTTTTTTTTTGCAGCTTCAGTTTTAATTAAAAGTAGGTAGTTTATTTTTCTAGAATGGAGCTGCAGGAGTTGCTTGTATATATTTGAGAGTAATTGTTTGTCCGTTGCTTCATTGGCTATTATTTTCTCCCATTCTGAAGACTGTCTTTTCACCTTGCTTATAGTTTCCTTTGTTGTGCAGAAGCTTTTAATTTTAATTAGGTCCCATTTGTTTATTCAAGCTTTTATTTCCAATATTCTGGGAGGTGGGTCATGTATGATCCCGCTTTGGTTTATGTCAGAGAGTGTTTTGCCTATGTTATCCTCTAGGAGTTTTATAGTTTCTGGTCTTATGCTTAGATCTTTGATCCATTTTGAGTTTATCTTTGTGTATGGTGGAACTGGAGCCCATTATCCAGAGTGAAGTAAGCCAGAAGGAAAAACAACAATACAGTATACTAATGCATATATATGGAATTTAGAAAGAAGGTAACGAGAACCCAGCATGCGAGACAGCAAAAGGAACACAGATGTATAGAACAGACTCCTGGACTCTGTGGATGAGGGCAAGGGTGGGATGATATGAGAGAATGGCATTGAAACATGTTAATTATCATATGTGTAATCAATCGCCAGCCCAGGATTGATGCTCGGGGCTGGTGCATCGAGATTTCTCGGGGGGAGGGAGGAGGGAGGGAAGAGGGAGGGGGGTTCTGGAGGGGGAGCATATGTAAACCCATGGCGATGTCATGTCATTGTATGGCAAAACTAATTAAAAAAATAAAATAAAATAAAAAAGTAGTTGGTAGTAAGAGCTTCCATGGCAGAAAGCTCCATGCAGTGCTTGGAGGGTATGAATATAAAAATGAGGTGCTAAACATAAAATGTCAAAACATTGTAAAGTATTTCTATTTCTTTTCCTCCTCTGACTATTTCTGCCTTCTTAATCTTTCTTACTTTCCCAAGGCATGGAGGTGTCTGATACATAGCAATGGATATTAAAATGGATTCCTAACTCTCATTTCCACAAAGATATAGCTACTGAATTTGCACGTTCCGTGCCTTGAGCTTATAGCAGAAGCCCAGGCATTGGCACAGAAGCCCATTATTTTTTTATTCCACAGGTCCGTGAGGGTAGATGGCTCCTTTTTTGACTGGATGTGTGTCCATGTAGCTCACAGGCTGGGCAAATGCACAGGGAACACAGAGGGGCTGCACATTTGTGCTCATGATGTGAATGACATGATCCATAGCCTGGGCTTTGAGATCCAGGGACCTGGGTTTGGACGTCAGCTCTTCTCTTGCTGTGTGGCCTTGGCACTTATTATCTCTGGGTATCTCTCTCCTCTGTTGAAAATCAGGTAGCACAAAATGCCACTCATGTCACAGGGCTTTTCCAGGGCACAGCCTCGGACATCACGCTGTCTCCCACTGGGGCTTGGGTCTGTCTTTGCTTCTACTTCTGCAGTTGGGAAGTTATTCCAGCAACATTACCTATGAAGATTTTTCTTGATTCCCAGGCTGTGTAAATTTCAGAATTCTCTAACAGTGTTCAAGGGACTATAATGTGATCTTGGTAAAATTACCTTATGTGATTTGGAAGTTGTCAGTTGTGCATGTAGAAAATGAGATGATTGGTCCAGAACAGTGCTCCTCCAACCTTTGTGCCTATGGGATATCTGGCCAGCAGACGGGGTGGGGTTCAGCCTCCCAAACAAATCAGAGGCACGCTGCTCAGCTGATGCGAGGCCTGCTCCCCATGCCCCTTCTTCCTAATCTCTTCCTGGCACACTCCTCATAGAGGCCCCCCAAAGTGTGCCACAGAACTGAGATTGAAAAACAGTGACCTAGATCTCAGCTTTCAGTGTGCATTCAGATCCCTCAGTGATCTTGTTAAATGTGGCTTCTGATTCAGATGTTCTGAGGTGGACTTGAGATTTTGTGCTTCTGACCAGGTCCCAATTGATGCCTAATTGTCTGGTCCGTGGATAGCATTTTGGAAAGCAAGGGTCTGATCACAGACTGCCTTTGATCTTTCACATCCTTTGATTCAGACTTCTTACTGTTACTCTGATTGTGTCATAAAATAAAAATCTGTGTTGAGTGAATGTTTCTATTCAGAGCAACATCCTCAACTATACAGATTTGGAAACTGACCTGGGATATGAAAGTGAAAATTGAAAGTGAAGTCGCTCAGTTGTTTCTGACTCTTTGCGACCCCATGGACTATAGCCTAGCAGGCTCCTCCATCCATGGGGTTTTCCAGGGAAGAATACTGGAAGAGGTTGCCATTTCCTCCTCCAGGAGATCTTCCTGACCCAGGGATTGAACCCAGGTCTCCCGCATTGTAGACAGACACTTTACCAACCTGGGATATGAAGGAGACATAAAGTATTTGTTTCTCAACTGTGAGTGTCTGAAACGTCTGTAAAATATTTTCTGAAGAACACTATTTGGGTTAAGAAGCTGTTGCAGTTTGTTAATTAGAGCTGCATTTTGGTTTGGTTGTATTCTGGACCATAGTGAAAGTGTTAGTCGGTGAGTCGTGTCCAACTCTCTGCTTCCCCATGGAGTGTAATCTGCCAGGCTTCTCTGTCCATGGAATTTCCCAAGCAAGAATACCGGAGTGGGTAGCCATTCCTTTCTCCAGGGGAATGTTCCTGACCCAGGGGTAGAACCTGGCTCTTCTGCATCGCAGGCAGATTCTTTACCATCGAGCCACAAAGAAAGCTAATGGACACTTTTGTAAGAGGATTTCTGATGGAAACAAGTGACCTGCTTTCAGACCCTGGCTGAGGCCTGTCTCCACACTCTAGGTCTAAGTGAAGGTTCAGAAATGTGAACAGCTGTTGGTGTGTCTGGCATCCATGTGCTCTCTTGATACTCATAATCACATGGCATCTAGAAAGATACCTTCATGTAAGTGGCCTCCCCCCTTTCTGTCCATTGCTGAGTTGGTGCTCCCGGTTCAGTGTTGATAGAGTGTTCTGTCTTCTTCACTCTGTTGCGATTCCTCCTGTGTGTGTCCAGAAGACTGGCTGCCTTGACAGAACATATGGCTTGCTTGTCAGTCTTTGTTTTAATTCAGTAACATCATGGCTAAGGTGGGGAACTCACTTTAGCAAGGAGACAAAAGCCCAGTTGCTAGAGTACCCAGTGTGTTGAAATGTCACATATCCTGTGTGAAATATGGCAGGAGAACAGAGTGTGCTCTGTGGCATTGCCCGAGCCCTTCATTACCAAGAAAGACCACTTTCCCATGGGGGTGGAAGTGACAAGTGCATCATATGAGGAAGTGAGGTGAGACTGAACATGACAGAGGCTGATTCCAAACACAGGGGTGTTCCTTTGGGGGTCAGTAAGTGAGGAGAACAGTCAAGTGGATGTGTGTTCTGAGGACTTGTCAATGGGCTTCTTTAGTATCAGGCATGTGGGAAGCATGGATGGAGTGTTCCCAACCACCCCCTCTTCCAGATGCTGACAATCTGGCAACTGGTCCATCAATAGCTCGGTCAATGGCCACCAGTTACCTTTCTTCCTTCTGTGATCCCCTCTCTCTCTGGTATGTGAGCACTTCCTTGGTGCCCGGCATTGGGACTACAAAGGTGGAGAAGATGGGGAACTTTCTGACAAGCCCCAGACAGGCGGAGGTCACAAGGGGCCTTAAGAAAGGCTCAGCTCCTAGAACCTGGAATTTCTGAGGAGGGATGATAGGGATGTTGGCACAGAGGCCATGGAGCTCAGTGTGTGTCTGGGGTACCAATCCAGAGACCCTTCCCATCATGTCCCCAGAGTGTTTGGGTCATTACAGGTATATGTGGAGGGCTTGTGCCTGAGCCTACCTTGCACATCTTCGATGAAGCATGAGAGTGTCTTTTCCCAGCCACCCCTCTCCCACTCAGTTCCCCCTGGCATAAAATGAGCAGTTAGGAGTAGAGGAGTCTCAGAATCTTTAAGAAAAAGTGTCTGAAAGAATGCCCTGCTCACCCAGTGCTTCCTGAGCTCTCTTAAACCTGAGGCCTTTGCTGACACGACACAGACAGATTACTAATCACTCTCCGGCCCCTGCCACCCAGGCCACCCTGGTAGCATAACCATGAATCCTTAAACACAGCTTTCCCTGAGGCAAACCCTGACTCCCACAATTTGGTGTTCGAGTTCCTGCAGCTCTCTGGCCTCATCTTGCCCATCTGTCAAATGAGGTCGATGTAAACAGTCCTGGACCCAGGCTCAGGCATCACTCTCCATGCTTCGTGGTGCTCTGACCCCCATCATGGGCCTTCCTCCCTTCCTCTCAGCAGCACTTCCCCCTGCCTCCTCGATGGCCATGAGCGTGCCTCCACTCCCGCAGCCTGACTCTCTGGGTGCCCAGCACTCCACATTGCTGCTCACAGCAGATCCCTCCCTCCTCACTGTCTATGTCCTCCTGAAGATTCTGAGGCTGACTTCAGGACTGTTGCTTCCTCCCCACAACTTCCAAAACCCTCTCTATAGTACTCTTTTTGTGCAATGTTACCTTGGGTGGTTTCTCTGTGTGTGTGTGTTCATGTAAAACCTTCAAGAACTTTCTGTATAGTACTCTTTTGTTGCAAGGTTACCTTGGATAGTTTCTGTTTGTGTGTGCACACATGCGTGCATGCACTGTTACCCCAGCTAGACTGCAAGCCCTCTGAGGATAAAGACCCCGCCCAGTTTACCTTGGTACTGCCCCAGAGCTGCCTCTGCCAGAGCAGACTAGGTGCTGACTGTTGGCTTTGGGTCACTTCGCACTCATCAACTCTGTTGTACCACTCTGGACTCAGCAGGTGATGAGATGGGCCCTACCCAGGTGTCAATGTGTGCAAGGCGGGTAAGCAAGGCAAGTATGTCAGTAATCTCACTGGATGCAGGACCACTCTCTGTAGAAACATCTGAAGTGTGAGAATGCTTCTCCCTGTGAGAAGAGGGAGGTAAGCTCTGAGTGGTACACTGCAGAGTGAGTAGGGTGTGGATGGCAGCAAGACAGGAGTCCACCCCCAAGGGGCCAGTCATGACTCCTGCACTAGTGAGTGACCTGCTCCCTATTCGCATAAAGGGTGGGGCCTGGACCAGGGGACCTCAGAGGTCTTTTCAAGCTTGGCACACATTGGGGGCTATGACTGTACCATCCGTGAATTCAGTCTTGACAGACCTCAGGGGGTTGTCTTTGCCAGCCATCTTTGGTTTCTGTGTTACTTGACTCAATTCTGGGCTGGCCCAGCATCGTTCTTCTCTGATGCTAGTTCAAGAAGCCCACCTCCCCTGAACTGCTTCCTCCTCCCACCACTCAGTGTCTACCCAACGTCATGCCAGGTTTGTCACCTCAGCCATGGAGGAAAGACAGCCCTGTAGTTTGGGTCCTTGTGTGGTGTCCCAGATAAGGCTGTCTTTCCATTCTTTAGATCACATGCTAGTCACTCACTCCCAGGTACTTTTTATTTTTTTGAGTCCTCAGTAAACGTAAATATCTTTTCAATGTTTACTTATTTCTGTTGGCCCTGCTGTGAGGCATGTGGAATCTTAGTTCTCTGGCCAAGGATCGAACCCAGGTCCTCTGCAGTGGAAGCGAGGAGTCTTAACCACTGGACCACCAGGGAAGTCCTACTCCCAGGTACTTTTGCATTCTGGTTATCTGGAATTCATCCTGATTGTCTTATCCTTGCTTCTGGTTAAGTAACTTCCTCCCTTCTGCCTTGTTATCTGAGCCCCAAGCCTTTCCTCAGTGTTTGTTTTACCTTCTGTAACTCTTTGTAGCAGACAGAGATGAACAGCGAAGCAAATGAAGTTTAAGATTAATCTTTAGAGTCATTCACATCTCCAGGTCTGAAAGCAGCCCTATCGTTATGGTATATGCCTGTCGTCTGGTTTGTAAAATCAACAAAATGTGGTTTAGCCACAGTTGGCTCAGGGCATCTCTGTGTCCATTCTGCTCTCTCCATCACTCTTGCTCTTGTATTGGGTACCTATACAGTGACAAGGGGCATATTGGTAATCTGGCTAAGGGGAGATTAAACCAGGAGAAAGTAGTTTGGATTTGGAGAAATATAGTTTAGGGGCTCACAACCAGTTCTGTACACATTCAAGTTATTCCTAGCTGTCTTGTATTGACATAGCTTCCAGGAATACTCGAAATTACCATGCCTGTGGAAGATATGAGGACAAGAGATGTGAGGTAGTAGGGAACATTGTAAGGAGGGTGACCCTTTGTTATGCAGCAGGTGGGCAGAGGTTCAGTGGGATGATGATGCTTGGGGCCATCCAGGGCATGAGGACATGGCACCCTTGCCTGTAGTTGGGAGAATGGGCACAGGGAGCCTTTGTGGAAGGCCGTTTGTTGGCTTGTATCAGCACCTCAGGGGTGTACCCAGTGCCCCGGGCCTCCTCCTGCACAGCTCTTAGTCAGTGAATGTCAGGTCACATCGAGTGGCTGTTTTGGCATAATGAGATTTCCATTCCTTTCCTTCAGGAGGGAAACGTCAGTACCTTGCAGGACCCCCAGATACTGGGAGGTGTAAACAGACAATGTGTAAGGGTGAAAACAGACACATAAAGTTGAGCAGATGGGGAGGAGTGAGCTCGAGATGTAGAGGGTGGAGAAGCCATCCCCCTCCCCCCTTGCCCCAGCAGAGAGATGTCCGGGTAGGGCTGACCCTCTGTTTCCAGTTGCCAGGAGTCATGTCAGGATCACATTGGGTGGCTCAAACTGGGAACCATGTTGGTTCAGGATGCCAGCAGCTGAGGTTGAGGGGTCAGCTGATGTTGGCTCTCATGAGGGCTGTGGAGAGAGTCTGTCTTGTCTCTAATCCTTCAATCTGAGGGTGTTGCTGGCCATGGTGGGCATGTGTGGGCTTGGAGAGCTCCACCTTCTTCTTCACCCCAGTTCTCCCATGTGCCTGTCTATCTCTAAATGTGTCCTTCGTATGGGGCCAACTGTCCTGTTAGAGCAGGGTCCATCCTAATGAGCTCATTTGACCTCCATCTGCTCTGTGAAGACCTTTTCTTTGTAAGGTCACGCTGAGGTTGTCGGGATTAAGACTCCAGCACCTGACTCTGACGGGACAGGACGTGACTCCTCACACCCTACAAAGGCTCTGAGGAAGGAACACACTGGAATGTTCCAAGCATGGAAGGATGGCTTTCAAAGCTACCAGGGGTGAGTCCAGGGGTGCAGAGAGCAGGCCACCAGGATAGGAGTCAGAACACGTAGGGCCTGGTGGGCCTGTGAGAACTGTGGCTGTGCTGTGCTCAGGGAAGGAAAGGCCTGCGAGGCCCTGGGTTGGGTTCCTCTGGGACCTTGTCCCGGTCCTCACAGCCACGTGTAAACAGAGGCTCCCTTGGAGGTGCTGAGACCCTGCTAAGGTTCAGGCCAGCAGCTCTGCTCCTCCGCCTCCAACCCCCTCCAGTAAACAAGGACCCACCTCCGGTTAAAAGAAAAGAAGTGAGATTAGAGGTGCATGTGCTCAAGTCTCCTGCAGTCATGGGATATCTCTCAATCTCTCAGTATCTCCTCAGCCGTGGAACGAGGTGACAGTAACCTAGCAGATTATTTGCAGTTTGAATCCTGTAATCCCTGTGTGGAGCTGTCCCATGCCTGACAACATGGAGCACGCCCATCCCAGTAGTTCCTTTGTTCTTTCTCAAGGCTCTGGGCAAGGGCTGGGGCATCAGCTGACAGTGGAGGCTGGGGTGTAGGAAGGGCTGGCAGGAAGGCAGCTCCCAAAGGCATGGGGAAGACATATGTCCATGCCATCTGAGGTCCAGGGGGCCCAAACACCAAGGCCAGGTAGGTTAGCACAGATCTGCCCTCAGCAGCCCTGGTCTAAGATGGGGGATCTGCAGAACATGGGCAGGGATGGGGCCAGGAGCTGAGAGGTAGGGTGGTGTCAATGAGTAGGGGAAGCCAAGCCCAGGACAGTGCCTGTCTGTGCTGGGAGAGGACCAGGGCCCGGCCCGTGGGCTGTGAAGCCAGGGAACCAACGCTCCCTCCTCAGTGCTCCCGGTGTTTCGGGGCCCTCTGTCTTGGAACTCACCTCTCTCCTGCTGTCCTGCCCTCCTTCCTGACCTCCACACAGCCTCCATGTGATGAATGCATCCTCTGGCTCAGCAGACCACATGAGGCAGATGGAAGGAGTCAGCCCTCTCTGACACAGCCTCCATTCTGGGTCAGCAGGCTTGGAAGAAGCTCAAGCATGTGGGGCTGAGGTCTGGCCCAGGGCAGTGAACATGGAGGCCACTGTGTCTTGCTCCTGACCTTTGTGGTTCTGTGTATCTGCAGCCACAGGAAGCCTTGGGAGCCCTGGGAGATGACATGTGGCTGTCTGTCCTTCCAACAGCCTTATGCAGGTTTCATGTTAAACATTGTCAAGACTCTGGAGATACGGTGGTGGGCCATGCTATGCAGCCACCAGCGCTGTACCATGAGGTCCACATGGCACACTGGACTGGGAAGACACAGCCTTACTAGAGCTGCTGGAGCATAGGCTGGGAATGAGTCCCACCCAGATCAAGGCCGGCTGTGGGATGGGGACAGTTTGGGCCATGGAGTGATTGCTGGCAAGTGATGCTGTGCACTGCGCTGCCTACGTGGACCCTGGTGCTGCCCTGGATCTCAGCCATGTTGTGCACATTTGTTTTCTGTTGAAACAGTAGGTGATGGGGGTGCTGAGGGTTCTTCAGAGGGACAGCAAGGGTCCCTGGGCTGGAAAACGGTGGGTGAGGTGCCGAAGCACACCTCTGGGCTTCAGTTCCCATTTGTGCTCTGAGGCAGAGATGCATCCAGGTCTGCATGTGGCACTTGTGTGTGTGTGTGTGTGTCCTCATGTGTGTGTGTGCCCGGCAGAGACCATGAGAGACTGGAAAGCACCCAGCCTGGCTTCCATACCCCCACTGCCTGCACCCGGGCCTGAGCAAGTCCCCTGACTCCCTAGCAATGAGGCCCCACAACAACACCTGTCTTCTGGCAAAATGTTTGGGGAGTTGATGTCTGAAGGCTCCCTAATGGGGCCCTCCTGCACTGCCCTGCAGCCTGCAAGGGGCAGACTGAGAGCTGCCAATGGGCTCGTGGCTTCCTGGAGCACCAGGCCTCTCCCTTTCATTTTTCTCCCTCCCTTGCTTGGCCTTACCCTGAATTCCCTTAGCTGAGGTGATCTAATCTGAATTGCTCATCCAGAGGACCCATTCACCTCATGTCCTCTCCATGATACAATCTTCGTGTCTAGGAGGCACAACTTTGATGACCTAGTTCTCTTTCTGTCTTTGCACACAGGTCTCGTGGACACTGGGGCCACTTTCCTGTGCCCAGCAAACCTAGGTCCCAAGGAGGTGGAGGAGCTGGAGCTTCAAGGCCTGCTACCTGACCTGTGACAGAAGTACCACCTGTGCTCACCTCCCCTGCTGTCTGTTGCAGCCCTTGCCATTCACAGGTAGGAAGAACGTCTTCCAGGTGTACATCCCTGAGCACCTGACCCCTTTTGGTCAGGAAGCCTGTACAGCCTGGGCTCTCAAGAAGGTGACTGAGAGATCAGCTCATGTTGACAGCATCCACTTGCTGCTGTGCCCTGAACGTGCCCATCTGGTTCTGTCTGAATTGGCCCCACCCTGGAGTGAGCTGCCCACTTGGTGTGGGGCCAGGGCCAGGGACTGCCCACATGCAGTGCTCCTCTGGACTCAGTGAGAGACTCCAGGAGTTTGACCTTTATGAAATGATGGCGTTGCCACACGTTTTGGCCCTGCTGGGTTGGGGTGGTTGAGAGAAATGTGTAGTTAGGAATCTGATTAGTGTTTTTCCCTCTATGTTCTGGTCCAATCTCCCTGATGTTGGAAAAGTGTCCAGGGGGTGATGGGGAGGGCCGGGGGCGGGGATGAGCGTAAGCAGCCAATGAGGCCTCAGCTTGCGGAGACTCCCGCAGGTCCTGAAACAGGCCGTGGTGTGTCCTTGCACGTGACCCTTGTCCTAAATACACCTATGAGGGAAGAGCAACAAGGGCTCTGCCCTTTCACCTTGTGGAAACGTTGTACTTGTCTTTGGGTTTGTGGTAACGTGTTTGCAAGACACTTGATGGCTGGTGTGACCCTGCTTTGCTATTGGGGAGGACCCTGTTGAGGGAGCTGTGATGCTCAGCTGCTGATCAGAAATCATGGCATCATTGGGGGACTCTTGAGGAGCCCCTTTTCCTGAACGGTGCATGACTCATGGAAGGTGACACCCCCAAGGTCAGGAGCCCAGCTGGGCCATCTGCTCAGCCCATTTGCAGCAACATGGATGGACTTGGAGGGCAATATGCTAAGGGAAGTGAGTAAGACAGAGAACTACAAACACTGTATGATCTCACTTTGATGTTGAATTTAAAAAATATATCAGACTATTAACCTCATATGACACCACCCTTATGGCAGAAAGTGAAAAGGAACTAAAGAGACACTTGATGAAGGTGAAAGAGGAGAGTGAAAAAGCTGGCTTACAAGTCAACATTCAAAAATCAAAGATAATGGCATCCTGTTCCATCACTTTATGGCAAATAGATGGGGAAATAATGGAAACAATGATAGACTTTATTTTCATGGGCTCCAAAATCGCTGTGGATGGTGACTGGAGCCATGAAATTAAAATACACTCCTTGCAAAAAAAGCTAATGACAAACCCTGAGAGTGTATTAAAGAGCAGAGACATTGCTTTGCTGACAAATGTCCATCTAGTCAAAGCTCTGGTTTTTCCAGTAGTCATGCAAGGATGTGAGAGTTAAACTATATAGAAGGCTGAGCACCAACGAATTGATGCTTTTGAATTGTGGTGTTGCAGAAGGCTCCTGAGAGTCCCTTGGCCTGCAAGGAGATCAAACCAGTCAGCCCTAAAGGGAATCACTTCTAACTAATCATTGAAAGGACTGATGCTGAAGCTGAAACTCCAATACTTTGGCCACCTGATGCAAATGACTGACTCATTAGAAAAGACCCTGATGTCGGGCAATATTGAAGGCAGGAGAAGAAGGGGAGGACAGAGGGTGAGATGGTTGGGTGGCATTACCAACTCATTGGACATGAGATTGAGCATGTTCTGGGAGAAGGTGAAGGACTGGAAAGCCTGGCGTGCTGCAGTCCATGGCCTGACAAAGATTCGGACATGGCTGATCAATTGAACAACAATTGAATATTAAAATAGAAGAAGCTTACTCACTGACACAGAAAAAAAACTAGTGGTTACCAGTCAGGACAGGGAGGGAGGTAGGAAGGGGCAAGATAGGAAGAGGGGAATAAGAGGTACAAACACTTATGTATAAAATAAGCTACAAGGATAGATTGCAAAACATGGGGAATAGAGCCAATATTTTCTAATACCTATAAATGGACTATAACCTTTAAAATTGTATGTAACTATATTGTACACCTGTAACATATAGTTCTGTATAGTCACTATACTTCAATTAAAAGAAATCGTTTGCTCAAATGGTTCTTGGGTTTCGAGAATTAGCTCTGTAATCTGGTTAGGTTTAAAGCTGCTAATGACTCTGTAGTTAAGAGAGCATCAATAGTCGATAGCAATAGTAATAAGGAAAATATATGCTTTGGATATGCCTGATGAATCATTAAATGAAGTGCTGGGTGCCAGGTGTTCTGTGACTGTGTATATGATACTTTTGAATATTTTTGGAACACCGATAGATGTGATGAGCTTTCAGGTTGCTTCCAATGTAAGTTTGAAAGAGTGGTGGAAGAAAAGGATGAGCTCAGTTTACAGTAAAAGACCTAAAAGATTCTATGTGTACCCAGAAGCAGCCACTTATCTACTGTAGATAAAGGGTTGAGATTGCTAATGATCACATGCAAGCATCCAACCTGCAACTGGTTGAATAGACTAGAAGTTGAATTCTGCCGCTAGAGTGTTTCCTGTTAAAATGAAGGGGCTGGCCTTGGAAGAATGAGATTCTGTACATTGTGATAGACCTGTGTGGGGAGACCCTGATGAAGCTGGGAACACTGAGCCCATCAAGTCTGGTAACTCATCCTTGTTAGTAGAGGAATCCTCCTCACCCTCAGTTGGAAGCAGCCTCCTGATACCCAGTGGGATCAGCCTCCCCAGAGAAAGCTAGATGAGGCCAAAATGATGCACTAAGCATAGATTCTGCATTTAATATTGCAACTCAGAGTTAGAAAGGGCACTTATTAGTCTGGTTGGTTGAACTATGGACCAAAAGTTGGCCCACAGAAAGTGAGTTGGAAATGTCAGACTTGCCTTGTTTTATTTAGTACAGAGGAAGGCATTCAGAAGTTTACAGACATTTCATTGTTGGTGTGGTTTTCTCATTTAAGACCTACTCATCAATACTGGGAATGTCCCAAAGACATATCTTTCACCTAGACTGTGAGGGCAGCCCCAGCACCCATGAAGAACTCTGGGATATCTCTTCTCTGCAGGCCAGAACTCACAGTAGGAACTGCAGTCATTGAACTGGGAAACCTAAATCCACTTGGAGTATTTAGATCCCCAGATGGTGGGAGCCAAGTGGCAACACACAGCCATCAAGGGCAACGTGGGCCCGGTTACAGTAATGGAGAGCAGAGTCAAAGCACCAATCAGAAGAGTCTGACTTGGGCATCTCTATGGTTTTATCTAGATGCTCCTGATCTTCCTAGAAGTAAAAAAGTTAGGAAGCCCAGTAAGTTCTTAATTGATCTGTATAAGCAGAGATGTCACTGGTCAAATGAAAAAAAGTCTATTCAGAATAACAAAAATAGAGTCCCAGTCCTTTGAACAATTCCCAGCCTCGAGCCATATAAACTCTCAAAAGAAAATGTGGAGGTATGTCTTTGTGACATTAGATTTCATAAGTGGATTCTTCGATGTGACAACAAATGTGTGAAAAGCAAAATGAAAAAAAAAAAAAAACACAATGTTGGTAAACCTCGAAAACATCATGCTAGTTGAAGGAAGCCAGCCACCAAAGACCGCATATTATGATTCCATTTATATGAAATATCCAGAATGGGGAACTCTACAGACAAGGACAGAAGATTAATGGTTACCTAAGGCTGGGGGCTTCCCAGGGGTCCCAGTGGTATAGAATTCACCTGCCAATGCAGGAGATGCAGATTTGATCCCTGGCTTGGGAGGAACCCTTGGAGAAGGAAATGACTACCTACTCCAGTATTCTTACCTGGGAAATCCTATGGACAGAAGGGCCTGACAGGCTGCAGCCCATGGGGTTGCAAAGAGTCAGACATGACTGAGAAACTGAGCACACACTCCTCCAAGGCTAGGGTGAGTTGTGGGGAGTTCATGGTGGATACACTGTCTGTGAATATTCATCCACTTTGGTTCTTACTGGTGTGCTGGAAATTTTCTATAATTGATTGTGGTTATGCTTCTCTGACTCTCCAACCACACTAAGAGTGATTGCATTTTACACTTAAAATGGACGAATTGTGTACTATATGATGCTGCTGCTGCTAAGTCACTTCAGTCGTGTCCGACTCTGTGTGACCCCATAGACGGCAGCCCACCAGGCTCCCCCGTCCCTGGGATTCTCCAGGCAAGAACACTGGAGTGGGTTGCCATTTCCTTCACCAATGGATGAAAGTGAAAAGTGAAAGTGAAGTCACTCAGTCGTGTCCGACTCTTAGCGATCCCATGGACTGCAACCTACCAGGCTCCTCTGTTCATGGGATTTTCCAGGCAATGGTACTGGAGTGGGGTGCCATTGCCTTCTCTACTGCTATATGAATTTGTATCAATAGACATATTTCAAACAATGTTTAAAAAGAATAGATAGAATATCTAAATAAAACTATTAAAATTCAGAATTTTGGGGATTTCCCCAGTGGACCAATGGTTAGGAATCTGCCGGCCACAGTGGGGAAAGCAGATTGGATCTCTGATCTGAGAAGATTCTGCATGCCATGAAGCAACAGGGCCCATGTGCCACTTCTACTGAAGCCTGTGCACCATTGAGCTCGTGCTCCACAACCAGAGAGTGGTCCACTAGCTACAACTAGGGAAAGCCTGCATGCAGCAACAAAGACCCAGCACAGCCAAAAATAACAGAAAGGAACTTTTTAAATGGTAAGAATTTTGAATTCGTACCTAAAAGTTCCTTCCACAAAGAAAAGCTCATGTTCAGAAGGTTCTACTGGTGCATTCTACCAAATATTAAAAGAATGAATGCTGATAATCACATAGTGTACCAAAATGTTAAGAGAGAGAGGAAACACTTTCCAACTCATTCTACGCAGCCATTATTATATACCAAAGAATAAAGTCACAACAAGGAAAGACAAAAATAGACCACGACAAATGTACAAATTGCTCAACAATATGCTGATCAACTATCCAGCACCATATAAGAGGGACAATACACCATAGCCAAGTTGGGTTTATCCCAGATATGGAGTTGTTTTAACACATGGAAATCAATTAATGTCATGTATTATATTAATAGAAGAAAGGACAAAAACCACAGGATTACCTCAATATATACAGCAAAAGCATTTGGTGAAATCCAACACCCTTTTATAATAAAAACTATTCAGTAATTTAAGAATAGAAGAGTAATTCCTCAAACTGATAAGGGTATCCATATAGAAAAACTTACAGCAAACATCACACTCAATACTGGGATGCATTGATTGATACACTGAAAATGTGAAGAGTAAATTTTGTGATATGTAAAATATATGTCAGTAAAATTGGTAGGTCAGTTGTTCATCTTGGTATCCTGGGTACTGATTGTGAGAGAAAGAGCAACTACTGGGAACTTATTGCTTGCCTCTCTGGAGAGTAACTGAACTTGGTAGTTTCAATCACTGTGGCACTTTCTCTTCCTTTCACCCTTTCCCACATACTGCCTGTAATCCACATCTTGCTTGGGTGCTGTGTGACCCTGGGAAAGGAGAGCAGAGGAAAGCAGAAGGAGTCGTATGTGAAGGGACAGGGCTGGGATACATGTCAATATGAGAGAAAGGATGATTTTAGCATTTCCACTATGGTTGCCAACCACTTAAAATTGGGAGAGGCCACATCAAAACTTGGATTTACAGCTTAATTTAAAAAATGGTGGGAGTGGGGAGCACTGACAAAACTTGGCCCCTGTGCCAGCCCAGTGTTTCTCCTGCACCTTGGCTGCTTCATTCACTTATATCATCCACCAAGCCCCAACCAGCACCTGCATTTGTGTGTTCCTTTTGTTCTGCCCTGAACCACAACCTTCTGTTCTGGCCTGAGAATGACCCTATTGGGACTTCTCATCTAGGACTGTATGTCACACTTATGGGTTAGTGGTGCAGGCAGTGACCTTTCCTCTCTCTCCTATTGTTAGGTCTTCCACAAAGCCTCCTCCTGTTCTGCCTTTCATATTTGACCTCACTCTTCAGTCACTCTTCTGAACCTTGATCAGATCTGAGTACACAAATCCCACACCTGCCTCTGTCCTAGGTGATTGCATGCTGTTCTAGAGCCTCCACTAGACTCTTATCCTGGTTTCAGTCTTACTGATTGCCACCTGTCTGCCGTACCCCCTACATACCCTGTATGTAGTCAGTTCAGTCCAGTCATTCAGTTGTGTCAGACTCTTTGCGACCCCGTGGACTGCAGCATGCCAGGCTTCCCTGTCCATCAACAACTATTGAAGTTTACAAAATTCATGTCCAATGAGTGGGAGATGCCATCTAACCATCTCATCAGTAAGTGCCTCATATTTGACACACTGGATGATCCTGCTTCCCTGGCCTGATACTGAGGAAGGAAAGTTGCTTTCACCATAAGAAAAGATTCAGCACAGAAAATCATGGTATGCTAACTCAGAGGAGCAGTGACAAGGGCAGGAATTTACCATCAAAGGCCATGGGGAAGCACTCCTTGCTTGAAGTGAGGTATTCCTGTTCAGAGATATTCCCATTCAGAGATATTTCACAATGTGGCTCAGTGGTAAAGAATCTACCTGCAATACAGGAGATGAGGGTTCAATATCTGGGTCGGGAAGAGCCCCTGGAGAAGGAAATGAACGCACTCTAGTATTTTTTGCCTGAGAAATCCTATGGACAGAAGACCCTTGCAGGCTGCAATCCATGGGGTCCCAAAGAGTTGGGAACAACTGAGTGACTGAGCATGTAGGATCTCATTCAAATTGGAAGTGGCCTCATTCCTTCCAACAGCAATGTTCTCCTGATGGTGGCTGGTAAATGGCATGTTGGCAGCTGGGAAAGTGAAAGGTGATCTGGCCTGTGTAGCCAGTGCTTGCAAATGTGACAATCACATTTTTTGACAACCCCATGGGCAAGGCGTTCTTTCTCCCTCCCAGTAGAATAGGCTGGACTGCAGGGTTGACGTGCAGAACACAGAAATCACCATTTATTGCCTGTCTCCACTTGAGAAACCACCTGTATAAGTAGGAGAAAGCCAAGAACACAGGTTTGGAGGTGGGGTAGAAGCTGGGAAGAGAAGTCCTAACTTCAATTTTCCTTTAAATTATTAAGATCATTTATTTTTTTCCTCCGTGGAACTTGTTCTTCAGTCATGAGAAAATGTCTTCTCAAGAAAGAATGAAATCACGCTTCTAAGAAACTGAGAACAACTCTTCCTAGGTGAGGAAATAACTGGAGCTTCTAGAAAGTCTCCACTGAATAATTCAGGCTCAATTTCTTCTGATTATGCATGCATGCTAAGTTGTTCATAGACTGCAGCCCACCAGGATCCTCTGTTCTTGGAATTTCCCACGCAGGATCCCTGAAGTGTTTTGCCATTTCTTCCCACAAGGAATTTTCCCAACCCAGGGATCAAACCCACATGTCCTGCAGCTCCTGCATTGCAGGCAAATTATTTACCAGTGGCTGGTGGTAGGAGTTAAGGAACCCGCTTGCCAATGCAGAACAGGACTGAAGTGACTTACCAGGCATGCATGAGCCACTGGGGAAGCCACTCTTGACTATGGAAGACACAATGACCCTGCGTTCACAAGGCAGAGGACCAAGGGACAGTGAACACGTGGTGACTTGCCCTCTCTCCCTCTTGAAAGTGAACGTGTCAGTCTCTCCATCGTGTATGACTCTTTGTGACCCCATGGAAGCCACAAGTCTGCTCTGTCCATGAAATTCTGGGGTGGCCATTCCATTCTCCAGGGCATCTTCCCAACCCAGGGATTGAACCTGGGTCTCTCCCATTGCAGGCATATTCTTTACCTTCTGAGCCCCTATGGAAGCCCCTCCCCATTCCGTGGATCTCATTAATATGCAGATCCTTGCTGTGTAGCTGGGTGGAGCCTGAGTTCTTGGTTCTCTGCTCTGCACCCAGGTGATGGGGTGCTGCTGGTCCAGAACCACTTGTGGATTCCAGAGGAGGACAGGAGTTGGGGTGGGTGGTGGAGGGTGGGTTGCAATGGAGACAAACCAGCCAGTGTGTTCCTTGGCTCGCCCCAGGCACAGGTAGACACACCCTGGTAGTCCTTGAGAAGGCTCAGTATTTGTTCAAGCAGCCCTGGCCCCTTGCGGCTACTCTTGGCTCCTTCCTTCTTAGAGTCAGAGAGTCTCTGGTGTCTCAGAATCCTAGTAAAGCATCTGCCTACAGTGCAGGAGACCTAGGTTCGATTTTGGGGTCAGGGATATCCCCTGGAGAAGGGAATGGCAACCCATTCCAGTGTTCTTGCCTGAAGATTTCCATGGATGGAGGAGACTGGCAGAGAGTCGGACACGACGGAGCGACTTTCACTTTTCCTTAAAGATCCACCAAAGGATGGAGACAGCCCTGGAACTGGTCACTGTGTTCAGGAAAATGTCAGTGTGTATTGTTGGGCACGGGCTGGGACAGGTTGGAACTAGCATATGACCTCCCCAATCTGTCCTTTCCTGAAGTGCCAGAAAGATGAATGGGATCGTCTTTTAGGGATGCCCTGGGGAACACAGGGGAGACCCCCCACAACTCTCCCCAGTCTCTTTCCTCAAGGAGACCCCGGGTCCACACTGGAGGTGCCCCACAGGGCCTGGCAATTCTCCCTCAGCCTTAAACTTCTTTGATTCTGAACGGGCAAGGGCAGAGCCTCCAGGCTGCACCACGTGAAAGGAGTCGAGGACCTGGGGTCCAGGGGACTTGGGGTCTCTGCCAGACCTGGCAAGCCCTTGGCCCCAAGCGTTTAGGTGCCCCAGTGATGATGGCCCACCGAATTTTCCTCCCTGTCAGGGCGTCTCTCCACAGATGCAGGTGGCAGCCCGAGCTGCTCTCGTCACTGTCCCTCCTTCAGGACCCCACGCAGCCCCATCGGCGGGAATATGCAGGCCCTGATCTCCCCGGTGACCAAGGCCATCCTCATGGCTCTGTTCCTCTTCACTATCCTGCTCATCCTCTATGTGATCCTGTGGTACATTTGCCGGCATCTGGACAAGGACTCCATCTGCAGCAGGTCAAGGGCTGCCTCAGCCCTCTGAGGCCCCAGCCCCACGACTCCAAGTTCATTCCCTGAATCCACAACTCTTCCCAGGACCCGGCACTCTTCCTATGGATTCTGTGTTGCTCCCAGGGACCCCAAGCTCTCTCTAAGTCCCACATCCCGCCCTCTCCTCTGGGTGTGCCTGTTTCCAACCCTGTGCTTCTTCCAGAGACCTCCTGCCCTTCCCTTTTTTCTGAATTCCTTCCCTGGACCCGGTGCCCCTCTCCAGGTTCTGTGCCTGAGACCCAACCCCAATCCCCACCCCTCACCCTGATCACTCCTCCCCGAGACCCTGAGCCCCATCCTAGGACCATCACACCCTCTCTTACCCCGTTGACCTCCCCAGACCCCCGGGGTCCTCTCAGAAATCCCCAAATTCCATGTTCTTCCCAAGGCCCTGTCCTGGTCTTGTGATCCTGAGCCCTCTCCCCGGACTCCCTTCTCTTCCTTGAAGCACTCTCCCCCTCCCCCAAGCCCTGAGGCCTTCTCCCCATCTCTGAAATCTGCTTATTGCCCCCACCACAGCCATGCATCCTCTTGCCTGGGCCTTCTCCTGAGCTTGTGCCCTTCCCGGGGTCCTTTGCTCTTCTCCAGATTCTGTCCCCACCAACCCCTGTACCCACCCTCGATACTTGCTCCCCTCTCTAGCTCTTTGGCAGGTGCACAGGCTCACTTCAGTGCCCTCTCCCAATCTGCTGTTGGGTCCTGTGTCTGAGTAGCAAGTGACAGAAAACAGCAGGGTGGAGGGACTTCTGGTGGCCAGGGGCCTCCTGCCCCCCTCCTTCTGCTTTCCACACTGCCCTTGCTTGTTCCTGGCATGGATGTGCTTTCTTCTTTCCACAAGTTGAACTTCAGAGTTGCTTGAGACTGTACACCAGCCAGAAAATCGTGCTTTGACACCTCACTCCTGTGTCCTGAGTTGCCTCGAGTGAAGTTCATTCCCACAAAGAGGTTCCTGGCACTGGGGCTGAGCTCGACTATGGAGATTAAAGGGTGCACCAGGGATAAATTCTTTGGTGGACATGGAGTAATAGAGGCTGGACCATGCTAGTTAGATCAACCGCTTCTAGTTTTGCTCATCTGATGGAGTGGGTTCATCTGTGGGCAGATGGTTATTCAGAACCTGACCAGGTGAACACTGGGGCATTATCCTTTGAGGCTGCTCTGGGAGAAGTAGGTGGGAAGGTGGGCAGGGAGTGCAAGGCTGATGCCTTTGGTGGCCTTGGCATCACTCAGACATGGAGGTGGACCCAAACACATGGTTGAGCAGAGACTTGAAGTGAGTTCACCCCAGATTCTCCCTGGAGAGGACAAGGGTGTCCAGCAGGAAGGAGTATGGCATCTCCAAAGGACCCTCTGGACGGACATGTGTAGGGAGGTGCAGGTGTATGGTGTGAGAGCTGGATTCCCGTTCCAGACCAGCTGCTTGCCAGCTGTGCCAATGCACACATTATATCTCCAATCATCTATTATTTTATCTGTAAATAGGAATTAATGACAGTGTCAGACTCGTTGAGGGGCTCACATGAAATACTGTATTTAAACTGATACACAGTCTTACATGGAGAAAATCAGCAATTAGCCAGGGTAGATACCTGTGGACTGCCAACCATCCTCTCATGATAACCTATTCTTTTACTTATTTGGGGGGCATAAGTTACATGGAGTAAAATTCACTATTTTTAGTGTACACTGCTGAGTTTTGACAAACACTGCAAGCAAGATATGAATAACTTCTATTGATAACCTAATACTAAAAATATTTACCTTTCCATGTCTTTAAGTCCAAGAAAAACAGCATCTAAAGCTAGTTTTTAAGAAGCAAGGGCAATATTCGTTTATATTTATATTCAATATAAATGCTCATTACTTGCTTAATGTTTTAGTGGTTCGATATTTGCATGGTACTGGATCCTTGCCCCACTAAAATGCTTCATTACTGTTTTCACCAATATTCATGATACTTTCTGATACAGATGGATTTTTTTATATTACCCCAGCAATAAATATATTATCTGGCAAAAAAATATATCATATGGCCCAGAAGTGAAAGGAGCAATAATTCCACACAGCCCGCCCCATCCTCCTCCCCAGAGGAGGTAACACTGTTAACCATTCAGTCCTTCTGTTTCTCGCCTTTCTTTGTTCCCCACTTTCTCAGTCTCATGCTCTAACACACAGTGCTATTTGTTTATATTCATCATATTAAATAGGATTCTACTTCAGATTTCAGAGGGCCAGGAAGGAATTCCCAAGCAGAAGAATGTCTTCCAAGGAAGTGCCAGGGCCCTGCTCCCCTGTCTTCTCCTGCCCTCAGATACTGCTGGGGAAGGGAAGCCTGCAAACCAGGTCTGTGAACAGATTGCTTTGAGCTTATTTTGTGAAATCCTCTGATAACATGTGCCACATGAAGTGCAAAGACTATATTTAAGAGTCAGGCAAGAAGCACTGGGCATGTGCATAGAGGGCAGAGAGGGCTCAAGGTCCACATTTCTGGGTGGCTCACTTCTTGACTGCCCACTTTCCCTGGGAGTGGCAGCCATCTCCATGCCTGTTGTTCTGCCCCTTACACTGTGGTGTGGATCCCCAGAGTTGTTGTCAAAAGCTGCTGATGTGTGCTGCTTTTGAACTGAAGACTTTCTCCCCTTACTTGCAGAAAGCCCAGGGCCTATCTTAGTGGTCCTGTCAGTGCTTCTAGATAGTTCCTCATCGGCAGTGTGGAGGACAGTTTTGAGGTCCTGGGAGTAGAGAGCAGTTAGAAGATCAGAAACAATGAGGGCCTGAATTCAGACCATGGGCATGGGAGAAAGCAGGGTTGAGACATCTCTGACTTAGAACTGGTGGACCTTGGTGGCTGGATGAGTGTGGAGGCTCGGGTACTGCCGTGGGTGGGAAAAAGAGAGGACCCACAAACCCAATCTGACTCTAGCTGGGTAAGAGCCCAGTGACATCATTAACATGTCAGTGGCTCTGGGAAACAGAGGTTCCTTAAGCCTGTGTCCCTGGCTGTTGATAACATTGCCACCTTGATATTCCTTCCTCTCATCCTACTGCCCAATGTATCTAACCAAGGGCCTGGCTCAGAGAAAGAGCTCAGAGAACAGTAGCCTAATTATACCTCTTGAGGCTTCACTTGTAGCCTTGGTTTCCGCATAGGCCACTGGCTTCATTCTCACTTGACAAAGTTATTTGTGGCTACAGATGGAGTCTGCACAGAGCCTGTGGCGTACTGACCAGAATATGTGTGAAAGTCAGCTTGTACACACAAACAGGCCCCTGCCTGACTGTGGAAGCCAGAGCCTTCCCCGCTCCTAATTCAGCTTAAAGAACAGCCTCTGAACCAACTACAACTGGTGTTCAAACCTTGGGGTTTGACATGGATTATGGAGTTTTCCTTTCTTCCAATTCCTCCTCCAGAGTGAACTTGTGTCTTGCAGCACTGAACAGGGGATTTGAATTCCTGAAGCAGATCAGTGAGCTTAGAATTCAACTACATCCTCCAAACCCCACACAGGTGTTATCATCCTAGAGTGTTGATCCAAGGCTGACATCCCCTACTGTCTCCTGGTGCTTGTTCAGGGAAGTTAACAGAACTGACAGGTGCCAGAGACCCACACATTTGGGATGCTGATGTTACTCTTGACACTGCAGCTGACAACCAATCAGTGGATGCCTCATGTGGGCCTTTGGAATACCTGACCTTTTGCTATGTCCCTTCAGCCTGAACAGCAAGATCGCTGGGAATTCTGCTGCCCTCTCATAGATCGGAGGCTGTACCTGAGTTGCAGCTATTAGCAGAGCCAGGCAAACAACTAAAGCAATGGGTTGCACTTTCTTCATATCCTTCCAAAAGTTGTCCTTTTCAAATGTTTTATCCCTCCTCTAGGTATTGTATCAGTAAATTCAACCAGAGAGAACCTTTCACGTGTGTGTGAGTGTATATATACATCTACTCCCAAGCCCTACCCAACATCTGAATCCACCTCTAGAAAATCACTAGCTAGAAATGACCCATCACATCCTTCTCTAGAAAGAAAAGCCATTCTCTGGAACCTACGCCCATTCAAATAGCTAAAGGATGATTCAGGTTGGAACAAGTATCAGTACTTCCTTCTTTTTTCCCCTTAAGTTTTTAGTTCAGTCCTTTTCAATGTTTGAATAATATGTAATTGAGCAACTGAGCTATCGGGGAAGTCCTTCACAGATACATATACTATCTATTCATCAATCATGGTGCATTTCAGTTTATATCACTATAACATGGTACACTGCTATAATGTATTGGTATGCACTGGTCCATTGCTATTGATATACATATATCAGGAGTGAGCAGCAGACTCTCTGAAGATTAGATCAGAAAAGGCATGGAGAGTCAGTCATGGAGGACCAGAATAACCTAGCCTTTTCTGCCTGATACAATCACTCAGGGACTTTCCAGGTTCAACATCACATACACCTAAAAGCAAAGGTGGTAGGGAAGATGGAAGGAGCGATTTCCGTTGTGTTATAAGTGAAAACACAAGTGTGGACAAACCCAATAGCATGCCCTTGATTCCTTCAACTCCTCCACCAGCCTGACATCTCCCAGGAAACTGGGTCACAGTTGATTGGCTATCTCCAGCGTGCCTGGAAGTGCCTGAATCTTGACTTGATTCAGGAATTAAGCCCCAAGGTGAGGCCTTCAAAGTTTCTTGAGGTGCTAGGCAATTTTAAGTAACAGCAGTTTTAATGTATTCACAAGTAATTATAAAGCAACTTCTTTGGGGTCCCTATAACAGAAGTGGTTCCTACAATGACTGTTTTTTCTGAAAGAATCACAGGAAGCTGCCTGTCTGGCTCTTCTCACTCGCACTCCTTCCCTGTAGGGAACTGTCTTTGCAGGTGCTGGGTTATTTTGTCTACCCTGGGATACTGACCAGCAGTGCTGGAAAGCAACACGCGCCTTCATGTACCAGGGAAGCAGACATATGGGAAAACCCAGAGCTGGGCTCCGAAGAACACATAAATGACGGAATTAGTTAGAGTGATTGCAAATAATGAGTATCCCCGTTGCTGTGAATTTTCCACTTGGACCAAGGCTCCCAGTTACCTCTGCTATAACCACAGGATGTGTTTGATGGGCACCCAAAGCATGTGCCCATGAGAGGGTGGTGGAAAAGGCATAAATGAGTGTTTGGGGATGAGGAGCACATGTCAGGATGTTGATCTAGTCATACTTATTTATATAAATGAAAAAAAAAGGCTAAAGAATACCAATCATCGGGTTTCAAATCATTGCTGTGACCTCTGATCTGAAATGGCAGCAGAGGTGACTGGGACAGGGAAATGCAAGTTATACCCTGCAGTTTAGCCGTTGGATGCTTAGGTCATGGAAAGGGAGGTCATCCATGTGTTCTGTCAGAAGCTCCAGAAATAGAGCTCCCAAAGTATTTATTTGGCTCAGGCTCAATTAAAAGGCAGAATCTCAAGCCTATTGTGCCCTGTTTCTTGTTTTAGCAAGTGAGATCATCTCTGTGATCCACTGAATAACCTTCAGCATACTGGTAAGCAGTTACCATTGTTATAGTGATGTATTTATGCATCACACAGTAAGCTGGTGTAGTCATGGACTGCATTCAGGATGTTAAGGGGCTTCACCAGAATTGACCACTGGGTTGTTGCAGTCAAGAGGTGCAATAGCACACTCTGGAGCACAGGAGGATCCGAGGGCTTCCAGGCCTCTGTCAAGGATAAGGATAACCATATAGCATGCTTTGCAGGGGCTAAGTGTTTCAAGTTCATCACAGCTCAGTGGAGTAGAAGTTTTAGCCCTGTTTAACAGACTTTTCAATTCCTTTTATGGAGCTAAATGACAGAATCCTGAGGCTGCTCAGCAGTGCCTGGTGAGGTCAGAATCTTCTGATTTAGTAAATGTTAACTTGGCATTCATTTACTATGTGCCAGATGCGGTTGAATGTGCTTTACAGATATTACCTGGTTTTGTCCTCATATCTGCCCCATGAGTTAGGTACCGTTGCTATCCATGGATTACATATGAGGAACCTGAGGCACAGAGAGGTCAAAAGCTTGCACAATATCACACAGCCAGCAAGTGGCAGTATCGGGATTGAAATCCAGGCTGGCTGGATTCAGAGCCCCTGTTCATAGCCATGTCCTTTGCCAACTCCTTTAAATCCAAGTCTGACTAAATATTCTCACTCAAAAACACACATATTTGTAATTACCCATTTTCTTGTCTATATGCCTTTGCACTTCTAGAACATAAAGAAGGAACTTTGTTATGTGGCCATTTATTGTTATTCAGTTGCTAAGGCACTTCCGACTCTTTGGACTACAGCACACCAGGCTCCTCTGTCCTCCACTATCTCCCGTAGTTTGGTCAAATTTATGCCCATTGGTTTGGTGATGCTATCTAACCATCTCACCCTCTGCAACCTCCTTCTCCTTTTGCCTTCAATCTTTCCCAGCATCAGGGTACCCTTTGTGGAGCACAGGCTTGTCGAGGTGAAGGGGCTTGCATAACTCAACGAAGCTATGAGCCATGCCATGCAGGGCCACCCAAGACGGACGGGTCACCGTGAAGAGTTGTGACACAACGTGATCCACGGAAAGAGGAAATGGCAATCCATGTCAGTATTCTTGCCTCAAGAACCCCGTGAAGTGTATGTGGTCAGACTGCCTATTAGATGATGAGTTGCTCAATTCAGAGTTCACATGTCATGCTCTGTGGTCCTGGTGGCCACCATAAGAATTGGCACTTGGTTGAAGGCCAGAAAATGACTTACAGTAAATGATCTGATTGGACCAACTTTATTTGGCCCCCAATACATGTCAACATGGCCATAAACAAAAATAGGAGCAATGACAGAAGTACATTTCTGGAAACATCTGTAGGAGAGGTGCATGATACAGAGCCAACAAAGACAAACCATTTTATCCCATGGGTAACTGTAAAAAGTCCCATTTTCCAGGAAAATCAGATCAATGCTGTGAAAGAACAAGATGGCGGGCAAGAGAGGGCTCCTCATAGAATGACAAGGTTAGCCAGTGTCCCTCAAGTGCTGGGGGAACTGTGGTGGCATTTAAGAGGAAATGACTCATCAGGTACGATATGAAGGCATGTTACGGTTGGGGCTTGGGGTGGAGTGTGCTTCAGAATGGTTAGAGAAGTGTGAGATGGAACCCTTCACTAAAATATTCCTCAGCAAGCTCAAATTTTTGAGCATCTAATTACTTTAAATGTAAGCTGGCTTTCACCTTTTAGAACCTGCTTTTTGGGCATACCCTGAAAAACTGTACCCCAAAGCTGCTGGGTATAGATAACAGTAACTGGGCATAGATGAGATGACTATAACCTGGAATCATAAGACTTCCAGCCACTGCTGCCTTTTGGAGCTCTCTGACCCAGAGATTCCCCACTGTGCTAGAAGGTTACATCACTCTCTGATTCCCTTTCCTCTGGGACTTCCCTTGTGTTTTGCCCTTCTGGGTTTTGAGCTTTTGCCATCATCTCTGCAAGATCTCTTGCTCTGAGGGACTTCCCTTCACATGCCATCCTGTCAAACTACGGCCCATATAAAGGTTGTCACATGCCACTGCCATATCGTGGTCATAATCAGTCCCCACAAATCAGACTCACAAACAATTATGTATGAGAGTCTAGAATCGGCTTTAAAATTACTTACACCATACTGTTAGTTGCAGCTATTTCTGAAGACGAAGCTGAACTTTGAAGAAACTTTGTGGAGGGAAAAATACGATTGGTCTGAAGTTTTAAAAGTTTTGTCAAGAAGAGTGCATGCACTATTATCATTATAATTACAATACATAAGTAACTCTAACAACATGTTCATTAGTTAGTGTTAGTCACTCAGTCATGTCCAACTCCTTGAGACCCCGTGATGTGTAGCCCACCAGGCTCCTCTGTCCATGGGATTCTCTAAGGAAGAATACTGGAGTGGGTTGTCGTGCTCTTCTCCAAGGGATATTTCTGACCCAGGGATTGAACCTGGGTCTCCTGCACTGCAGGTGGTTTCTTCACCAACTGGGCCATCACGGAAGCCCAAATAGTAGCTGTATGTCAGGTAAAGTAACTGCTAGTTGACACAACAGGCAAAACCTGAAATTTGAATGGCTCAACTTGGGCTTCCCTGGTAGCTCAGATGGTAAAGAAACCGCCTGCAATGCAGGAGACAGGAGATGCAGGTTCTATCCTTAGATCAGGAAGATCCTCTGGAGATGAGAATGGCAATCCACTCCAGTATTCTTGCCTGGAGAATCCCACAGAAGCCTGGCGAGCTTCAGTCCGTGGGGCAGCAATGGGTCGGGTCGGTTCAGACACGACTGAGCGACTAACACTAACTCTGATCTCAGGGGGCCCCAGTTTCAATGCTGTTTCCATTCTGGAGTTCTACCAATGGACTGCCGTATTTGCTGCTGAATGAAAGAGAAAGCACAGAAATGGGATACTGGCTCCAGACGTGACCAACAATGCTCCTGCTCGTATCTCGATGACAATGGCTGGTCTCATGACCCTTCCTAACTACCAGTGGACAGGCAATGTAGCATCCCCTGTGTCTGGGATGGAGGAAAGGAAGACAAGATACAGACAAGCATTTGTAGTCTCTCTCATACAGTGATCCATAGTAAGCACTCAATTCAGAGTGGCCATTATCATTTTTTATGACTAGCTTCTTCATTTTGTGGAAGTTTCAGAGAAGGTCAGATTTGCCTTGATATCCTCCAGATACGTAAGTGCCTCCTATATGGTAGATGTTTTCAAACACAATGTCACATTAATCTTAAGAGGAGCATGTAAATGTCAGGCAGGTGGATTTGCATGTCACCACATAGCACTTTTCTGTACTTCCCTTTGTGATCCTGACTATAACACTGACTGTGATGTCAGTTATCTGAGAATGGTCACTTTCCTTCTATTGCAAGGCTATCGTCTCCTGGGAGTCTCAGCTGCCTCCACACAGCTGGACTTACCTGGGTTCCTGCCCAGATACTGCCAGGCACACTGACAACCATGACCTTCCTGTGTGTCGGGTACCGGACAAGAGGCCAAGGAAGGATGGCTAATTACGTTTTATTTGTTTAAAATATGAGCTACCAAGGAACTGCTTTTTTTTCACGTCAGAGGAGACTATCACTGTTTTCAAGAGTTTAGCCTTGAAAAGCTTGGCTGCACTTCTGTGGTCCTTCCTTATCTACCGCATAGGATGGAGGCTTTTGGTTTTGACCACCTAGTAAGCTCATTCATATGAGCATGTGTTAGGTGGCCAGTTTCAAAGAAGGCAGCCCATTAAATCTGACTGCAAATGTCAGGAGAGATTAAAAATCCTTCTCTTTAACGTCAGATTTATATCCAAAGAACTAGCTCATTATGTGGCAAATCAGAGTACTCACACACCCAATGGTAAAACATTTGGAGAATGTGTTGAAGTTGCCCAGAAGGATTACTGGGTGTCTAAAAGTTACTATCCAAAGGAAAAGGACTGTAGGTGTCAGAGGGATTCTGGAGTGAGGGCTGGGAAACCCGGAGGACTTCTGCAGGGAGTTGGAATGCTCTTTGTAGGGAAGCACAGGAGATTCTCCTGTGCAGCCTTCAGAAGGGGCAGCAGCAAGGAGCTGATCAGCCTAGCAGGTTCAGTTGGCAGGAGGCCCCATGGCAACATCAGGGATAGGGCGCAGCCCTCACGCGGGAGGTGCTGGCACTGGACATAGACGCTGGCCCCAGGCAGTGTCAGTTCTCAGCAAACCACAGAGGAGCCCCACAGTGCTTCTGATACTCCTTGTCCCCTTCCTTCCGTGGGCCGGCTTTTTGTCACCTCAGAGGCTTCGTGTAGCACAGAGAAGAGGAAATGCGTGAGCTGTTGGAAGGTTGGGCCTTGGCCTGGGGTGGGTGGGAAGGGCAGGGGCTCCAGAGGAACTGAGACCAGGGCTCTGAGCCTACCCCAGTGAAAGGTTGTTGCAAAACCACCAAAAAGATGATCGGAATCTTGGCCTCTGGAGGAGAAGATTTCAATCCATGGCCAGAGACAAGGCTTGATTGCTCAGAGCTTTCGTGTAACAAAGATTTATTAAAGTATAAAGGAGATAGAGAAAACTTCTGACATAGGCATCAGAAGAGGGTAAAAGAGTGCCCCCCCCCTGCTAGTCTTCAGCTGGATGTTATATAGTCACTAGCAGTTTGCTAATGAAAGAAACCAATGTCTCAAAACTCAGAATGGCACCAGGCCCCTCATACATAAGATGTATTTTGGGGTAATCTTGGCACCAGACGAGTTATCCCGGGCCATAAAATGATTGACTTGAATCTTGAAGAAGGGCAGTTAACCATAGAGATAGTTTCATTTACATAGATTAGGGGAACAGTGTTTGAGTATAACATACTGGTTTGTCAAGTAGGTTCTGAGCCATTTGGCAGGACCAACTTGAAGACAGAGTTTGGGGTAAATGCATAGTACATTAACATAGCTTAAGACAAAGATTTCAATAAGAAGAATGCCTTGATCAACTCAAGGTTTGAGAATAGTTAATGTCAGGTGAAACCAGGTGCCATTATGACAACACAGCATTTTAAGAGAAACCTCTTTTAAGTTTGTATAGAGAAGGGAAAAATTATCGCTAGTTTGTTTCCTCCCGCCGCTTCAGAGAGAGATAAAAATGTCTGACACTTGCAGCCTGTTTCCTCCATTTGGAGACCCCCCCTTCTCCCTACCTGTTAACCTCTCACTGGCCCTCACTAGCACGTGGTCCTGGGAAGATGCCCAAGTCCCGTGGCCTCAGTTCTTCATCTGGGAGGCAAGCTGGTGTGAGGGGCCCCATGTGTTGGGCTGCAGGATGCGCCTGAGGGACAGGACAGACCTGGCAGGGCCTGGAGGCTGTTGGCCCTGTGATGATAGGACAGGAATCTCTCACACTGTTGCCCCCAGAAACTCCCCCACTCTCTCCTCCTGCATTTTATTTTATTATCCTGTTCAACACAGAATTCAGTCTCCTCCAGAGGCTTCTCATATTTTGTTGTTTAGCTTTGGTGGTCATCATTGTGCTTTTCATTTGCTTCATTTTCTCTTTAGTTTGCCAGGGTATCTTTTGGCAATGGAAGACAGCAGCCCACACTTCACCACCATCTTGAGTGGTACAGGTAAAGCACTACATCTATAAGTAATTTAGGCAGACTTGACATCTTTATAACAGTTTTCCCCCATAAATGAATATGGTATACTGGTAGAGACTTTTTATTTGAGGTTTTTTTTACCCATATCTATCTACAAATTTGTGTTGTAGCCACCGTTAAGATTTTATATATTTTGTTAGGCTTCTTAGGTAATTTTTGGATTTGTGTTGTGAGTGGGGCATTTTTTAATTGCATCTCTAAATAGTGCTTTGTGTGTGTGGTAAGACTCTTGGTTTTGCTGTAGTAATCTTCCATACAAAGTTTCTTCTGGTCTCTTATTAATTTGAGTATTCCATGTATCAGCTTCTTTGAATTCCCTATGCAGATGATCATATTGTCAAAGAATATTATCTTTTTCAGTACTCATACATCTTATTTCCTTTGATATGCCAAGTTCTAACTCTGTGCTCCAGTGAATTTTTGCATTGTACAAGGGAGAGTATGCATCTTTGACATGTTCCTGGCTTTAATGGGAATGCATTGAACATTTCACATTGAAGTATGTTTGCTATAGATATTAGGAGATGGAAGTTCCTTTCTAATCTCAATTTGTTAAAAGTCATATTCATGTTGAACTGATTTCAGTGGCTTTTTTCCACATCCATTGGCATGCTGCAATGATTTCCCCTAATTTGTTATTGTGGAGAATTATAATTGAGCTGTTTTCTAGTTTGAATCATATTTTCATTCTTTAGCCATAACCTGTCTGTTCGTGTAATTCACTGCTATATTGAGTAAGCCATTCATTTGCTTAGGATATTTGCTACTGTGTGGGTGAACTTTGCTCAAGTGTTCTTTTCATGGTGGGAGTGGGGGTACACATCTGGTTTTATAATACAATTTTATTATTGTAACAGATACTGTAAAACACATATAGCAATAGAGAATGGTATAAGGAACCCAATATACCTGGCAGCCAGCATCAATCATCTGCAGTACATGGCTGGTCTGGTTCCAATGTACTCTCACCTTCCCCACATCTCTGCCAATGGACTAATGTGAAGGTAGTCCACGATATCAACATGTTTCATCTCTATGTATGTCAGTAGGCATTTCTAAAAGATAAGGAATATTTTGTAAAACATAAACCCATAACAATGATCATTCCTAAAAATTTAAATGTTTCAACAAGAGCAAATATCTAGTAATTTTTCACATTTACCTTATACAGTATTTTTTTAAATTTTAGTTTACCATTTGTTTACCATCAACAAATGTGATGATATATTGTGGGGTTTTTATGTTCCTTAAGTCTTTTTTTAAATTTAATTTATTCATTTTAATTTTGTTTACATTACCGTGTTGGTTTTGCCATACATTGACATGAATCTGCCATGGGTATACATGTGTTCCCCTTCCAGAACCCCCCTCCCACCTCCCTCCCAATTCCCTGTCTCTGGGTCATCCCAGTGCACCAGCCCTGAGCATCAGACCTGGGCTGGCGATTGATTTCACATATATTGATTAACATGTTTCAATGTCGTTCTCTCCTTAAGTCTTTTTAAAACAGTAGGTTTCCCCTGTATTATCTTTTTTTTTAAAAAAAGGAAAAGGTTTGTTTTTTGTGGGAAAAAATAAGGTTTTGTATTTTTCAAGTTTTCCATAAATACATGTTATGTTGAATGAAACACTTTGATGTCATTGAACATGTTTGGCCCTTCAACGGTTCTTTACATTGCCAGTTACAGGTAGAAGCTTGATTAACTTGTTTATTTATAAGACTGCTACCTAAATGACACCATATACTTCCATTAAGAACATAATGTTTTTTGTACTTTCTGCTGAGTTGGCAGTCATTGATGATCCTCACCTTAATTTACTCACTGCGGATCGCAGAGGTGTAATTTTTAAATAGTCTCATTCAGTTTTAGTTTATTACCTAAAGTACTTTCATATGGAGAAACATTTCCTTGTCCACCGTTTGCTTATCTTGAGGGAATCATATAACATATTTGCTGTGTTTTTACATCATTTAAATATGTTTGGTGTTTATAGTTTATAGAGTTTTAATTTATATTGTTTACATGTTATTTTTTTTCTTTAATACCTGGTCATAATTTCAAAAAAAAGGTCTCTTTCATAAATATTTTCAAGTAATTCACATTTGTTTTTTTGGCCTTACTGCTTTCTAATTCATTATTTCTACACTTATCTTCATTATTTCCTACCTTCTATTACTTACCTTTTCCTATGCTGTTCATTACCTAGCTTCTTGAATTTCTTGCGGGATTTAAATAGCTCTTGTTTTCTAATACATCTATTAAAGGCTATATATTTCCCTTTGAGTACCATTTTGGCTCTTTTGCACAAGCCATGCTATTTAACTCCATGTATATTGCTTGGAGTATTTTTAAAAGTTGACCAACTCACTCTATTACTTATGCTATTAGAATTTTTCTTTTTTTAATGTATTTATTTATTTATGTTTGCTTTACATTATTGTGTTGGTTTTGCCATACATTGACATGAATCCGCCATGGGTATACATGTGTTCCCCTTCAAGAACCCCCCTCCCACCTCCCTCCTGATTCCATCTCTCTGGGTCATAATGGTGCACCAGTCCTGAGGACCCTGTATCAAGCATCAAACCTGGGCTGGCGATTGATTTCACATATGATAATTTTTAGTATATGCCCCAAAACTAGTGAGTGTAAAATTTAGTTCAGAGAAGGCTGTGAAGATGATGAAAGATGCATTATTTGGGGAAAGTTTCAGAGCCCAGGGGCATTTTGTTTCATTATTATTTTAATTAACTACAGAAGAGACAAACACATTTAACTGCTGGTGACAGAGCAGGGTTTATGCCAAGAATGCAAAGGAGTTTACTAGAAGATCAGTCACTATAATTGGCAGCATGTAACAGTCAAGGGTTGTCCACGAAAATAGAAACCACTGTAAATACTTAACATGGAGGGAATTTAATGCAAGGGGTTGGTTACAAAAGTGGTAGGAGGCCAAGCAGGAGAGAATTGGGAAACCCAATTATTAGCAACATGAGGAAATCACCCACCTCTAGGATGGAAGGCCAAAGAAAGGATATAGTGTTGCTGGAACCTGGGTTTTAGATTCAACAGGATCCAGAGCCATGACGGGCCAATCTCATGGTTGAATGGCTGGAGCCATGAAGAATATGGAACCACTGAAGGACAAGCCACCTGATTCAAAGGAAGGAGAAAAATCTTTGACTGCTCTGTCTTTCAGGATTCTAATCTCTTGCTGGTATTTCTGGTTAGCTGAACCAAAATGGCAGCCAGTGGTTGGCTAGTTTGATTCCAGCCTGCCAGAATCGGCCTGTGTATAATCTAGAACAGAGCAAGGAGGAGTGAGGGCTGAATCTGGGAATGAATAAGCCCAGGATTGCCTTATTACAATAATAGATGGAGTGAGAAAAACAGACCTACATCAATACAGAAAAGTATCTAGTAAATATCAACATCCAGTCATCATAAAAAGAAGTGTTAATCCAAAGTATTCAACTGGGGTAATGAGTTTTGGGGAGGAAGACCAGAGAGACACAGTGCCAGTCTTATCACATCATATCAAGGGTACATAGTATCAACATGATTTATCGCCATTGCTATTTACCTTGATCACCTAGCTGAGGTAGTCTTTGTCAGGTTTTCTCCTCTCTTGTGCTCAGATGCAGAAATAGGAAGAGCGGAAGATGGCACTTGGATCATTTCCTAAATAACCAGCCAGAAATCACTGCTAACTATGGCTAACTTGTCATGCAGATTACAGCCCCCTCCCCCCAAAAATATTCAGCCCTATTTCCTGCAGTGAAACAGAAGTATTCCAACTTGGAAAACAATAAATGGGACCATGGTGTAAATAGAGAATATACTTCAGTTTGCGTCCAACTTAGAGGGACCCTGCATATCAGAGGAAGGGGTGTGGACCTTATTTTACATGCTGAGTCACTTCAGTCGTGTCAGACTCTTTGAGACCCTATGGATTGTAGCCCTCCAGGCTCCTCTGTCCATGGGATTCTCCAGGCAAGAATACTGGAGTGGGGTGCCATTTCCTTCTCCAGGAGATCTTCCCAACACAGGGATCAAACCTGCATCTCTTATGCCTCTGTCATTGGCAGGCAGGTTCATTTCCACTGGCACCACCTGGGAAGCTGTTCTTTTATGGATGGAAGAGAATTAAGCAGCAGAGTAACATCATCACACCTGGGCTCCTCTCATGCTCCCCAGTTCCTTGTGGGTGTGGGATTTGGGTCTCTTTTCTTATATACTAGCCTCACTGGGTATGAGGAAGGCTTAAACATTCTCCCTTTGCGATGTTCTTATGAATACCTCAAAAGAAGGGCCCATTTAAGCTCCCGTCTATGAACAATCCTTTGTTCATTTTGAGATTAAGGTGTTTCCATAAGACACACTTTCAGTTCACCTGTGTTCTCTTTATTCTTTCAGGTCAAACTCCATCAAGTGACTGCTAGACATCATGGCCCCAATCCCTGGAAAGCACGAAGTCTTGATGAGGAGCTGAAAATACCAGCTGAGCATCCTCATTGTTTACTATGGACTCCCTAACCTATGGTCATGTGCACCATTGCATTTCCATCTGAATTTAGGCCATAGGCCTACTTTTGTGCTTGGGTATCTCTCACCTTACTGTCTTGACCTCTCTGTTGGTGGAAGGGTAGATTTGCTAACCTAACACTGTCTCAGATCGTTTTGACTTAAGCAAAAGTGAAACGGAATTACTGAATACTTGTTTCATACACTCACTTTTCTGTAATAGTGACAGGAAGGTCAGGCCTGGAATTTGGACTGTGCAGGCACTTGTTTCTTGTGTATTGACATTTAACACATACACTATCAGGGAAGGGCAAGAACGTTTATCTCTTTAGAAGAGTCAAAGTTGTCTGTGTCTTGAATGTTCCAGAGGATATTTTGGGAAAGGAGTGGGTTTTATACTTCTGGAAGTCATCAGAATATTGTACTCCCCCAAACCTAAATTGCCTTCCTATCCTGCCTTGTTGGTCATTTCCTCCTAAACGCCACTTTGGTTATTCCAGCACTTGGAGGACACGGGCTCAGCTTGTCATTCTATGAGGAGCTATTTCTTGCCATCATTTGGTTCTTTCACAGCAGTGATCAGATTTTCATGAAAAATGGGATTTTTTAAAGCTACCCATGGGCTAAAATGGTTCTGTCTCTGTTGGCTATGTAAGCGTCTGGCACCTCCCCTACAGACGTTTGCAGAGGTGTGCTTGTGTCACTGCTCCTGGTTGTGTTTATGGTCGTGTTGACCTGTTGCATGTATTGGGGGCCAAATAAAGTTGACCCAACCAGATTGCAGGAGCCATGAGTAAGACGTTATTTAGCAAACACTTTCTGATCTCCCGCTGAGTGCCAAGGCCCATGGTGGACACCAGGACCACAGAGCATGACCAGTAGCCCTTACCCAGTGGAGGTCACAATATTGATAGCTTAGTTGCGCCAAACTTTTGGCTATTCTTCAGGGTTCTGATAAAGTTGGTTCTGACAATTTCTGCTTGATTTATTGAAGTTTCTGAGGTTCTAAATAAAGATTTCCTTTTTAGAAAATTTTAAAATGTGATATCCATTCTCAAATAGTTGTAGTACTATACAGGTTATGCATTTCATCAGAAGTTAATTGGGCAGTAGCTGGATTTTGAGGAATTATACAATTCCAGATAAGTTGTTGAATTTATCTACTGTACATAGATTTGCTCGTAGTGTTTACATTTTATCCTTCCAACATCTTTAGTGTAGGGCTTGTAGAATTGTAGTGATAGTCAGTATTTCATTTCTGATATTATTCATTTTTCTTCTCTTTTTTTTGATTTTGTTTAGCTGACCAGTGTTTTATCAGTTGGATTGATCTTTCCAATGAACCAGTTTTTTCCCATGATTTATTTTTTTTTATTTCAATTTTTTTCTATTGTGTTTCTAGTTTGTTTTCAGATTGCTTTGGGTAAAGTTTTCTCTTCTGTTTCTATGTTAAGGTGGAAACACAGATTACTGCTTGAGGTCTTTTTTTTCTTAATCTAAACATTAAATGCTATAATTTTCCCTTTTAACACTGATTTAGCTGTGTCCCATAAATTGTAATATGTTGCACCTTCCTTTTAATTCATTCCATCATTCTTTTCTTGTCAGAGACCATACTCTGCATCATTTAATTTTTTTCCATTTATTTTGATGATATAGGATGCTATCTTGATCAACGTTTCCCATATGCTTGAAAAAGAATGTGGATTTTGCTGTGGTTGATGCAGTGATATTTGGATCCATAGTGTTTGTGAATCACACAGGGCCAGGCCTGCCCCTTGGGCAATGGTTCATTTCTCCCTGCTTTCGGTATTCTGTCTATGGTGAGATACCTGCAGGCACAGCTCAGGGCGAACTCAGGGATTCTGATAACTTGCTGGAATCCCTTGCTCATATTTGCTCTTTCTCCTCTATCTGCCCTCACTCTTTGGCTACCAGGAGGCTCTCTTTCTGGTCCTCTCACTCAGAGTCGGGGGTATTTAGTTTCCTCACTCTGTTATGTAGTTCCCTTGAATGGATTCGCCTAGATGACCAAGCAGTGAGGTAATACAAAAATAGCACAACAGTCACTTCTCAGAATAATTTTTCATTACAGACAGAAATACTGCCCTCCTACAAAATTGTATGTGTTTACCATGCTGTTCTTGAGTCTTCCACCACAGGGTTACAGATCTGGGCCTGGGGCTTTTGCTTCTACCCATGCTATAAATCACTCAGTATAATCATGCTATTTTGCTTTACACCAGGGATCAGAAAATTCTCCTGGAAAATGGGTAAATTGTAAGTACTTTTTACTTTATAGGCCTATTTTCTCTGAGAAAGATAGATTTTGTATTTATTTTTGTATTATATTTATAATATCATATTTTGTTTAATGTATTCACATTTAATATTTATGATTTTGTTTAATATATTCATATTTAATGTTTATGGTTAAGTTAGTTACTTAATTGATCAATTTACTTAATATTAAGGTTTAATTTATTTCATATTTATAATATTATAAGAGTAATTAGCTCATATTATATTTTTATATTTAGTCTTTACTTTATGTTCTTTTTTTTGTTAGAGAATCATTTCACATCCAGCGTACCAGAATCCATGTAGCTGTCATATTTCGTTAAATTTCTCTTTGCAGTGACAGTTTCTCAGACTTTCTTTTTTCTTTTTTTGATGGCATTGACAATTTTGAGGCATCCTGGTTAAGAATATTGGAGGGACTTTCCTCATGGTCCAGCAGTTAGGACTCTGTGCTTCCACTGCAGGGGGTGGAGGTTTGACCCCTGGTTAGGGAACTAAGATCCTGCATGCTGAGTGGCCAAAACAATTTAAAACATCAAACTAGGTTGTGGCAACCACGAGTCCCTCTTTATCCCTCACCACTTTACTCTTGAGCTCCACACACTGCAGGACACTCTGGCTGTCCATTGAATTAAAGGTGGGGTGCACAGCTATTTGAATATAATGGTCCTTTTCTCACCTTAAAGGACGATTTCATGGACTCCTACAAGAGAGTGATGGAGTTCTAGGAAATAAATTACAGCCACTCTCAGTTCAGCACAGCTTCTGCAGACATTGGCGTTTACTCACCACAGGAGCAACTGCTAAGAGTCAGTGGGAGACACAGAGTTACTATGTTAGAGATCATTTCTCCAGTTCCCAGAGGGGGAAAGGGGTGTCCTCAAGATCTCACCCTGGAGAGCCAGCTCTCTGTGCAGCCCCTCCCAGCTGGCAGTGGTTGGCAAAAAGGGTTATGTGGGGGGAGAGTGGGAAAGACCCAGATATAGTTAGAGCAGGGATCGAGTGGTGCTTGTCCTGACCTCTGTAAACCTGGACTTGGGGTTCAATCCTAGAGCTGGGAAAATGGTCTGGGATGCCAACGGTCAGGGCACTGTGACCTAGAACTGAGGCTCCTCTACATTAAGAATGAAGGTTTCTGTTTATTATCTCTACAGATATTGCAACATAGATGCTCATCACTTTGGGAAAGATTCTGGCTCCTGACACCTGGGTGGGGAGATCTTGGCTGTAATCCAGGATAGGTGGGTCTCTCTCTGATGCTCTTCATTCAAATAACTGGAATCAAGAGTAATTCATCACTTTGTGAAGGATTAATCAAGTGTGTTTCAAGTCCACTTCAAAGACAGTTCAATTGATGAAAATATACAAGACCCACTACACTTGAGGGACATAGACCAGGTGCAAAACTCAAAATAGGACTTTTGGAGAGCAGAACACTATGGACATACTGTTCGACAGCCTTAACCTGTGTCTTCTGCTCTGTTACATCATGCTCTGTCATGTGGTGTTTAGTAAACTTGACTGTGTGGTGGTCATTGTCAAAGCTGGGAAATGGACTCACATTGTTCTCTGTTTGCATGTGTGGGGTGGGGAGAGGTGAGGCTTTCTGAGTAATAAATCTTTGAACCAGGAAAACAATTCTTAACATGCATGTGTCCTCCAGTCCCATTAGGTATTCCTGCTGTACAGTCAGGGAAGGTAAGGGGATTTGAAATTTAAAAAGTCTGACAATGTACAGATGCCAACTTTAAAAGACTAAAACAAGCAGAAAAGGATTCTGATCTGCAGACTTGTTTCCAGAGTGGCATATGGGATGCTGCACTGGAGCCAGAATTGACAGCATCTCTTAAGGGATGTTTAAAATTTTGCTCACGCTGAGAACTGTTTCATGCTGAAATCTGGAAGCATCACATGGGTGAATGACACCACCATTGCAGTTAGGTTTACTCCACTAGAAGAGAAGCCTCACTAGCAAGGAGGGATGGAGTTCAAGCAAAAATCTTGACATGTTGATTTAGAAATGGTGAAATGATTACTGACATAGTATTAGCTACCACCTCCATCCTGTCTCATTTCTTTCTTTTTTGTGGTGAGAAGGTAGAAGTTCTACTCTCTTAGCAACAGTCAAGTATTTGATATGGAATTGTGAGCTATAAGCATTTTGCTGTACACTGGATCCTAAAACTTGTTAGTAATATAAGTGGGGGCTAGTACACTGTGAACAATCTCTCCCTTTTTCCCCATCCCCTAATTCTTGGTAAACCCCACTCTCATCTCCATTTCTCTGTTTGTCCTTTCTACTTTTAAGTCTATTTTTATTTATGTTTTCTTAGTTTTTGGCCTTGCTGCTTAGCACGTAGGGTCTTAGTTACCGAACCAGGGATGAAATCCATGTTCCATGCATTGGAAGTGCAGAGTCTTAGCCACTGGACTTCCAGGGAAGTCCCAGTTTGTCCTTTTTAGATTCCACATGTATGTGACAACAAACCATATTTATATTTTTCTGTCTCACTTATTTTACTTAGCATAATGCCCTCAAGCTCCTTCCAAGTTGTTGCAAATGGCAAGATTTCCTTCATTCACATGGCTGTATATTGAATACGTCACATCTTCTTTATCCATTCATCAACTGATGGACACTTAGGTTGTATCCATATTTTGGATATTGTGAACAATGTTGCAATAAATGTAGGTGTGAAAATATCTTTCTGATATCCTATTCTCATTTCCTTTTGAAAATACACTCAGAAGTGGAATTCCTGGATCATATGGTAGCTTCTTTGATTGTTTTCTTTGATTCACAGACATTTTTTCTTTTATTTTGATTAGGTCCAATTTATCTGTGTTTTTCTTTTTTTGCCAGTGTTTTTGGTGTCATATCTACAAAATCATTACCATCTAAAATATTTCTAGATATATAAATAAACACAGGAGAGGAGGCACACATATAATTCTTTGCTCTGTCAACCAAGAGGTCCCCAGAACCAATGACTCTTCAGTACCAATGAGCACAATTAGTGTACAGATCTAGGTCTGTCAATACCATTTGACAATAAAAGGAAAAATGGCTCCATGAAAAAAAATGATGATTCTAGAATTGGATCAGGAAATATGGAAAATGAGCCCAGAGCATCTTTGTAGGGTGTGAAAAAAAAGTGCTCAAAAATTTTTGAAAAAAGGAAGCAACAGCATTGTTTACAATAGCTAAGACATGGAAACAACCTAGATGCCCATCAAATGATGAATGGATAAGAAAGCTGTGGTACATATACACAATGGAATATTACTCAGCATTAAAAAAAATTCATTTGAAGCAATTCTACTCAGATGGACAAAACTGGAGCCCATTATACAGAGTGAAGTAAGCCAGAAGCAAAAACAACAATACAGTATATTAACACATATATATGGAATTTAGAAAGACAGTAATGAGAACCCAACATGGGAGACAACAAAAGGAACGCAGATGTATAGAATAGACTTGTGGACTTTGTGGATGAAGGTAAGGGTGGGATGATATGGGAGAAGGGCATTGAAGCATGTTAATTGTCATGTGTCTAATCAATCGCCAGCCCAGGATTGATGCTCGGGACTGGTGCAGCGAGATTTCCCGGGGGGGAGGGAGGAGGGAGGGGGGACCCGGAGGGGAAGCATATGTAAACCCATGGTGATATCATGACAATGTATGGCAAAAACAATAATAAAAAAAAAGGAAGCAAAATTTCCAGGGGTATGAAAAAGTTATTAACAAAGGGAACTGACAGGAAGAGCTCCCAATGGCCAATCTGAGAACAATTTGAAAAGAAAAATATGTAAAGTTGTATTGGATTTTAACCCAAAGTGTAATATAAATACCATGAGTCCATACTGAGAACAATTAATGATTTCTTAATTACACAAACAAGTATAGGCAAAACTCCCAAAGAGAAAAATTCCAGTTCGTGCAGATGCTCCCACTTCTAGAAAGTGGAGCATAACTCCCTACCTCTGAAGCATGGACCATCCAGTGTGACTTTCTTCCAAAGAGGACAGGATGGAAAGGGGGCATAAAACAATCACTTTATCGCATAGACACCTGACAAGCACTGCCTCATGCAGATGATCAATGAGAGCATCATCAGGGATCAATTGTGCTAATAGAATATACACTTAATGAGGTGTGATAAGAATGGGATTTTACATCTGTAATATTCCTCCCCCAAACTCGTAATCCAAGACTAGACATGAGTAAAATATCAGACAAATCCCAATCAAGGAACGTTGTTCAAAACATCTACTGAGTACTCCTCAAAACTCTCAAGAGCATCCAAAACAAAGAAATGTTCAAGCTAAGGGGAACCCAAGGAAACATTGCAACTAAATGTTAGGCTGGTTTCCTGGCCAGGATCCTGAAGTGGGTAAAACCTATAGAAATCTGAGTAAAGTATGGGCTTTAGTTGATAATAAATAGTGCATCAATACTTTTGCATTAATTGTAATAAATGTATCATAGTAATGTAAGTTATCAGGAATAGGGGAAACTTGGTCAGGGCATATGAGAATTCCATGATTTTCACAAATATTATTCAAATCTTAAAGGGTTACAAAGGAAAAGGTCAAATTAAAGTCTATTGACAGCTTCAAAATAAAAAAGATAAGGAAACTTTGGGGAAATGATGCTGAGTATTTTAAAAAAGGAAATAGAAAGGAAACCAAACCCAAGCACACAGAACCTGTAAGTGTGAAACAACCCTTCCTAAATTATCTTAAGCTTTTTCTCTCCCTTAACCTCCAATGCCATATAATACACTGACTGGGCCTCTTTCACCACAGAAACATCTCTGGATCCACTTTTTTCTCAAGCCCTACAAACACTGCCCTGAGCCAGCCTCATGCATATTTTGCCTGGATATGGCAAGAGCCACCAACCGAGGCCAGGGGTAGACCTGGAACCCTGTATTTCCCAGAATCCACGGAAAGACTTTGCGAGTGTTATTTGCCACAGAAAAAGTCTGTCAGGTTTCAGGCAGGGATCAGTGTCTTGCGAAAGATACAAGGGTCCAGAGGAAACCTTTAGCTGTGCCTGCGTGTGAGCATGCTCAGTCGCTCAGTCATGTCCGACTCTCTGCAATCCCATGGACTGTTGCCCCCCAGGCTCCTCTGTCCATGGGATGTCCCAGGCAAGAATACTAGAGTGGACTGCCATTTCCTCCTCCGGAGTATCTTCCCACCCAGGGTTCAAACTTGTGTCTCTCACACTGCAGGTGGAATTTTCAACACTGAGCCTCCAGGAAGCCATAGGGAAAGACAGGGACATCTCAGAAGAGCAGAACATTCACTGAGAATCCTTAAGCCAGGGTAGGGTCCTGTTCAGTCGGTGATGCCCTGGGCAAGATCAGCTTGGGAACAGGGTGGTGTGTTTCCATACAAGAGGCTGCTTCAGGAGATGCTGATCCTGGAAATGACCTGCAGATAAGTCTGTGGTGGCAGGGGGCAGCTTGGGCCTCCTAGCAGCCAAAGGCCTGAGGTTCTTATGTACCCAGAGCAAGATCCCAACCACACCTAGCAGTCATATCCAATAAGGGGCTCGAGGAGTACCTGTTATGAGAGCTGTCACGTGTCCATCCTGGAGTGCCCTCAGGGTTGTGGTCCCGGCCTTAGCCCCAGAGCACAGATGTCCTCATAGAAGGCAGGGCGGCAGCTCACCTGCAGTGGCATCTGCTCTGCCCTCCCTCTCCTGGCCAGCCCCGGGCAGGTCAGATGGATCTCAATGGGCTTGCTGCTTCCATCTCTCTGGGGCAGCTGACTCTCTGTGCAGCCTGCACCCCTGGGACCCCGAGTCCTCTCCAGCCTCGTTCCTTTCTGAATCCTCATTGGAGTCTGGGGCCTCTGGCATCTAGGAGAGCATCCGGGGTACCATCCCTGCCACCTGCTAGAGCCTGTCCTCTGCTCAAACATCCCAACTGGCTCCTAGCTGGCTCTATGGGTGGCTGACCAGACACCCCTCTGCCTCTTATACTCAGGCTCAAAAGCCATGAACTTACACTCACATTTAGAAGACCCTGAGTTTACTCCAACACGTGGGATTCCACAGGGAATGGTCTGATGCACCTCAGGATCATAGAGGTATACCCCGCACATCCATGGCAATGATTATGACTGACCCACCACGAGGAGACTCTCCCAGGGGCTGTGTCAAGTCCTTCCGGCTCCACCTGAAGCATCGTGGAAGAGGATGCTGCTCTGGGACTTCCAGATAAAGATATACACATGAGGTCATCAGGACCAGGGCATAAGTCACTCTCAGTGAGGGGGGTGGGGGTGGGCGGGGCAGGCAGGACAGAACCCATGGCCAGGTTCTGAGGGATAGGGGGGCACTATGCACAGCAGGGGTGGGGGTCTCATGGCTGGGGCCCATGAGGATGCTCCCGACACCAATAGGGACCTTTGGTAGCTGACTGCTGCCCTCTTGATGGAGACCAAGCTGAGCCCTGAGGGGGCTGACAGTGTAGCTCACCATGGCCAGGGTCTGGGTGTGGGACTGTGGGTGGGTGGGGAGAATTCCTGCAGCTAGCTCCCCATGGGGCAGCCAATCTCAAGAGTCAGAAGTGCAGAACTTTAGTCTCTGGGAGAGACTCGGAATGATCTGTGTCTGTGTATTGTCCTAACTTGAGGATTAACTCCCGGGCACCTGTGTCCCTTCAAAACAAATAGTCATAACAAAAACGCTTCTTCTACAAATTCACTGATCACGGGTCATCACAATACCCTTCCAAAGTGAAGAGGCCTGGCTGGGCCGATTCCCCATGTGTGCAGGGAGAGAGGAAGAAAAGAAGTGACTGAACACCTGACATCTCTCCAATTGCACACTGCCTAGCAGATGCTCAACAAAGAGCAGCAGTTAGAATTTAGAATGACAAAATCTCCTCTGTTTGGGGGAAGAGAGTCTGAGCAGGTCACATGGGTCTTGAAATTCTCCACCTTTTCGAAGTGTCCACTGATTATGTGGTAGGTGCCACATATGTGGCCAGAATCACATCTTCTGTTCCCATTTTTCTCTGGCACTCAGCAGGGAGAACTGCCCCTTCAGTGCCCTGCACCCACTCGCACACTCCACTGCAGTGACCTCACACCTCCTCAGACCCGGAAGTTGCTCCTGCCATTTCATGCCAGGCACAGCCTTAACCTGTGAGTCTCTGCTGCCTCCACACTTCAGAACCTGCCTGAACCCAAGGACGCTGGTGGATGTTGCACCTTTCCTGGCTAGTACTTATTTCTTGTGTTATTTGGATCTCAGATTCTGTCCCTCTCTCCTCTGGAAATAGTTTTGTTTTCAAGACACATCAGAGAATTGGCAGCTGAATAGGAAATGGAATAGAAAATCAGTCAAAATTGCTGGTCCGTGTTTTCCTCTTAGAGGTTATCTTATTCAATTTGGGTGTACGTGTGTGTTTGTGGGGCGGGTAGCAGTGTCTTTCCCAGCGGGGAATCAAAGTTCCCAGGATCCGGTCACCCAGCGGGATTTCTCCACTTAGCAGCTTCTCTTCACTCACTTCATCCCTCTGAAATCTAGAGCATGCTCACAAGTGGCCAAAATAAAGTCCAGATGACTAAATAAATGGTCATTTCAATATACTTGTTAATCAGCTTTCCCAGGACAGAGAATAGGGCCAGCCCAGGGAATACTGGGCCATACTTCAAAGCAACATTCGCTTTTCTCCAGGATTCCAGCATATGGTGGGGCAGTGGTATAAAACACCACCTTTTCCCCTGTGGTCAACAGCAATGCAACAACAGTCAGGACCCCTTCCTTCCTGCCCCAGAAAGAGATGTCCCTGTGTTTTATCCAAGATGCAAAAGGACGCCTCATAGCAATGATCCATTTCAAACTTTTCCATCACGCCCAAGCCACACTATCTGCAAGTCTAAGGGATGCCAACATGCAGCCTCATCACGATCACCTCCCACAGAAGGAACCCAGCTTCCCAAAGCCCCAGATTGCCCTGGCTCAGACACTGGCATTGCAGCACTCCTCTTGGAGCCCCACCGCCTGCCCTGTGTTGCCTTGTTCAGTGCGACTAGGGGACTTCTCTCCACCTTCTTCATGTGACTACGGCTCCTAGAGCATCACTCAAGTTGTGGAGGTGTCCGGCTTCTCCTAGTATTCCCACTGCTAACCCAGCATTTCATGGAGCAGAGGCTCCAAAAAGGTCTTCAGAATATATGAGCCAGTGAGCAGGGGAATCAACTAATTACCTTCTACTTCCTTAAATAACCCAGGCAAATCAAATGAACAAGAGATAATTTCATTTTTTAAAATGACAGACAAGAAGGACAAAAGCATGAATTCACTACAATTACTTTTATTACCTAATTCTTCCCCCATCAATATTACTGCGAAGTAAGCTCACTTTTCTTTTCTTTTTTTTTATTGTTTTTGCCATACAATGCCATGATATCACCATGTCACTTTTCCAAAACAGTTCTAATTCCAATTCCATTGCATCCTGTTCAGGACCACATAACACAATGGTAGAGTTTCCAATCTCTTATACAAAACAGCATAACTCTCATTCACGAACTGGGTAAGCCCAAACACACTATGATCAGCATCATTCACAAAGCTAAGGCACTGAAGTTATTTAGCCTTCTATGAAAACAATCAAAGTCTGAAAAATTTCTAAGGAAAACAGATGAATCGCCAAGTCATTGTAGACAACAGGAACACAAAGATGCAATACACTGGTTCCCCAAACTGCCTTAGGCCCTCACTTCTGAGAAGGCTGACTGCTCCCTCTTCAATCACAGAGGGAAGGATCACCTGGATGCCGCTCTGGCTCAGGCCACCTCATTCTCCTCCCTTGCAGCCTCTGCACATTGCAGTGGGAAGGCTCTCAAAGCCCTTTGTTTGACCCTGAGAAAAAAGACCATGACTTCCCTCTTGCTGGTCTCCAAATAAGCCCGGTGACCCCACAGGAACTCGTAGCGGGCAGGGCGGCTGTAAGGCACCTGCCGGTACTCAGTGTATCCCTGCTGCACCCACACGTGGGTCAGAAGCCTCCTGGGCTACCCAAAGACGCAGTGCACACTCCCGACACACACACCCAATGTGCTGAGTGCTCCCCACACCCTCTCCTCAGGGGCACGGTCTCCATTCTGCATGATCATGCTGAGGACCAGCACCAGGAGCCCGGCCTTGGGCATGCTCTGCCCACTGTTCAGCATTGCATAGCAGGTGAGGCCCAGGATGTGGACCATGATGTAGATGTGCTCGATGGGGTCCACCTCCTTCACCTCCACGCCATAGACCAGCTGCAGGTACTGTGAGGCTTGGCTGAAGACCACCGGGAAGTGCTCCTGGTTATCCCTGAGGACCTTCTTCAGCATTTCTGCCTGGGAGGTCAGCTCCTTGGCTCGATACCTGAGGAGCAGGAACTTCATTAGGTTAGCTATCATCTCCTTCAGAGCATCCTGGGGCAAGGACTCCCCAGTGGCTAAGGATACTCTGGGGAAGGAGGCCGAGGCGGATGCAGCCACCCCTGCCTCAGCCCCCAAGAGCTGCTCATTCACTGGGCCCTGGGGCTCCCCACGGTCCTGAAAGTCTTCCTCGGGCTTGCTCAGCTCACTCATCTTGACCACGAGCACGATGCCTGGGATCAAACCACAGACAGGAGTGAGCCAGGGTAACATGTGGGGACCACGGGCCAGGCTGGGGGAAAAGATGGGCTGTGAATGGCCTCAGCTAAGAAGCACACCCTGGGCTGTCTTTCACAGGCCACTTACAGGTCTCCTCTTGAGGGGTGCTCTCAGACGTCACAGGGGCAAGCCTCCAGGGCAGCCAGTCCCCTGGCTACCTGAAGAAGGAAGGGAGGTGGCTCCTTAGGGTGCAGTCAGCATAGTCCAAGATTTCCACAACAGGCAAGGTGGGGGATTAGGCCCTTGTGGGGTCCCCTCTCTTCTGGGATGGGGAGACCCTGGTGCACACTCAGGGCACCCTTCTCACCTTGACTCCTGGTACTGCCTGGACCTCCCCTCTGCCCTCTGACCTCAGGACATGGTCCTCAGTCCTCTGCCTTCCCCTCCTGGATCCTGGAGCTCCTGTGAGAGAAAGGGAGGGGGCAGCTTAGGGGTACCCTATGGCACAACCCTGAGCCTTCCATGACAGTACGAGGGGTGGACTCTGTGAGGTTGCTCCAGTTGTGTGGTGGGAGGTCCTCTCAGAGCTGCCTTGTAGTGCTCACATTGCCCCTGGCACGACCTGGTTCTTCCCCTCTGGGCACCTGCATGGAAATCCAGAACAAGACCCGAGCCTGAACAGAAAGCACCGAGGGGCTCCACATGTGGCTGCACCTGCCCAGGGCTTCCTGTAGGTCCTAGGCTGGGGACATGTTCGGTCCTCAGCTCCTCCTCACGCCCTGCCTGCCCTCCCAGCACTGACCACAGGGGCAGGGGTCTGTTCAGTCCTCCCTCGGGTTTGGGGAGTCCAGCCTATGCCGACCTGAAGCCTCCACCCTCCGCCTGAAAAACCTCACCTCCTGAGGTTCCTAAGCCAGAGGTCAAGAAACTGCTCACCCCACTCTAGGGCCTCCAAGAGTCCCCACAATGGCCAGGATCCCTGCCACCCTGCTGGGGTCTTTCTGCCTCTGTTCATCCCCGCATGCATCCTGGACTCCAGGCAAGACTGGCGAGTGTCCCGTCCGCCATTTTGAGACCCTGCTGTTTTCACGAGATCCCCAGTCAATCTGAGAGCAGCATGTGAGGAATGCAGACAGCCAAAGTGTGCTCTTCTTACCCCAAGGGCTCCCAGGGCCGAGTACAGCAGGGCGCGGAGCTGTGCGGTTCCATCAGTCTACACGCAGTCCTCTTTCAGGCACCTCACCTTGCCTCCGGGCAGGACCTGGGATTCTCAGCTCTCCCCAACTGAAGCTCCGCCCCTTATACCAGGGCCCCCGTCTCTCCAAGACCCGGATGTCAGGAAGTCAGACCATGCCTGCTGTGCTCATCCTACCCTCGCAGTTGCCCTGGTCTGACGACAGAGATGAGCTTCTCTGAGGTGTCCTCCGATTGAGGTCCTGGGTTCCTCCTCAGGATCCTCAACCTGACACCCCACCGGACCTGGGAATCGGACCACCTGAGGCCCCACCCCATATGCAAGGTCCCCAGTCTGAGATCTGGATGTCAGGAAGTCAGCCCCCATACCAGGTTCCCAGTCTGAGATCCAGATGTGAGGAAGTGAAACCACGCACAGTGGGCTCATCCTACCCCGCAGCTGCCAAAGACCAACAGCAGCTACATACAGGCTTCTCAGAGGTCTCCTCTGATTGGGGTCCAGGGTCCCCTCAGTACTTACTCCCTCAGGATCCTCAACTTGAAGCTCCGGAGGAGCTGGGCTTCTTCCCTCTGTTCACCTGAGGACACGCCCCCTTTCCCAGGTCCCCAGTTTCTCTGAGACCTGGATGTCAGGAAATGCAACATGTGCTCATCCACCCTCTGTGCTCCCTGAACCTTGATGTGCGGGTCCCGCCTCTGGTCACCACTAGAGGGCATCCCTGGATCTGCCAGGGCTCAAGATGAGGTCCCTGAGGGAGGAAATAAGGAACCCCACAGATCCCTGCCCCTGCTGTCAGCCCTCGGCCACCCTAGTGGTGGAATGAGCACTTGGCAGGCTGTTCTGACTTCCCCATCTGAATCTCAGAGATAGTAGGCAACTGTTAGAAGCGGCAGGGCCTCAGATGGGCAGAGGGGAAGATCTTAGTTCTTTTGAGATCACTGTGAGGATGCTGAGGGAGGACTGAGGGGATGCTGGACCACAGAGTAGAGTGGACTCTGGGAGGACATAGGGCAGATGAACATATGCTGCATTTCCTGACATCCAGAGCTGAGAGAGCCTGGTGATCTGGTATAAGGGGCTGACTTCCTGACATCCTGTCTCAAACTGGGGACCTGGTAAATGCAGCTGACTTCCTAACATACGGGGTTCAGACTGGGGTCCTGGTATAGGGAACAGGCTTCGTAATATCTGGGTCTCAGAGAGACTGGAGTCCTGCTACAAGGGCTGGGGGCTTAGTAGAGGAGAAGAGAGAATCCGAAGTCCTACCCAGAGACAAGGTGAGGTCCCTGAGGAGGACTAAAGTGACCACAGATTCCAGCCCCTATCATCGGCCCTGGGAGCCCCTGGGGTGAGAAGAGCACTCTAGGCCTGTCCTGACTTCCTGACATCCTGGTATCTGAGAGACTGTGGACCTGGATTGAGGAGTAGCAACTCAGGTGCAGAGAGGACAGAGCCCAGGTGAGTCTGCTCTTCCCATCAGCTTTAGCATCAGTCCTTCCAATGGATATTCAGGGTTGGTTTCCTTTAGGATGGACTGGCTTGATCTCCTTGCTGTCTAAGGGGCTCTCAAGAGTCTTCCCCAGAACCACAGTAGTACTATTTTATATATAGTTGTGTATGTCTGTTAATCTCAATCTCCTAAATTATCCCTTCCCCTGCTTTTCCTCTTTGGTAACCATAAATTTGTCCTCTGAGTCTGCTTATGCATTGTAAATAATTTCATTTGTATCATCTTTTTAGATTCCACATATAAGTGATACCATAGAATATTTGTCTTTCTCTTTCTGGCTTACTTCTCTTAATATAAAATCTTTAGGTCCATCTATGTTGCCACAGATGGTATTACTTCATTATTTTTCATGCCTGAGAAGTATTCCTCTGTGTGTGTGTGTGTGTGTGTGTGTGTGTGTGTGTGTGTGTGTGCACAAACAACGTCTTCTTTATCCAGTCATCCACTGATGGACATTTGGGTTTCTTCCACATATTGTCTGCTGTAAATATCCCTGCAATGAACATTGGGGTCATGTATCTTTTCATATCAGAGTTTCTGTCTTTTCCAGGTATATATTTAGGAGTGTGATTGCTGGATCATCTAGTAGTTCTGTTTGTAGTCGTTTAAGGATCCTCCATACTGTTCTCCCTATTGACTGTACCAATTTACTTTTCACAAACAGTGTACAAGGGTTCCCTTTTCTCTGCACCCTCTCCAGCATTTATTCTTCATAGGTTGTATTGATGATGGCTATTCTGAACAGTATACGGTGATACTTCATTGAAGTGTTGATTTTTATTTGCCTAATAATTATGAAGGTTGAGCTTCTTTTCCTGTGCCTGTTGGCCATCTATGTCATCTTTGAAGAAAGGATTTTCTTTGGAGAAAGGGTTTTGCTTCAGGGTCACACAGACTGAGTGGCTCAAACTGTGAACTGTGTGGGCTCAGGAGGCCAGCAGCTGAGGTCAAGGTGTCAGCTGACATTGGTTCTCATGACAGATGTGGAGAGTCTGTCCCATCAGTCGCCTCTCACTTCTTGGGCTTTTCTGGCCATGGTGGCTATGTCTGGGCTTGGGGAACTCTGCCTTCTTCTTCACCAGAGTTCTCCTCTATGTCTGTCTGTCTCTAAATGTGTCCTTTGTATGGGGACAACCATCCTGGTAAAGGAGCTTCCATCCTATTGAGCTCACTTGAACACCGTCAGCTCTGAGAAGACCTTTCCTTTGTCTGTAAGGTCACACTGAGTTATTTGGGATGGAGACTCCAGCACCTGACTCTGAGGGGATGCCATGTGACTCCACACCCTAAAAGGCTCTGAGGTAGGAACACACTGTAATGTTATAAAGATGGAAGGATGGCCTTCATAGCCACAGGAGTGAGTCCACGGGTGAAGAGAGCAGGCCACTAGGGTAGGAGCCAGATAAGGTGGGGCCTTGTGGACCTGTGAGAACTGAGGCTCTGCTGTGTTCGGGGAAGGAAAGGCCCAGATGGCCCTGAGCTAGGTGCCTCTGGGACTCTGTCCCTGTCCTCACAGACACATGGAAATGGAGGCTCCCTGTAAGGTGCTGAGATGCTGCAGAGGTTCAGGCCCAGGCTCTGCTCCTCTGCCTCCAGCCCCCTCCAGTAAACAGGGAACCCCAACTAGATACAAGGAAAGAAGTGAGAATGGAGGTGCATGTGGTCAAATTCCCTGCAATCATGGGCTATCTCTCTATCTCTCGGTTCCTCCTGAGCAGTCAAATGAGGTGACAGTAACCTAGCTGATTATTTGAGGTTTGAATTCTGTCATCCTTGCATGGTTCCATCGCAGGCCCTGGCAAGGACATGGTGTTCCCAGTAGTTTCTGCTGTGTTCTTTCTCTAGGCTCTGGGCAGGGGCCAGGGCATCTGCTGATAGTGGAGGCCAGGGTATGGGAAGGGCTGGGAGGAAGGTGGCTCCCAAAGGTGAAGACTCCTGGGGAAGACACCTGTCAGGGCGTCTGAGGTCTAGGGCAGCCCCAGGGTCGAGGCCAGATTGGTTAGGATGGATTTGTGCTCAGCAGCCCTGGGCTAAGATGGGGAATCTGCAGAGCATGGGCAGTGGTGGGGCCAGGGAACTGAGGGGTGGGGTGGGGCCAAGGGCTGGAGGAAACCAAGCCCAGGACTGTGCCTGTCGGTGCTGGGAGAGGAACAAAGCCCAGCCACTGGGCTGTGAAGCCAAGGGACCCACCCTCTCTCCTGAGTGCTCCCAGGGTTTTGACTCCCTCTGTCTTCAAACTCTCCTCATGCCCTCTCCTGCTGTCCTGCCCTCCTTCCTGGCCTTCCCACAGACTGCATGTGACGGATGGGTCCTCTGGCTTGCCAAGCCCTGTCAACAGATGGTATGGAGGTGGATGGAAGGAGCCAGCCCTCTGTGACCCTCCCCTCTGTGTCAGCAGGCTTGGAGGATGCTTGGACACATGGGGCTGATGTCCAGCCCAGGGTTGTGAGCTTGGAGGCCACTGTGTCAGGCTGCTGGCCTTTGTGGATCTGTGTTTCCACAGCCACGAGAGGCCCTGTGAGCCCTGGGAGATGAAGTTCGGCTGTCTGACCTTCTGAAAGCCTTACCCGGGATTCTTCTTAAAGCATGTCAAGAACCTGGAAACGTGCTGTGGCCTATGTTATGCGGACCTGGCACTGTACCCTGGCTGTCCATATTGGGCACCGGACTGGGAGGACATGGCTTTGTGGGAGTTGCTAGAGCAGAGGCTGGGGATGAGCCCCACCCAGATCCAGATCTGCATGTGGCACTTGTCTCTGTGCATGTACGTATGTGTGTGTGTGTGCCCGGCAGAGAACATGAGAGGCACCACAGCACCCAGCCTGGGTTCCCCATCCCAACTGCCAGCAGCAGGGCCTGAGCAAGTCCCCTGATTCCCCAGGGGTGAACCCCACAGCAACACCTGTCTGTTGAATCACCTGGGGACGTGATGTTCGTAGGCTCCTTGCTGGGGCCCTCCTGCTCTGACCCTGCAGCCTGCAGTGGTCAGACTGAGAGCTTCTCATGTCCTGGTAGGTTCCTGGAGCATCAGGCCTCTGCTTTCATTTTTCTCACTCTCTCACTTGGCCTTGCCCTGAATTCCGTTTGCTGAGGTGAGCCCGCTGAAATGCTCAGACAGGATCCAGTTCTCCCAGGTTCCCTTTCATAATGCGGTCTTAGTCTCTAGTAGGCATGACTTTGAATCAACTTGTTCTCCTTCTGTGTCATGTCTTTTCACACAGATCCCGTGGACACTGGGATCGTTGGGCTGTGCCCAGAAACCCTAGGTCCCAATGAGGTGGAGGAGCTGGAGAATCAAGCCCTGCTGCCTGACCTGCAACAAAAGTACTGAGTGCGCTCTCCAACACTTGCTGGATGCTTCAGCCTGTCCTGAGGGGGGCTGGGAAGGATACCTTCCAGGTAAACATCCCTGAGCACCTGATCCGCTTTTGGAAGAAGCCCTGTCCAGACTGGGCTCTCACGTAGAATATGACCAAGAGACCAGCTCTTGGTGACACCATCCATTTGCCACGGTGCCCTGGATGTGTTCATCTGTTTTGTTCTGAATTTGCCCCTCCCTGCAGAGGGCTGCCCACTTGGTGCAGGGCCGGGCCTAGAACTCTGTTTGTGTGTTGCTCCTCTGGACTCAGCAAGAGTCTCCGGGACTTTGACCTTTATAAAAAAAATGGCATTGCCACTCGTTTCGGCCCTGCTGGTTCTGGGTGGTTGTGAATGTGTTGTTAAGAAACCGGTTAGTGTTTTTCCCTCTATGTTCTGGTCCAAAGTCCCCGATGTTGAAACACTGTTCAGCAGGTGATCGGGGAAGGCCAGGGGCTAGACTAAGCTTCTGCAGCTGGCGAAGCCTCTGGCATGCAGAGAGCCAGAAACAGGCCGTGGTTTGTCCTTGTGCATGACCCTTTCCCTGTTGTAAAGTGACCCTTGGCTCACAAACTGTGTGTGTTGGACATGGTGCCTGGCTATTCCACATCTGAAGACCGGCTCCTAATTACAGGTGTGACCTCAACTTGTTTCTGTGTAGGACTTAGGATTCTTTCCTCTCCCCTACTAATGCCCCAGCCCTTATGTCAGGACCCCAGTATCTCTGAGACATGGATGTCAGGAAGGCCACTCCCTATACTAGGATACCAGTTTGAAATCCAGATATTAGGAAGTCAGACCTCTGTATCAGGTTCCCAGGCTCTCTGAGACCCAGATGTCAGGAAATGCAGCATGTGTTCTTCTGCCCTATGTCCTCCCAGAGCCCACTCTGCTCTGGGATCCAGGGTCACTTCAGTCCTCCCTCAGCATCCTCACCTTGACCCTCAAAAGAATTAAGATCTTCCCCTCTGCCCATATGAAGTGCTGCCTCTTCTAACAGTTGCCTAATGTCTCTGAAATGCAGATGCAGAAGTCAGAATGGGCTGCCAAGTGCTCATCCCACCACCAGGATTGTCCAGGCCTGACAGCAGGGGTAGGTGTCTGTCAGGTTCCTTATATCCTCCTTAAGGGACCTCATATAGAGTCCACACAGATCTGGGGATGCCCTTTGTATTGACCCGAGGGGGGACCCTCACATCAAGGCTGAGAGAGCACAGAGGGTGGATGAGCACATGCTGCATTTCCTAACATCCAGGTCTTAGAGAAACTGGGATCTGGGCATGTGGGTGTGTCCTCAGGTGAGCAGAGGGAAGAAGCCCAGCTCCTCCAAGTTTCAAGTTGAGGACCCTGAGGGAGGACTGAGGGTATCCTCAAACCCAATCAGAGTAGATCTCAGAGCATCCTTTAGCTGCTGTTGGTCCTTAGCGGCCCTGGGATAGGATGAACCAAACGTGCAAGGTCTCTCTTCCTGACATTGGGATCTCAGCCTGGGGACCTCGCATATGGTGTGGGGCCTCAGGTGGGCTGATTCTCAGGTCCTACCGGGTCTCAGGTTGAGGACGCTGAGGAGGGAATAGAGGACACTATACCCCAATCAGAGGAGATGTTGGAGAAGCTCCTCTGTGTTGTAAGTCCAGGGCGACCATGGGGGTAGGATGAGCACAGCAGGCAGGCATGGTCTGAGTTCCTGACATCCAGACTTGGGGAGAATGGGGCCCAGGTATAAGGGTCAAGGCTTCAGCTGGGGAGAGCCAAGAATCCCAGGTCCTACCCAGAGACAAGGTGAGGTGCCTGAAGAAGGACTGAGGGGACCCTGCATGAAGACAGATGGAACCCCACAGATCCCCACCCCTGTAGCCAGCCCTGGGAGCCCTTGGGGTCAGAAAAGCACACTAGCCCAGTCTGCCTTCCTCACATGTGGGTCTCAGTGAAACTGGGGATCTTGTGAAAATGGTGGGGTCTCAAAATATTGGACAGGACAATCCCCGGTCCTGCCTGTATTCCAGCCTCAACCTGAGGAAGGACTGAGGCAGATAGACCCCAACAGGGAGGGATCTTGGCCCTTGCAGGAGGGTCTTGGAGTGCCCAAAGCAGGGTGCCCAGGATGATCAGTTTCTTGACCTCTGGTTTAGGGACCTCGGAGGTAAGGTTTTTTGGGTGGAGGCCAGAGACTAAAGGTCCGCAGAGACGGGACTCCCCAAACATGAGGGAGGACTGAGCAGACGCCCAGCCTTGTGGTAAGTGCTGGGAGGCCAGGCACTGCATGAGGAGGAGCTGAGGACTGGGCATCTCCCCAGCCTAGCACACATGGGGAGGTGTGGCTACATTTGCGGCCCCTCAGGAGTCAAGGTGAGAGGGTGTCCTGAGTGTGTACTAGAGGCTCCCATCTCAGAACAGAGGGAAGCCCATGAAGGCCCTAATCCTCCCCCACCTTGCCAGCACCAGAGATCTCAGGCTGTGCTGACTACCCTGGGGAGCCACTGCGCTTCCTCCTTCAGCTAGCCAGGAGACTGGCCTCCCAGGAGGAGTGCCCCTGTGAGGTCTGAGAGCAGCCCTCAAGGGGAGACCTGTAAGTGACCTGTGTCAGACCACTCAGGATGCGTTTCTCATCCAAGGCTGCTCAAACACCTGCCCCAAGGCCTGTGGTCCCCGTGTGTACCTCTGCCTCACTTCCGTGTCTTGTTTGATCACAGGCATCATGCTCGTGGTCGAGATGAGTGAGCTGAGCAAGCCCAAAGAAGACCTTCAGGACCCCGGTGAGGACCGGGGCCCAATTGAGGCACAGTTCTTGGAGGCTGAGCAGGGGAGGCCACGTCCCACTTGGCCTCCTACCCGCCAGCATCCTCCTCCGTTCTGTGGAGGCCTCGCCCCAAGAAATTCTGAATGAGATGATGGCTAACCTGATGAAGTTCCTGATTCTCAAGTATCAAGAAAAGGAGCTGACCTACCAGGCAGATATGCTGAAGATGTTCAGGGATAAACAGGAGCACTTCCCAGCGGTTTTCAGCCAAGCCTTCCAGTGAATGCAGCTGGACTTCAGCATGGAGGTGAAGGAGGCAGATGCCAGGCAACACATCAATGTCATGGTGCCCACCCTAGGCCTGACCTGCAACGTGATGCCGAGTGGTGGGCAGATCCTGCCCAAGGCCAGCCTCATCATATGGAATGGAGACCATGCCCATGAGGAGGAGGTCTGGGGAACACTCAGCAGAAAGGGAGTGTGTGTTGAGAGTGAACACTGCATCTTTAGGGAGTTCAGGGAGCTGCTGACCCACATGTGGGTGCAGGAGGTGTACCTGGAGTAATGACAGGTGCCTGACAGCCACCCTGCCCACTCTGAGGTCCTGTGGGGTCCCCTCTGCCTAGGCAGAGACCAGCAAGTGGAAAGTCATGGCATTTCTGCTCAGGGTCACACAGAGGACTTTGAGGGCCTTCCCAACCCTGTCTGCAGAGGCTGTGAGGGAGGAAGCTGAGGCAGCCTGAGCCAGAGCAGCAGCCAGGCTGGTCCTTCCCTCTGTAATTGGAGAGGGAGTGACCAGCCTTCTCAGAAGTTCTGACCCAGGCCAGCTTGGGAAACCAGTGTAATGGGTTCCTGTTCTCTATGATGACATGGAGATTCGTTTGTTTTCTTTAGAGAACTTTCAAACTTTGACTGTTTTCATAGAAGCCTACATAAACTTCAGTGTCTTATCTTTGTGAATGTTGTTAATCCCAGTGTGTTTATGGTTACCCAGTTCAGAAACAAGAGTTTTGCTGTTATGTAAAAGTGATTGGGAACTCTTCTGTTGTGTCTTGTGGTCCTGAACAGAATACAATAGAATTGGAATTAGAACTGTTTTGAAAACATGAACTTACTTAGCAATAGTGTCGAATTGAGAAGAATTAGATAATAAAAGCAATTATAGTGAATTCATGCCTCTGTCCTTCTTGTTTATCATTCTCAATAAGTAAGTTCCCTCTGTTTATTGAATTTTCCTGGGTTATGAAAGAAATTATCAGAGAGTCGGAGCCCCCTGCTCACTGACTTATTTATTCCAAAGACCGTTATGCCTTTCACCTTGCTTATAGTTTCCTTTGCTGTGCTGAAGCTTTTAATTTTAATTAGGTACCATTTATTTATTTGTGCTTTTATTTCCAATATTCTGGGAGGTGGGTCATAGAGCATCCCGCTTTGGTTTATGTTGGAGAGTGTTTTGCCTATGTTATCCTCTAGGAGTTTTATAGTTTCTGGTCTTATGATTAGATCTTTGATCCATTTTGAGTTTCCTTTTGTGTATGGTGTTAGAAAGTGTTCTAGTTTCATTCTTTTACAAGTGGCTGTCCAGTTTTCCCAGCACCAATTGTTAAAGAGATTGTCTTTTCTCCATTGTATATTCATGCCTCCTTTGTCAAATAAAAGGTGTCCATAGATGTGTGGATTTATCTCTGGGCTTTCTATTCTGTTCCATTGATCTATATTTCTGTCTTTGTCAGAGTACCATACTGTCTTAATGACTGTGGATTTGTAGTATAGCTTAAAGTCAGGTAGGTTGATTCCTCCAGTTCCATTCTTCTTTATCAAGATTGCCTTGGCTATATGAGGTTTTTTGTATTTCCATAGAAATTGTGAAATTATTTGTTCTAATCCTCTGAAAAAGACCTCTGGTAGCTTGATAGGAATTGCATTAAATCTATAGATTGCTTTGGGCAGTATACTCATTTTCACTATATTGATTCTTCCAATCCATGAACACGGTATATTTCTCCATCTATTTTTGTCCTCTTTGATTTCTTTCATCAATGTTTTACAGTTTTCTATATACAAGTCTTTTGTTTCTCTAGGTATAAATACTCCTAAGTATTTTATTCTTTTTGTTTCGATGGTGAATGGAATTGTTTCCTTAATTTCTCTTTCTGCTTTCTCATTGTTAGTGTATAGAAATGCCAGGGATTTCTGTGTGTTGATTTTGTATCCTGAAAATTTAGTATATTCACTGATTAGCTCTAGTAATTTTCTGGTAGAGTCTTTAGGGTTTTCTATGTAGAGGATCATGTCGTCTGCAAACAGAGAGAGTTTTAGTTTATCTTTACCTATCTGGATCCCTTTAATGTCTTTATATGCTCTGATTGCTGTGGCCAAGACTTCCAAAACTATGTTGAATAGTAGTGGTGAGAGTGGGCACCCTTATCTTGCTCCTGACTTCAGGCAAAATGCTTTCAGATTTTCACCATTGAGGATAATGTTTGCTGTGGGTTTGTCGTATATAGCTTTTATTATGTTGAGGTATGTTCCTTCTATTCCTGCTTTTTGGAGGGTTTTTATCATAAATGGATGTTGAATTTTGTCCAATGCTTTCTCTAAAACTATTGAGATAATCATGTGGTTTTTATTTTTCTATTTGTTAATGTGGTGTATTACATAGATTTGCGAATATTGAAGAATCCTTGCATCCCTGGGATAAAGCCTACTTGATCATGATGTATGATCTTTTTAATGTGGTGTTGGATTGTATTTGCTTGAATTTTGTTAAGGATTTTTGCATCTATGTTCATCAGTTATATTGGCCTGTAGTTTTCTTTTTTGGTGGCATCTTTGTTGGGTTTTGGAATTAGGGTGATGGTGGCCTCGTAGAATGAGTTTGGAAGTTTACCTTCCTCTGCAATTTTCTGGAAGAGTTTGAGTAGAATAGGTGTTAGCTCTTCTCTAAATTTTTGGTAGAATTCAGCTGTGAAGCCATCTGGTCCTGGGCTTTTGTTTTTTGGAACATTACTGCTTACAGTTTCAATTTCCGTGCTTGTGATGGGTCTATTAATATTATCTATCTCCTCCTGGTTTAGTCTTGGAAAGTTGTATTTTTCTAGGAATTTGTCCATTTCATCCAGGTTGTCCAGTTTATTTGCATATAGTTGCTGATAATAGTCTCTTATGATCCTTTGTATTTCTGTGTTTTCTGTTGTGATCTCTCCATTTTCATTTCTAATTCTGTTGATTTGGTTCTTCTCCCTTTGTTTCTTTATGAGTCTGGCTAATGGTTTGTCAATTTTATTTATCTTCTCAAAGAACCAGCTTTTGGCTTTGTTGATTTTTGCTATGGTCTCTTTTGTTTTCTTTGCATTTATTGCTGCCCTGATCTTTAAAATTTCTTTCCTTCTACTAGCTCTTGGCTTCTGCATTTGTTTCTTTTCTAGTTGCTTGAGTTGTAAATTTAGGTTGTTATTTGACTTTTTCTGAATGGGAGAAAATAATAGCCGATGAAGCAGCGGACGACCAATTCATCTCAAACATATACAAGCAACTCCTGCATCTCCATTCCAGAAAAATAAACAACCCAATCAAAAAGTGGGCCAAAGAACGTAACAGATATTTCTCCAAAGAAAACATAAAAATGGCTAACAAACACATGAAAAGATGCTCAACATCACTCATTATCAGGGAAATGCAAATCAAAACCACAATGAGGTACCACATTCCACCAGTTAGAATGGCTGCCATCCAAAAATCTACAAGCAATAAATGCTGGAGATGATGTGGAGAAAAGGGAACCCTCTTACACTGTTGGTGGGAATGCAAACTAGTACAGCCACTTTGGAAAACAGTATGGAGATTCCTTTAAAAACTGCAAATAGACCTGCCATATGTCCCAGCAATCCCACTGCTGGACATACACACCGAGGAGACCAGAATTGAAAGAGCCACGTGTACCCCAATGTTCATCGCCACATTGTTTACAATAGCCAGGACATGGGAGCAACCTAGATGCCCATCAACTGACGAATGGATAAGAAAGCTGTGGTACATATACACAATGGAATATTACTCAGCATTAAAAAGATCATTTGATTCAGTTCTACTCAGGTGGATGGAACTGGAGCATAATATCCAGAGTGAAGTAAGCCAGAAGGAAAAACAACAATACAGAATACTAATGCACATATATGGATTTTAGAAAGATGGTAACGAGAACCCTGCATGCGAGACAGCAAAAGGAAGGCAGATGTATAGAACAGACTCATGGACTCTGTGGAAGAGGGCAAGGGTGGGATGATATGGGAGAATGGCATTGAAATATATTAGTTATCATATGTGAAATCAATCGCCAGCCCAGGATTGATGCTCAGGGCTGGTGCACTGAGATGTCCGAGCTGGAGGGAATCAGGAAGGAGGAAGGAGGGGGATTCCGGAGGGCGAGCATATGTAAACCTATGGCGGTTTCATGTCATTGTATGGCAAAACCAACACAATAAATATAAAAAAAAGAAAAAATTCAGCCGAGATTAGCACCGAAATGCAGACATGACATATAGAAGGAGTTTTCATAAACAGAACCAACAACTCTTCATCAGGGTTTTCTTGTTTTTTTGTTCATCCAAGAGAGATTATTTTTCCCTTTTACACTGTCTGTTTGGCTCTGCCTGCATTCTCAGTGACTAAATCAGGGGCGTCTGGATTCGAGAGGTTTTATTCAAGAGCATGAAGGCCTGTATGTCAACCAGTGATTGAAGAAAGCTTCAAAGTTTTCCACAGAGACAACTCTGAGTCTCAGGACCCACTCTCGTCAGTGATGTGATGGTGTGTGACCTGGAAATCTCAGGGACGTTCTCCTCAGTGGATGGCACAGCTACTGCTCGTTCTCACTTTGTACCTTTTGTTCTGGATGGAGAGTCCCATGGTCCCTTCAGTATGGTGAGAGTGAGGGGGCCTGCAGATTCTGAGCCACAAGGATGGTGCATGAGTGCTGATGACTGGGAGACTGCAGCGGGTTCAGGGCGGGAGCCCTGGAGGGAAGTTCCTCCCGCCATCCACCCTCCTACAGTGCCCAGACTGAGTGTCCCAGGATTACTGAGGCTGCTTACAAGTGTGGAGCCTCCCGCCAAGCCAGGGCCCATCTGCTGGGTTGTTTTCACATGCCTCTGAAACGTGCATTGTGCTGACACAGGAGGGCAGAGGCCTTGCCCGGGCACAGAGAACAATGTGGGATGATGTGTGAGCACACAACCACATGACTGAGTGCTGGCAAGGGGGCGGGAAGAGGGGGTCCTTGTGCCCTGTGGGTGGGAATGGAAGTTGGTGCAGCCCCTGTGGAGAACAGTATGGAGGTTCCTCAGAAAACTGAAAACAGAGTTACCACATGGAATCAGCAACACCACTCCTGGTTTATACCCATAAAAATCTTTACTTTGAAAAGATAGACCCCTGTATTCACAGCAGCATTATTTACAACAATCAAGACATGGAAGCAACCTAAGTGTCCATCCACAGATGAATGCTTAAGTTGTTTTATACATATGTGTGTGTGTGTGTGTGTGTGTGTGTGTGTATGCAGAGAAATATTTCTCATCCGTAAAGATAATGAAATAATGCCATTTACAGCAGCATGGATGGTACCAGGGATTATCCTGCTAAGTGAGCTAAGTCATAATGATAAAGGTAAGCATCATATGATGTCATATATGGGGAACCAAAAGTACAACCCAAATGAACCTATGTACAAAACAGAGACAGACTCAGAGAAAAGACTTGCAGTTGCCAAGGGAGAGAGGGTGGGGGAGGAAAGGATTGGGAGCATGGGATGAGCAGATGCAAACTATTATACAAAATGGATAAACAAAAAGGTCCTACTGTTATAGCACAGGGAACTATACACAACACCCTGCAATAAACCATAAAGAATATGAAAAAGAAACACATATGAGTGGAACTGAATCACTGTTCACTGAATAGCAGAAAGTAACAACCTTGTAAATCACCTATATTTCAATAAAAAAATCACAAGATTGGCTTTCTAAACTGGCAAAGAGAATTCTGGAGTTGATGAAAAATGAGAACCAGTCTAGATCAGGAATCTCTCTCTTTGTCTCTCTATTTTTGTCTGAGAAACAACCTGCTTCAGGTGAAACAAAAGATTAGTTTTAACTTTTTGGAGCACCTCAAAGCTTCTGCTGGGACTGTGAGGCTGGGTGTTCGCTTCACTAATGGGCTAGACAAGCATGAAAGTGCTCCCTGAGGGCTTTGGACATCAGTGTGGCTATGGTCACTTGTCCAAGAACTAATGGCGGTGAAATTGCACTTCATGGGCACTGGGAGATGCTACTTACATATAAACACAACCCATAAAACAAGCCATTTCACAGACATGGAGACCAAGGCTCAGAAAGCCTGGATGCCTGGGCTGTGGGGCATGGCATAGGAGCTGTCCTCATGCATGTGGTCCTGTCCTTATGCTGTGACCACAAGAACAACCCCGGGGAAAGAGGGCATGTCCAGGTCTACCCCCACACTCCACCCCGGCTGTTCTTTCCCAGAGTCATGCACCTGCTGAGGCCACCTCGTTACTGGTTCCCTGTTACACTAAGAGTGGGCTTTCAATTTCTCAGCAGTGGAACCCTGTTTAAAACAGAAAGAAACACTGGACCCCTGTGTGTCAAATAGCCAATAGCTGTATTTTGTTAGTATAAACTCACTTTCCAAATTTAAAGTGCAGTTTATAATTTCCCAATATAAAGTCAGTCTATGAAAAAACTAGACTCTAAATGAATGAGAGAGTAGAGTTGAATGAGTTTTATTTCTGTTTCAAAACCATTTCTCTATTTTCATTTGCAGAGCTGGAGACTCTGTAAACACCACCCTCAGTCATATTGCTGCAGCTGAATCAAGGTTTCTCACAGTGACCTGGCCAGCTCAGACCTGCCTTGGTTCACATGAGGCTTTCTCATTAGATACATGTGGTTACACCTCAGAAACCTGCTTGATATCTTGTCTTAAAATGTGTATGACACCATTACACGTTCTGTTAAGTGAGTTATGTGTGCATGAATGCTAACTCGCTTCAGTTGTGTCCATCTCTTTGTGACCCCATAGACGGCAGCCCCCCAGGCTCCTCTGCCCATGGGATTCTTCAGGCAAGAATATGGGAGTGGGTTTACATTTCCTCCTCCAGGGTATCTTCATGATGCAGGCATTAACCCAGGTCTCATGTGGCTCCTGCATGTAGGCAATTTACTGCTGCTGAGCCACCAGGGAAGCCCATTAAGGGAGTTATATGAGAAAGGTAGGTCAGTGGAAAAAGTAACCTACAGACTGAAATCTAAATGCCTGAGCAGAGAGTGGAAGGAAGGTTCTAGAAACCTGACCCTTCCCTGTCCTGCCTGGTGGCACCCCCACCTTATATGCTGTTTCCCCACTTGTATTTCCAAGAACCTTGGTTAGACTCTTTCCTTTGTTCAGAATGCTCTGCTTTTTCTCACGTCAGTCTTCTTTCTCAAGAAGCCAGCCAACAATTGTTCGTTTAGTCAAGACTAGGTTTTTTCCAGTAGTCAGTAGTCATGTAGAGATGTGAGAGTTGGATTATAAAGAAAGCTGAGTGACGAAGAATTGATGCTTTTGAACTGTCATGTTGGACAAGACTCTTGAGAGTCTCTTGGACTACAAGGAGATTCAACCAGTCGATCCTAAAGGAAATCTGTCCTGAACATTCATTGGAGGGACTGATATAGAAGCTGAAACTCCAATACTTTGGCTACCTGATGCAAAGAACTGACTCATTGGAAAAGACCCTGATGCTGGGAAAGATTCAAGGTGGGAGGAGAAGGGGACAACAGAGGATGAGATGGTTCGATGGCATCACTGACTCAATGGACATGAATTTGAATAAATTCCGTGAGTGGCTGCAGGGCAGGGAGGCCTGGAGTGTTGCAGTCCATGGGGTCGCAAAGAGTCGGACATGACTGAGAGATTGAACTGAACTGAATTTAACTGTCCTCTTAGGTTCCCTTCTCCCCCTGCACTAAATCTTTCCCACCTTCAGGGGCTTTCCCAGTAATTTGGCTTTTGGCCTCACATGGTCAATCTATTTGCTCTTCAAGTTCAGCATCAGTCCCTCCATGAAGAGTTCCAGTTGATTTCTTTCATGATTGAATTGTTTGATATCTGTGCTGTCCACAGGAGTCTCAAAAGTCTTCTCCAGCCTCACAGTTGCAAAGCCATGATGATTTGGCACTCATTTCTTTTGGTCCATCTCTCAGCTCCATACATGACTCCTCAAAAAACCATAGCTTTGACTATTTGGATCTTTATCAGAAATAACTCTGCTTTTTAACGTGTGTCTGCATTTGTCATAGCTTTTCATCCAAGGAGCAAGGGTCTTTCAGTTTCATGGCTTCAGTCATTGCCCACCGTGATGTTGTAGGTCAAGAAAATTAAACCTGTCACCAATTCCATTGTATCTCCATCGATATGACTTGAAATGTGGGACCAAATGCCATAACTTTATTTCTTGAATATTGAGTTTTAATACAGCTTTTTCACTCTCTTCTCTCGCCTTCATCAAAAACTCTTTAGTTCCTATTGCCTTTCTGTCATTTGGGTTGTTACATCTGTAGAACTAAGGTTACTTCATATTTCTAACAGAAATTTTGCTTCCAGTTTGAGATTCATCCAGGATGTTAGTTTCCATGATGTACTCTACACAGAAGTTAAATAAGCTGGGTGACAATATATAACACTGATGCATGTCTTTTCTAATTTTGAACCAGTTCATTTATCCATGTTCAAATGTAATTGTTATGTCTTGACCTTTATACTCATTTCACAGGAGATAGGTATGGTGGACTGTTATTCCTGTGTCTTTCAGAATTTTCCACAATTTGTAGTGAACCACACTTTTCAAGCCATTAGAAGCGTCAGTGAAGCAGATGTAGATGATTTTATTGATTTCCCTTGCTCTTTCTATAATTGAAACACCAACTCAGTTTTACCAAGTACACAAGCCATTTTTTTTCTGTTTTTTGGTGTTGTTGTTTGTTTCTCTATCTTTTCTAACTAATCAACTACTACATGGTGGTTCCTGAGAAATTGCCATCTATTTCTACAACCATTAAATTATGCCCATGCCAGTCTTTGACACTTGACCTCCCAGTGAAAACAGTTAAGTTTCTAGAGCAGAAATGAGGCAGCTGAGCTCTGGGAAAACGTCAAGGCAGTTCTGAAAGTAGTTACGTACTTTCAGGAACTGTCTTTTGGGGCCAGATTTGTATATCATCTCTTAATTGGGGGGAAAAAAGCTATATTCTTTCATGCTGAAGACAATTCTTCCTTAGCAGAAATTTCGGGGGAAAAGTGTGCTTGATTTTGTGTTGGAAGTCAATGAATTACAGTTATGTGTGTATGCATATAACATACCATCAAACATATTAATTCATGTCAACTAAAGTTTGCTGTTTTACTGTCATTCAGTAAGGAATTACATAACTTGTATGGAAAAAATCAGAAGTTACAAGATGGCAGAATATTAGGAGGATGTTGAGTGCATCTCTTTCCAAGAATCCACCACAAATAATATTTCTACAGAGGCAACAGTTCAGCGAGAGCATCAGCTGAATACAAGGAGAAAACCTTGGTCAACAGAGAGACCTGTGTGTACATTAGACATAACTCTGAAGAACTGAGTTACGATGGGAAAATGAGGAAAAGAGGAAACAGGATCAAATCTGTGCCATGGGGTGGGAGATGGAGAAGCAGGGAAGAGTTTTAGCATCCAGACCAGCCAACTCACTAAAGGTAAATTACTTTGGACTGAAAGGAAGCCAGGTGAAGAGGCTGATGAAACATAGTATATAGTGACAATCACACTGAGAATGTGTGTTGTGGGCCTACATATCCCTAACTGCAATGCAGATCAACCAGTGTGCATGGTGCCTGGAAGCTGGAATATGGGATTTAAAGAATCATCCTTAGAGAGAACTGCAGTTGACTATGTGGAGATGTCCTGATGGAGCAGGGAAGAGGAAGTGTGTTGCAGGGAATGTCTTTCGAGGAATCCCAAACTACCAAAGAAGCAGGACCTTAGTGCTGAGTCACACACAGCATGTGGAGATACCAGTGTATCCCCCTTGTTCCCACTACTTCTTCCTACTACCAGGTATAAAGAAAGACTAGCCAGAAGTGCCACTCATGCTCATGCCTTCAGAGGTTAGGAAAGGATCCCATTATGCCCATGGCTGCTGGCTGCTCTGCAAAACTGGCACCACCAGGAATCCTGCTGTCCAAGTATATGTACCACATCCGCCTGTGCTCACCAAGGCAGACACAAGTGTTCCACAAGATTCTTGGGAAGCCTCCTCTAGTGACCACATATAGAGGTAGTGACAAAATTGGATCTGAGACCCAGAGACAGGGTCAGTAAGGAAGAGGATTGAAAAATTTCCCACTAGCTGAGCAAGCTGCAGATTAAATCCATACGATCAACTACACAGACTCTTTATCTATGGAATACATATAAGGGAAGTTGGAATTCCCACAAAAAAATGCCCAGGCTCTGGCTGCTCTAAAAATACATAGTAGTTAAGCTAGATTAGAGAGAGGCTGAGCTGTCCCTATATCAGATCCAGAGTCCAGATCTCCCCAACATGGGAGAGTTTCCTGGATACGTGAAGCTTTGCTGTGGTTTATCTTGAGGACCAGTAGTATACTGACAGCTGAGACCCTAGGTAGTATTTATTATAATTAAAATGTTTTGATTTGTCCTGTAATTGATTCGCTCTTTTTCTCAGTTTTAGTCCTTCTTGTTATTATTCTTATTTATTTGGTCTTTTAAGACTCTTTAAATCAAATTTTTTACTTTTGTGCATATATTTCTAAATTTACCTTGTTTTCCTACTTTCTGTGTCTTTTTGTTGATGCTTTTCTCTTTTTTGACATAGATATTATTTCTATTTTAACTGTGACTTCATGTTGTTCTGTGGAGGCTCTTATCATTTTTGTCAGGTTAGTCTTCTTTATCTTTTAGTTGGCACTCTGTTCTGTTGATTTTTTGTCCTTTGATTTATTGGTTAGTTCTCTTGTTGACTCTGTCTTCTTCACTATTGTAATTATTGTTTGTGTTATTTTTCTCGGTTTTGCTTTCTTACCAATTGTCTGTTCTCTCTCTCTCTCTCTCTCTCTCTCTCTCTCTCTCTCTCTCTCTCTGTCTGTCTGTCTCTCTCTCTCTCTCTCTGTCTCTCTCTCTCTCTGTCTCTCTCTCTGTCTCTCTGTCTCTCTCTCTCTCTGGGATCTTGTTTCTTTGACCAGAAGTTGGGCCTGATCTTCTAGAGTGTCAGCACTGAGTCTAGGATCATGGACAACCAGAGAATTTCTGGCTCCAGTGAGTATTATTTAATGAGAGTCCCATGAAGGTCTGAACCTGAATCTAAGACCCAATTCTTCCCAATTGCCTGCACTACTCAGAGCAGATGCCTCATGCAACACAAGCAAGACAGAAACGCAAACTGAATCATTAGCAGATAGGATGCCTAAAGTTAGACTAAACCTGTACACTAAACCTGCAAAAGATTCCACCTGACATGGTTCTACCATTATAGAGAGAAGCCTCAGCTATGACCACAATAACATAGCTTCCATTCCCTCTCCCTCCAAGGCCACACAAGCCACTGAACCAGACTTATCCACTTGGGGGACAGACCAGAAGAAATAACTACAGACCTGCACTCTAGGAAGAAAAGACAATTAACATAGCAAGATAAAGAAATGTGAAAACAGAGAAATACTTAGCTGGCAAAAGAAAAAGATAAAAACTCACAGTACAGTTCAGTCACTCAGTCTTGAGACTGAACTGGACTCTTTGTGACCCCATGGAGTGCAGCATGACAGGCCTCCCTGTCCATAAGCAATTCCTGGAGTTTAACCAAACTCATGTCCATTGAGTCGCTGATGCCATCCAATCATCTAATTCCCTGTCATCCCCTTCTACTCTCGGTCATGGTGAAAAGTTCTGACAAAATGTGGTCCACTGGAGAAGGGAATGACAAACCATTTCAGTATCCCTGCCTTGAGAACCCCATGAACAGTATGAAAAGACAAAAGTATAGGACACTGAAAGATGAACTCCCCAGGTTGGTAATTGTCCAAAATGCTCCTGGATATCAGTGCTGAAATAATTCCAGAAAGAATGAAAAGACGAAGCCAAAGCAAAAAGAACACCCAGGTGCACATGTGACTGGTGATGGAAGCAAAGTCTAATGCTATAAAGAGCAATATTTCATAGGGACTTGGAATGTTAGGTCCATGAATCAAAGAAAATTGCAAGTGGTCACACAGGAGAGGGCAAAAGTGACTGCTGACATTCTAGGAATCAGTGAACTCAAACAGACTAGAATGGGTGAATTTAACTCATATGACCATTATATCTACTACTGTGGGCAGGAATCCCTTAGAAGAAATGGAGTAGCCATCATAGTCTACAAAAGAGTCTGAAATGCAGTACTTGGATACTATCTCAAAAACGACAGAACGATCTCTATTCATTACCAAGGCAAACCATTCAATATCACGGTAATCCAAGTCTATACTCAGACCAGTATTGCTGAAGAAGCTGAAGTTGAATAGTTCTATGAAGACCTACAAGACCTTCAAGAATTAAGACCCAGAAATGATGTCTTTTTCGTGATAAGGGTCGGGAATACAAAAGTAGGAAGTCAAGAAACATCTGGAGTAACAGGCGAATTTGGCCTTGGGCTACAGATTGAAGCAGGGAAATGGCCAGTAGAGTTCTGCCAAGAGAATTCACTGGTCATAGAAAACATCCTCTTCCAACAACACAAGAGAAGGCTCTTCACATGAAGATCACCAGATGGTCAACACCGAAAGTCGATGGATTATATTTTTTGCGGCCAAAGATGGAGCTCTACCAGTTCAGTCGCTCAGTCATGTCCGACTCCTTGTGACACAATGAACTGCAGCACATCAGGCTTCCCTGTCCATCACTAACTCCTGGAGTCCACCCAAACCCATGTCAATTGAGTTGGTGATGTGATCCAACCACCTCATCCTCTGTCATCCCCTTCTCCTCCTGCCCTCAATCTTTCCCAGCATCAGAATCTTTCCAAATGAGTCAGCACTTCACATCATAAGGCCAATGTTTTAGAGTTTCAGCTTCAACATCAGTCCTACCAATGAACACCCAGGACTGGTCTCTTCAGAATGGACTGGTTGGATCTCCTTGTAGTCCAAGGGACACACAAGAGTCTTCTCCAACACCACAGTTCAAAAGCATCAATTCTTCGCAACTCGGCTTTCTTTATAGTCCATTCTCACATCTATATATGACCACTGGAAAAACCACAGCCTCTGTTGACACAGCAATGTCTCTGTTTTTCAATATGCTGTATAGGTTGTTCATAACTTTCCTTCCCAGGCGTAAGCATCTTTTAATTTCATGCCTGCAATCACCATATGCAGTGATTTTGGAGCCCAGAAAAACAAAGCCAGCCACTGTTTCCCCATCTATTTGCCATGAAGCTATGGGACCAGATGCCATACTTCATATTCCAGTATGTCTGGCTCTAGGTGATTGATCATACCATCATGATTACCTGGGTCCTGAAGAGCTTTTTGTACAACTTTTCTGTGTATTCTTGCCGCCTCTTCGTAATATCTTCTGCTTCTCACAGGTACATACAATTTCTGTCCTTTATTGTGCCCATCTTTGCATGAAATGTTCCTTTGATATCTCTGACCTTCATGAAGAGATCTCTAGTTTTTTCCCATTTTATTGTTATACTTTATTTCTTTGCATGGCTCGCTGAGGAAGGCTTTCTTATCTCTCCTAGCTATTCTTTGGCACTCTACACTCAAATGGGTGTATATTTCCTTTTCTCCTTCGCTTTGTGCTTCTTTTCTTTTCACAGTTATTTGTAAGGCCTCTTCAGACAGTCATTTTGCTTTTTTGCATTTATTTTTCTTGGGGATGGTCTTGATCCCTGTTTCCTGTACAATGTCATGAACCTCCATCCATAGTTCATCAGGCACTCTGTCTATCAGATCTAGTCCCTTAAATCTATTTCTCACTTGCACTGTGTAATCATAAGGGATGTGATTTAGGTCATACCTGAATGGTCTAGTGGTTTCCCCCATTTTCTTCAATTTACGTCTGAATTTTCCAATAAGAACTTCATGATCTGAGCCACAATCAGCTCCTGTCTTGTTTTTGCTGACTGTATAGAGCTTCTCCATCTTCGGCTGCAAAGAATATAATCAATCTGATTTTGGTGTTGGCCATCTGGTGATGTCCATGTGTAGACTCTTCTCTTGTGTTGTTGGAAGAGGGTGTTTACTATGACCAGTGCCTTCTCTTGGAAAAACTCTATTAGCCTTTACCCTGCTTCATTCTGTACTCCAAGGCCAACTTTGCCTGTTACTCCATGTGTTTCTTGACTTCCTACTTTTGCATTCTCGTCCCCTATAATGAAATGGACATCTTTTGGGGGGCTTTACTTCTAAGAGGTCTTATAGGTCTGCATTGAACCTTTCGACTTCAGCTTCTTCAGTGTTACTGGTCGGGGCATAGACCTGGATTACCATGATATTGAATGGTTTGTCTTGGAAACAAACAGAGATCATTTTGTCGTTTTTGAGATTACATCCAAGTACTGCATTCCATACTCTTTTCTTGACTATGATGGTTCCTCCAATTTCTTGAAAGGGATTTATGATCATAGTAGTAGACATCATGGTCATCTGAGTTAAATTCACCCATTCCAGTCCATCTTAGTTCACTGATTCTTAGAATGTCAATGTTCACTCTTGCCATCTGCTGTTTGAGCACTTTCAATTTGCCTTGATTCATGGACCTAACATTCTGGTTTCCTATGCAATATTACACTTTGCAGCATCAGATCTTGCTTCTATCAGCAGTCACATGCACAGCTGGGTGTTGGTTTTGCTTTGGATCCACCCCTTCCTTAATTCTGGAGTTATTTCAAAAGTGATCTCCAGTAGCATATTGGGCACCTAATACCTAGGGAGTTCATCTTTCAGTGTCCTATCTTTTGCCTTAACATACTGTTCATACCTTTCTAAAGGCAAGAATACTGAAGTATTTTGCCATTCCCTTCTCCAGTGGAGCACATTCTGTCTGACCTCTCCATCATGACCCATCTGTGTTGGGCGGCCCCACATGTCATGGCTTTATTTCTTTGAGTTAGTCAAGGCTGTGGTCCATGTGATCAGATTACCTAGTTTTCTGTGATTGTGGTTCAAGTCTGTCTGCCCTCTGATGCCCTCTCTCAGCGCCTACCATCTTAGTTTGGTTTCTCTTACCTTGGCTTTCCATGGCCTTTCAAGCAAACTTCAGCTGCTTCTCCTTACCTTGCACGTGGGGTATCTCCTCCCAGCCACTGCTACCGTCCTTTGATGTAGAGTATCTCCTCACAGGCGCCGTTCCTTATATTGGACGTGGGGTAGCTGCTCATGGCCGCCGCTCCTCACCTTGGACATGGCGTAGACCCAGCTCCTGACCTTGGATGCGGGGTTGCCGCTCTCCACCGTTCCTGCAAATGTGCCACTCCTGCGTCATGTAGCCACTGCTCTTGCATGCACAGATATTGGTCTATAATTTTCCGTTTCTCTGTTAACTTTAAATTAGATATCAGAGTAATGCTGTACTCATAGGATGAGTTTGCAGGTTTTCCTACCACTGCAATATCTTGGAAGAGTTTCCAAATGGTATGTGCTAACATTTCTCTTAATAAGTCATAAAACTTACCTGTGAGGCCATCTGGACCTTGAATTTTGTTAACTGGAAAATTTTTCATTATGGTTTTAATATTAGTGCTCATAATGCTGTGTTCTTATTTTCTCTTTCCACTTAGTTGAGTTTCCATTAATTTGTCTGTGGCTTCCAGAGTCTACATTTTATTGGCTTAAAGGTGTTTGTTGTAGTCTCTTATGATCCTTTGATATTTCTCTGGTATCACTTATAATGTTTCCTTTCTCATGTCTAACTTTATTGATTTGAGTGTTCTCCCTTTTTGGTGATGAGTTGGGCTCGTGATTTATGTATTTTCTTTATTCTCTCCTAGAGTAAATCATGAACTTCCAGATGTTGAAGCTGGTTTTAAAAAAGGCAGAGGAACCAGAGATCAAATTGCCAACATCTGCTGGATCATCAAAAAGGCAAGAGAGTTCCAGAAAACATCTATTTCTGCTTAATTGACCATGCCAAAGCCATTGACTGTGTGGATCACAATAAACTGTGGATAATTCTGAAAGAGATGGGTGTCCCAGATGACCTGACCTGCCTCTTGAGAAACCTGTATGCAGGTCAGAAAGCAACAGTTAGAACTGAACATGGAACAACAGACTGGTTCCAAATAGGAAAAGGAGTACATCAAGGCTGTATATTGTCACCCTGCTTATTTAATTTATATGCAGAGCACATCATGAGAAGCACTGGGCTGGAAGAAGCACAAGCTTCTTCTGCCGGGAGAAATATCAATAGCCTCAGATATGCAGATGACACCACCCTTATGGCAGAAAGTGAATAGGAACTAAAGAACCTCTTAAAAGTGAAAGAGGAGAGTGAAAAAATCAGCTTAAATCTCAACATTCAGAAAACTAAGGTCATGGATCTAGTCCCATCACTTCATGGCAGATAGATAGGAAAACAGTGTAAAAAAGGACTGACTTTATTTTTCTGGGGTCCTGAAAGGTTGTTGACGAAATCACAATGAAGACGCCGGGAATCTTGGCCACCAGAAGAGAAGAATTTAATCCGGGGCCAGAGACGAGGCTTGATTGCTCAGCGCTTTTTTGTAATAAAGTTTTATTAAAGTGTAAAGGAGATAGATAAAGCTTATGACATAGACATCAGAAGGGGGTAGAAAGAGTACCCTCCTGTTAATTTTGGGCTGGATATTACATAGTCACTAGCAGTTTTCTAATGAAAGAAAGGAATTTCTCAAAACTCAGAATGGTACCAGGCCCCTCATACATAAGATGTATTTTGGGATGATCTTGGCACCAGAAAAGTCATCCTGGGCCATAAAATGATTGACTTGAATTTTGTAGAAGGGCAGTTTACCTACAGATAGTTTCATTTACATAGATTAGGAGAACAATGTTTGAATGTAACATACTGGTTTGTCAAGCCATTTGGCAGAACCCAATCAAAGACAGAGTTTGGGGTAAATGCATATTACATTAGCATAACTTAAGGCAAACACTTCCATAAGAAGAATGCCTTGGTTAACTCAAGGTTTGAGAATAGTTAATTTCAGGTGAGACCAGATGTCGTTATGGAAACACAGTGTTTCAAGTGAAACCTCTTTTAAATTTGTATAGAGAAAGAAAAAAGTATTGATTGTTTGTTTCCTCCTGCTGCTTCAGAGAGAGATAAAAATGTCTGACATTTGCAGCCTATTTCCTCCGTTTGGAGACTCCTGGGCTTCCTGTTACCCTCTCACTCCAAAATCACTGCAGATGGTGATTGCAGTCATGAAATTCAAAGACACTTACTCCTTGGAAGGAGAGTTATGACCAATCTAGACAGCACATTAAAAAGCAGAGACATTACTTTGCCAACAAAGGTCCATATAGTCAAGGCTATGGATTTTCCAGTGGTCATGTATGGATAGGAGAGTTGGACTATAAAGAAAGCTGAGCACCGGAAAACTGATGCTTTTGAACTGTGGTGTTGAAGAAGACTCTTGAATGTCCCTTGGGCTGCAAGAAGATCCAACCAGTCCATCCGAAAGGAGATCAGTCCTGGGTGTTCATTGGAAGGACTGATGTTGAAGCTGAAACTCCAATCCTTTGGCCACCTCATGCGAAGAGCAGACTCACTGGAAAAGGCACTGATGCTGGGAAAGATTGAGGGCAGGAGGAGAAGGGTAAGACAGAGGATGCGATGGCTGGATGGCATCATCAACTCGATGTATATGGGTTTGGGTGGACACAGAGAGTTGGTGATGGACATGGAGGCCTTGCATGCGGCAATTCATGGGGTCGCAAGGAGTCAGACACGACTAAGTGATGGAACTGAACTGAGAGCCACCTTTAATATTATTGATTTTTTCTATTGTTTTCATCATATTTTTTCTGTTCTATTCTCTATGATTTTTTTCTCATAAAATTAATTTTGCATTTTGTATCTTCTTTGTCTTTCTCTAATTACATTAGTTGTAAGGTTAGGTTGATTATTTGAGATATTCCTTTGTTATAATATTTTTTAATCTTTTTATTTGCAAATGGTATACTAGTTTATTTGCTTATCTATAAGTTCTTATTTCAAATAACATATTTTGGGGGATCTTTTATTTGTTTTTATTGAAATACAATTGATGTATAATATTATACTTGTTTCAGATGTACTACTTAGTGATTCAACATTTATATACATTATAAATTGATCACTACCAGAAGTCTAGTAAGCATTTGTCAAATAACTTATTTCTTAGAAAAATTCCATATCATTTTATAGAGCTATATGGATCTGTTTGCTCCTGGTTTTATTTTCATTTTAGCTGTATTCTGTTCCTTTGTCTGACTGTGCCATGATTTCTTTTTTTAATCTTTTTAAATTTTATTTATTTTAATTTTCTTTACATTATCGTGTTGATTTTGCCATACACTGACATGAATCTGCCATGGGTAAACATGTGTTCCCTTTCAAGAACCCCCCTCACACCTCCCTCCCAATTCTCTCTCTCTGGGTCATCCCAGTGCACCAGCCCTGAGCATCAAACCTGGGCTGGCGATTGATTTCACATATGATAATTAACATGTTTCAATGCCGTTCTCCCATATCATCCCACCCTTGCCCTCTTCCACAGAGTCCAAAAGATTGTTCTATACATCTGTGTTTCTTTTTCTATTTCGCATACAGGGTTCTCATTACCATCTTTCTAATTTCCACATATATGCATTAGTATACTGTATTTTTGTTTGTCTTTCTGGCTTAATTCACTCTGGATAATAGGCTCCAGTTCCATCCACCTGAGTACAACTGATTCAAATGAATTCTATTTGATGGCTGAGTAATATTCCATTGTGTATATGTACCACAGCTTTCTTATCCATTCGTCTGTTGATGGATATCTAGGTTGCTTCCATGTCCTAGCTATTGTAACAATGTGGTGTTGACCATTGGGGTACACGTGTCTTTTTCAATTCTGGTTTCCTCAGTGTGTTTTCCCAGCAGTGGGAATGCTGGGTCATAGGCCAGCTCTAATCCAAGGTTTTTAAGGAATCTTCACAGTGTTCTCCTTAGTGGCTATACTAGTTTGCATTCCCACCAACAGTGTAAGAGGGTTCCCTTTTCTCCACATCCTCTCCAGCATTTATTGCTTGTAGACTCTTGTATAGCAGCCATTCTGACTGGTCAAAAGTGGTACCTCATTGTGGTTTTGATTTGCATTGCTCTGATAATGAGTGCTGTTGAGCATCTGTTCATGTGTTTGTTAGCCACTAATATGTCTTCTTTGGAGAAATGTCTGTTAAGTTCTTTGGCCCACATTTTGATTGGATCGTTTATTTTTCTGGAATATAGCTGCAGGAGTTCCATGTATATTTTTGAGATTAGTTTTTTGTCCATTACTTTGTTTGCAATTATTTTCTCCCATTCTGAAGGCTGCCTTTTCACCTTGCTTTCAGTTTCCTTTGGTGTGCAGAAGCTTTTCATTTTAATTAGGTCCCATTTGTTTATTTTTGCTTTTATTTCCAATATTCTGGGAGGCAGGTGATAGGGATCCTGCTTTTGTTTATGTCAGAGAGTGTTTTGTCTATGTTTTCCTCTAGGAGTTTTATAGTTTCTGGTCTTAGGTTTAGATCTTTGTTTCATTTTGAGTTTCTTTTTGTGTATGGTGTTAGAAAGTGTTCTAGTTTCATTCTTTTACAAGTGGCTGTCCCGTTTTCCCAGCACCACTTGTTAAAGAGATTGTCTTTTCTCCATTGTATATTCTTTCCTCTTTTGTCAAAGATAAGGTGCCCATAGTTGTGTGGATTTATCTCTGGGCTTTCTATTTTGTTCCATTGATCTATATTTCTGTCTTTGTGCCAGTACCATGCTGTCTTAATGGCTGTAGATTTGTAGTATAGCCTAAAGTCAGGTAGGTTGATTCCTCCAGTTCCATTCTTCTTTCTCAAGATTGCCTTGGCTATACGAGGTTTTTTGTATTTCCATAGAAATTGTGAAATTATTTGTTCTAATCCTCTGAAAAAGACCTCTGGTAGCTTGATAGGAATTGCATTGAATCTATAGATTGCTTTGGGTAGTATACTCATTTTCACTATATTGATTCTTCCAATCCACGGACACGGTATATTTCTCCATCTATTTGTGTCCTCTTTGCTTTCCTTCATCAGTGTTTTATAGTTCTCTATATATAAGTCTTTTGTTTTTTTTAGGTAGAAATACTCCTAAGTATTTTATTCTTTTTGTTTCGATGGTGAATGGAATTGTTTCCTTAATTTTTCTTTCTGTTTTCTCATTGTTAGTGTATAGGAATGCCAGGGATTTCTGTGTGTTGATTTATATCCTGCAACTTTATTATATTCACTGATTAGCTCTATAAATTTTCTGGTAGAGTCTTTTGGATTTTATATGTAGAGGCTCATGTCATCTGCAAACAGTGAGAGTTTTTCTTCTTGTTTTCCAATATGGATCAATTTTATTTTTCATTTGCTTTAATTGCGGTGGCCAAGTCCCCCAAAACTATGTTGAACAGTAGTGGTGAAAGGGGGCACCCTTGTCTTCTTCCTGACTTCAGGGGAATTGATTTCAGTTTTTCACCCTTGAGGATAATGTTTGCTGTGGGTTTGTCATATATAGCTTTTATTATATTGAAGTATGTTCCTTCTATTCCTGCTTTTTGGAGGGTTTTTTATCATAAATGGATGTTGAATTTTGTCAAAGGCTATCTCTGGATCTATTGAGATAATCATGTGGTTTTTATTTTTCAATTTGTTAATGTGGTGTATTGCATTGATTGATTTGCGGATATTGAAGAATACTTGCATCCCTAGGATAAAGCCTACTTGATAATGATGTATGATCTTTTTAATGTATTGTTGGTTTCTTTTTGCTAGAATTTTTAAAGGATTTTTGCATCTATGTTCATCAGTGATATTGGCCTGTAGTTTTCTTTCTTTTGGTTTTTTTTTGGCATCTTTGTCCGGTTTTGGTATTAGGATGATGGTGGCCTCAGAGAATGAGGTTGTAAGTTGACCTTCCTCTGCAATTTCCTGGAAGAGTTTGAGTAGAATAAGTGTTAGCTCTTCTCTAATTTCTTTTTTAGAATTCAGCTGAAAGCCATCTTGTCCTGGGCTTTTGTTTGTTGGAAGATTTCTGATTACAGTTTCAATGTCCGTGCCTGTGATGGGTCTGTTCAGATTATCTATCTCTTCCTGGTTTAGTTTTGGAAAGTTGCACTTTTCTAAGAATTTGTCCATTTCTTCCAAGTTGTCCAGTTTATTTTCATATAGTTGCTCATAATAGTCTCTTATGATCCTTTGTATTTCTGTGTTTTCTGTTGTGATGTCTCCATTTTCATTTCTAATCTTGTTGATTTGATTCTTCTCCCTTTGCATCTTGTTGAGTTGTCTAATGGTTTGTCAATTTTGTTTATCTTCTCAAAGAACCAGCTTTTGGCTTTGTTGATTTTTGCTATGGTCTCTTTTGTTTCCTTTGCATTTATTGCTGCCCTTATCTTTAAGATTTCTTTCCTTCTACTAACCCTGGGCTTCTGCATTTCTTCCTTTTTTAGTTGCTTTAGGTGTAAAGTAAGGTTATTTATTCGACTTTTTTCTTGTTTCCTGAGGTGAGCTTGTATTGCTATGAACCTTCCCCTTAGCACTGCTTTTACTGTGTCCCATAGGTTTTGGGTTGTTGTGTTTTCATTTTCATTCATTTCTATCCAAATTTTAATTTCTTTTTTGATTTCTTCTGTGATTTGTTGGTTATTCAGCAGCGTGTTGTTGAGCCTCCATATGTTGGGATCTTTGAATGGTTTTCTCCTGTAATTGATATCTAATCTCACTGCATTGTGGCCAGAAAAGATGCTTGAAATGATTTCATTTTTTTTGAATTTTCCAAGGCTAGATTTATGGCCCAGGAAGTGATCTATTCTGGAGAATGCCCCGTGTGCCTTGAGAAAGTGGTGAAATTCATTGTTTTGGGGTGGAATGTCCTATAGATATCAATTAGGTCTAACTGGTCTGTTGTATCATTTAAAGTTTGTGTTTCCTTGTTAATTTTCTTGTTAGTTGATGTGTCCATCGGTGTGAGTTGGGTATTAAAGCCGCCCACTGTTACTGTGTTATTGTTAGTTTCCCCTTTCATACTTGTTAGGATTTGCCTTACATATTGCAGTGCTCATACGTTGGGTGCATATATATTTATAATTGTTATTTCTTCTTCTTGGATTGATCCTTTGATCATTATGTAATGTCCATCTTTATCTCTTTTCACAGCCTTTATTTTAAAATCTACTTTATCTAATATGAGTATTGCTACTCCTGCTTTCTTTTGGTCTTTATTTGCATGGAATATCTTTTTCCAGCCTTTAACTTTCATTCTATTTGGGTCCCTAGGTTTGAGGTGGTTCTCTTGTAGACAATATATATAGGGGTCTTGTTTTTGTATCCAGTCAATCACACTTTGTCTGTTGTTTGGGACATTCAACCCGTTTACATTTAACGTAATTACTGATAAGTATGATCCCATTGCCATTTACTTTATTGTCTTGAGTTCGATATTATATACCCTATCCGTGTTTCCTGTCTAGGGAAGATTCTTTAGTATTTCTTGGAGCATTGGTTCAGTGTTGCTGAATTCTCTCAGCTTTTGCTTGTCTGAAAAGCTTCTGATTTCTCCTTCAAATTTGAATGAGATCCTTGCTGGGTACAGTAATCGGGGTTGCAGATTATTTTCTTCCATGATTTTAAGTATGTTCTGCCATTCCCTTCTGGCCTGAAGTGTTTCTATTGAGAGATTAGCTGTTATCCTTATGGGATTCCCCTTGTGTGTTATTTGTTGTTTTTCCCTTGCTGCTTTTAATATTTGTTCTTTGTGTTTCATCTTTGTTAATTTGATTAATATGTGTCTTGGGGTTTTTCACTTTGGGTTCATCCTGTTTGGGACTCTCTGGGTTTCTTGGACTTGAGTGATTATTTCCTTTCCCATTTTCAGGAAATTTTCAACTATTACCTCCTCAAGTATTTTCTGATGGTCTTTCTTTTTGTCTTCTTCTTCTGGGACTCCTATGATTCAAATGTTGGTACCTTTAACGTTGTCAGAGAGGTCTCTGAAATTGTCCTCATTTCTTTTAATTGTTTTTCATTTTTCCTCCCTGGTTCATTTATTTCTACCATTCTGTCTTCTACCTCACTTATCCTGTCTTCTATCTCTGTTATTCTACTGTTAGTTCCCTCCAGGGTGTTTTGATCTCACTTGTTGCATTATTCATTGTATTTTGAGTCTTTTTCATTTCTTCTAAATCCTTGTTAAACCTTTCTTGCATCTTCTCAATCCTTGTCTGCAGGTTATTAAACTGTAGCTCCAATTTGTTTTCAAGATTTTGGATCATTTTCGCTATCATTATTCGGAATTCTTTATAAGGTAGATTTCCTATCTCCTCCTGTTGTGTTTGCTCTGGAGGACATTTATCCTGTTCCTTTACCTGCTGGATATTTCTATGCCTTTTCATCTCTTATTTATATTGCTGTGTCATCTCTTTGTTGTGGAGGTTCCACACTGTGGATGGGGTTGGATGGGTGGTTTGTCAAAGTTTCCTGGTTTGGAAAGCTTGTGTCGGTGTTCTGGTGGGTGGATCTGGATTTCCTCACTCTGACAAGCAATGAAGTGTCCAGTAAAGAGTTTTGAGAAGTCAGTGGGCTTGGTGAGGCTTTGGGCAGCCTGTGTATTGAAGCTCCAGGCTATGTTCCTGTGTTGCTGGAGAATTTGCTTGGTATATCTTACTCTGGAGCTTGTTGGCCCTTAGGAGGTGCTTGGTTTCAGTTTAGGTATGGAGGCGTTTGATAAGCTCCAATGATTAATTACCTCCTGGATCCAGGAGTTCTCTGTTATTCTCAGAATTTGGGCTTAGCCTCCTGTCTCTTGTCCTCAGCCTTATTCTTCCAGTAACCTCAGTACTCCTCCATCTATGTAGCAATGATGGTAAAATGTTTAGTTTAATGATGAAAATTTCTCCACAGTGAGGGACACCCAGAGAGGTACACAGTTACATGGCATGGAGAATAGGGAGGAGAGAGATAGAAGTGACCAGAAGGAGAAGAGAGGAATCAAATGGTGAGAGAGTGAGGTAGCCAGTGATCACTTCCCTCTGTGCTCTCCACAGTCTGGATCCCTCAGAGATGTTCATAGAGTTATACTGAAAATAGAAGAGGGAGGAAGGAGACAGAAGTGGCCAGAGGGAGAAAAGAGGAAATCAGATGGACAGAGAAAGATCCAGCCAGTAATCAGTTATCTAAGTGTTCTTCACAACTCATAACACTCAAAGAGATTAACAGACTTGGGTAGAGAAGAAAGGGGGTAGGGGGATGATCAAGGTGACTTGCTGGAAAAAATGGAGAGTCAAAAATGGGGAGAGAGCAGTCAAGCCAGTGATATCACTCCCAGGTAAAAATGGGTACTGAAGATTGGGTTCTTAAAGATACAAAGTTGATAACAAATACTTAAAAGCAAAGATTAAAAATCTAGAGTAAAGGTTGGATTCTCAAAAATACAATTACAAAAAAAGGAAAGAAAAAAAGGGGGAAAAGAGGAGATAAAAAAGAAAAGAAAAAAAAAATATAAAATAATAAAATGGGGGGAGGAGATTAAAAAAAATACAGGCGACCAACATGAATAGCAACAAGAAAACAGAGTTACTTAAATTTACTTAAAAATTTGGGGTTTTTTTTGGCTAGGTAATAGATGGTTGTAAAAATTAAAATTGAAGGTGTTATAGGTGACTTGAAAATATTTTAATAATATATAAAAATAAAAAACCTCATTGGAGCTGTTGCATACAGTGAGGGGTCAGTTCATTTACAGATAGTTCCTTCGTCTGGCTTGTACTTCTCAAGGTCCATAGGCTCCTTTCTATGTAGTTGGTGCTAACTGCAGGGATTTAATCTGTTACTCCTGTCAGTTCCAAAGTGGTTCCCTCTGCTTATTTTAGCATCTTCTGTTTGTTGGTCTCTTCAGTGTCTCTTCAGCAACTCTGGGGCTTATCCCTGCTTCCAGCGTGTGTGCTTTCCCCACCCACTCTGCTCAGGGTCTGAGTCGCTCCGCTTGGAGCAGCCTGAGGCAGCCGCTGGGGCTGCCTGCACTTCCCAGGTCCGAGAAGCCTGGTGTGGTTAGGGGCTGTGACTTCTCCTCTCCCCCATCCCAGCCGCTTGGTTTTCTTGGTGTGCAGCTGGGCGCGCCTCTTCTGGTGTGTGGAGAGCTGATCTCTGGCGGCATCCATCCAGAATCCCAAGAAGTCTTGGTTAGCAACTAATTCTGCCCTCAGTTTGGTAGTGGATGCCTCACTGGGGTCGTGATTGTGCCTGCTGCTCTCCGGTGGTGGCTGGGTGGGTCCACAGCCCGCAGCCACCCAGCCCCACCCGGGCCCTTTGTTTTGTGCATGGGCCTCATGGTGGCTCTTCCTTGGGAAAGCTACCCCGCAGTCTAGGTTGCTATCTCTAGTTAGTTCCCTCAGGTTGCCCTGGGACGTTCAGTCCCAGTCCTCTCCCAAAGCAGCGCAGCCCGCCCCTCCATGAGCAGTCTGCGCTTGCTAGTGGGAGATGGGGTGCCTGGGTCACTGCTCCACTGGGAGTTGCAGATACAGACATAATCTGTGGGGTTTGATTATTTATCTGTTTTTACTCCCAGTTATTTTTCCCTCTGAGACTTGTCACAGATCCGCCGGGGAGAATGTTTCCTGGTGTTTGGAAACCTCTCTCTTTTTTAAGATTCCCTTCCTGAGACGGATCTCCGTTCCCACCTCTTTCACCTCTCTTTTTACTTTTTTTTTTAAATTTTGTCCTACCTTCTTTCGATGGCAATGGGCTGCCTTTCTGTGTGCCTGATGTCCTCTGCCAGCATTCAGAAGTTGTTTTGTGGAATTTTCTGGGGTTTTAAATGTTCTTTTGGTATATTTGTTGGGGAGAAAGTGCTCTCCCTGTCCTATTCCTCTGTTATCTTAGTTCCATTCCACCTTTGTCATAATATTTACACTTAGTGTTTTCCCCTGTTTCATAGGTTTTATGCAACCACAGTTTATTGTCATTTGAATGAATATAAACACACACACACACACACACACACACACACACACACACAGATACAATTATATATATATATATATATTCTTTTATATATTTCTTCATTGATTTCTTGGCCATCTAGAGGTGTATGAATGAGCCTCAGTGTATTTGTGATTTTTGGGTTTTTCTTTGTTATTTTTGTTTTTTCTTTGTGTGATTTTGTTTTGCTCCCACCATAACTGACATATAAATCATAACATCGTGGTAAAAAAATGCTTGATACAATTTTGATTATCTTTAATTTACCAAGGCTTGATTTGTGATCCAGTTTGTGATTTATCTTGGATATATTTCATTTGCCCTTGAGAAGAAACTGCATTCTTCTGGTTTGGGATGTAATCTGCTTAAGTATCATTTAAATTGTCAGGTCTGTTGTGTTATTTAAAGCTTATGTTTCTTTTAATACTTCATTTTTAAATTTGAAGATAATTATTTTCCAATGTTGTTCTGGCTTCTGCTGTACAAAAGCACAGATCAGCCTACAGTACACATATGCCATTTATTGTGCAGTTAATCATTTGTTGTTGTTTCGTTGTTCCACGCCCTTTTTAAGTGTTTCCTGCATGATCTCCATTTATTTTCTGAGATGTTTGATCATCTTTGCTATCTTTACTCTCAATTATTCTTCAGTGACACATGCTATTTCCTCTTTAATTATGTCTTGTGTGTTTTTACCTTGTTTCTTTGCCTGAAACATACTTTAATGTCTTCACATTTGTTTATCTTACTATGTTAACAGTCTTTTCTTCCCAGGGTGCAGGGTTGTAGTTCTTGCTTCTGGTCTGCACCATGAGTAGAAAAGTCTGGTCCAGTGGTTGTAATCCTTGGAGGTGGAAGGAATGACAACTATATTCTTGTGTCCTCAGCTGAGGCTTCTCTCTCTCACGGCAGGACCATGTCAGTGGTGTCTTTTGCAGGTATGTGTGGGTTTAGTCTGACTTTAGGTAGCCCATCTGTGGTGATTTGGCTTGTGTTTCTGTCTTGCTTTCTGTGTGGTGTAAGGCATCAGCTCCGGATAGTATAGCCTTTTGGGTGGAATTGGTTCTTAGTTTCAGATGGAGGCCTTCATAGGGATTCTCACCAATTAATATTCACTGGGGCCAGGAATTCTGTGGCAGTCTATGATCCTTGATACTGTGCTGAAACCCGAGATGATCAGGCCCAACTTCTGGTCAGAGAACCAGGATCACATAGTAAGAGACTAGACAGAAGATTAAAAGAAACACAGAATAATGGTAAGAAACCAAAAATCAAACAAAAAATAAAATAACACAAACAATAACCACAATAGGGAAGAACACAGAATCCACAATAGAACTAAGCAGATAACTTGCAAAACATAAAACAACACCAGAGCAAAGTGCCACCTGAAGAATAAAGAAAATAAATCTAACAAAAATGACAACAACATTCCCACAGAAGAACAGAAAATCACAGTTAATTTAGAAACATATACCCATTAAAACAAAAATGACAAGAAACAACATAAACAAAAGGCACCGATAGCAGGAAAACAAGTACACAATATATACATACAAAAATCAATATGTGATTTAAACAATCTTAGAACACCAAATAAGCAAGAATAATAATAAGAAAGCCTACAACTGAGAAAAGGAGTGAACCGACCACACAGCATAGCAAAATATCGTAAATATAATGAATGTTACCTAGGGTCCCTGCTGTCAGTGTTCTGGTTCCAACATGAGCCATAGCACACAGCTCCACAGCTCCACAGCTCCAGAAAGCTCTTCCAAATGCAGGGAGAACTGAACTCTGGATCCGCTGTATGGACAGTTCAGACTCTAATCTGAGATAATTCCTGTTTGTTCTTTGAGCTGCCAGAGCCTGGACATTTTCATTCATTGGAAATCTACTGTCCTTTTATGTATCCCATAGACAAAAAGTCTGCATAGTTGATTGTGTGGATTTAATCTGCAGCTTGCTCAGCTGATGAGTAAGTTTTCAGTCCTTTTCCTTAGTTTCCCTGACTCTGGGTCTCAGAAGTAGTTTTATGAAAACCTCTGCATATGGTCACCAGAGGCGCCTATGCCAAGACTCTTGTGGAACACTTGGATCTGCCTTGTTGAGCACCAGAGGAAGTGGTACAGCTGCTTGGATTGTAGGATCCCTGGTGGCGTCAGTTTTGCAGAGGAGCCAGCAGCCATGGCAAGAAAAGTTATGGCCCTAATGGGATCATTTTCTAACCTGTGGTGGCAGAAGCATGAGTGGTAGTCTGGCTAGTCTTTCTCTGTTGCCTGATAGTAGGTCTAAGCATGTGGAAAGAGGGGGGGATTCAATGGTGTCACCACCTCTTCTGTGTGACTAAGCCCTAAGGTTCTGCTTTGTCAGTTTGGGATTTCTTGAAAGCCATTCCTTCCTACACGCTTTGTTGTCCCAGATCCATCATTCCATCTCTCCATAGTTATATGCAGTTCCCTCTCAGGTTGGCTTTCTAACACCATATTTCATCTTCCAGGCCCTATGTACACTGGTTGATCTGCACTGAAGTTTCGGGCATGTAGGGCCACACCACACATTCTCTGTTTGATTCTCAGTCTATACAAACTATATTTCATCAGCTTCTTCACCTTGCTTCCATTCAGTCAAAATTAACTTAAGGTTTAGTGAGATGATTTGCTTGAATCCTCAAACTATTCCATGCTTGTCAATCTCCCACTGCAAGACACAGGTTTGTTCATATTCCTCTTGTCCTCCTTCTAGCATCTCTCTTCAATTCTTCCAAGTTTTGTTGAGATTCCATGTGACTACATGCTCTCTGTTGAGCAAGATCTTCTGCTAATATTCACCTGATGCTCTGAGAAAACTGTTGCCTTTATAAAAGTATTACTTGTGATGCCTCCATGGAAAGAGTTGCACTCAACATCCTCTTACTTTTCTGCCAACTTGGAGCTTCTGATTTTCTTTCTGGGTAAGCCCTGTAATTCATTTTTTTTTCTGTAATTCATTTTTGCATGCCAGTAAAATAGCAAACTTTAGTTGACATGAATTAATCTGTTTGATTGGAGGTTACATACATACACACATAACTGGTACATTTTTAACTTTGAACATGCAGACAAGTACATTTATTTTTCCTGAAATTTCTGCTAATGAGGAATTGTCATTAAATTGAAGACATGTAGTTCTTTTCCAGATAAGAGGTGATATAGGAATTGGGCTCAAAAGTCAGTTCCTGAAAATATCTAGCTATTTGTAAAACTGTCCTGACAGTTTCCCAGAGCACAGATTCCTTATTTGTGCTCTGGAAACTTAACTATCTTAAGTGGGTGTGAAAGGTCAGAGAGTGGCATGGGAATAATTTAATTCTTGTTTTAGAAGATGGCAAATGTCCAGGGATGTAAAAGTTGGTAGATGATAGCTTGAAAAAGAGGGAGAAAAAATAATACAAAAAAAAAGCAATGTGTAGTTAGTCATTTACTCTTAATTGGTGTTTGGATCATAGAAAAAGCAAGAGGATTACATAAAGATATCTACATCTGCTTTATTGTCTCTACTAACAGCTTAGACTATGTGTGAAAGTGAAGTCATTCAGTCATATGTGACTCTTTGTTGCCCCATGGACTGTAGCCTACCTTTTCTTTCCCCAGGCGATCTTCCATGCCCAGGGAATCTGGGTCTCCCACATTGCAGGTAGATGCTTTACCATCTGAGCCACCAGGGAAGCCCTTAGACTGTGTGGATCACAACAAATTGTGGAGAATTCTTTTCTTTTTATCTTTTTAATTTACAATATTTTATTGGTTTCAAAGAAATAAGAATACCAGACCATGGTACCTGTTTCTTGGGAAATGCACATACAGGTCAAGATACAACAGTTGGGATTGGGCAAGGAACAATGTACTGGTTCAAAATTGGGAAGGAAATACATCAAGGCTATATACTGTCACCCAGCTTATTTGACTTTTGTGCTGAATACATCATGGAAAGTAACTTGCTAGAAGAATCTGAAGCTGGAAATAAAATTACTGTGTGAGAAATAGGAATAACCTCATTACAAGATGACACACACACATGGCTGAAAAACACTAGGAACTAAAGAGCCTTCTGATGAAGGTGAAAGGGGAGAGTGGAAAAGCTGGATTAAAACTCAATATAAAAACAAGAAAAAACAAACACAAAAAATAAGATCATGGAATTTGCTCCCATCATTTTAGGATACATCGATGGGATACAATTGAATAAGTGACAGGCTTTACTTTTCTGACCTCTGATATAACAGCCAGAAAGTCACTTGTCCCTTGGGCAAAAAGCTTTGACCAATCTAGACATGATATTAAAAGGCAGAGAGAGAGGGGGGAACTAAGATGGCAGAGGAATAGGACCGGGAGTCCACTCTCTCCCCAGTAAATACACCAAAGGAACATTCAAAAACCGAGCAAACTCCATAAAACAACATCTAAATGCTGGCAGAGGACATCAGGCATCTGGAAAGGCAGCCCATTGTCGACGAAAGAAGGTAGGATAAAAAAAATGGTAACAAGAGAGGCAAAGAGTTAGGGATGGAGATCCCTCGCAGGAAGGGAGTCTTAAAAAAGAAAGGTTTCCGAACACTAGGAAATACTCTCCCCAGCGGATCAAAGGTGGATCTCATAGAGCAATGTAAACGGGAGTAAAAATAGATAAATAATTAAGCCTCCCAGATCGCGTCTCTAACTGTAACTCCCACCAGAGCGGCGGCCCGGGTGCCCCATCCCCAACTAGCCATCGCGGACTGCTCAGGGAGAGGTGGGCCAAGCGCTTAGGGAGAGGACTGTGACTGAGCCCCTGGGGCAGCCTGAGGGGACCTGACTGAGGGTGCTAACTGGAGATAGACCGCTGGGTAGCTTTCCTGAGGAAGAGCCCCCACCAGGCTCATGCACGGAACAAAGGGCAGCGAGGACTCGGTCCACTTCACGAGACGGCTAGGCAGAGCTGGGTGGCTGCGGGCTGCGGACCGGCCCAGCCCACACCAGAGAGCGGCGGGCACAACACGGCCCCAGCAAGGTTTCTGCTGTCAAACTGCGGGCAGAATTAGGTGCTAGCCAAGACTTCTGGGGATTCTGGACAGTCACCGCCAGAGATAGGCACTCCACACACCTGAGAAGGCACACCCAGCTGCATGCCGAGAAAACCGAGCAGCTGGGCTGGGGGTGGGGAGAAGCCAAAGCCCCCAACCGCGCTGGGCTGGCGACCGAGAGCCTGAACAGAGGGGGCGGGAAAAGTGCACTCACCAGGAGAGGGGACAAACCCCAGAGTGCTGAATAGACACTGAAGAGACCAGCAAACAGAAGTTGTTAAAATAAGCAGAGGGAACCACTTTGGAACTGACGGGAGCAACAGATTACTTCCCCACAGTTCGCACAGACTGCATAGAAAGGAGTCTATAGGCTGTGAGAAGTACAAGCCGGACCAAGGAACTATCTGAAAATGAACTGACCCCTCACTGTATGCAACAGTACCAGAGAAAGCCCTAAATATAATTTTACTAGGACCATCTTTTAAATTTTTAAAAACATTTTGTATACTATTTATTTTTATTTTTAGAATTTTAAGTCCCCTATAATCCCATTATTTTTTTTCTTTATTTTTATTTCCCCTTTTTAAATCACCTCTCTCTCCCTTATATTATTTTCCATTTTATTTCCTTTCTTTCCTTTTATATCTCCTCTTTTTCCCTTTTTTATTTTTAATTGAATTTTTTGTTGTTGTCATATTATTTCTTATTTTATTTTATTCGTTATTTTTTCTTTCTTTCTTTTTTTTGTTTTTATAAAAGTACTTTTGAGAATCCAATATTTACCCTAAATTTTGAATCTTTGCTTATTAGTATTTGGTATCAACTTTGTATCTTTAAGAATCCAAGCTTCAATATCCATTGTTACTTGGGAGTGAGATCACTGGCTTGACTGCATTCTCCCCATTCTTGATTCTCCTAATTTTTTTTTCTCTTTCCCACCAAGTTTCCTGTTTCATCCCCCACACCTTTATCTCCTCTACCCAACTCTGGGAATCTGTTTGAGTGTTACGAGTGGTGAAGAACACTGAGATAACTGACCACTGGCTGAATCTTTCTCTGTCCTTCTGACTCCCTCTTTTCTCTCTCTGGTCACTTCTGTCTCCTTCCTCCCTCTTTTCCTCTCGGTATAACTCTGTGAACATCTCCGAGGGATCCAGGCTTAGGAGAGCATATAGGGAAGTAATCACTGGCCACTTCACTCTCTCACCATCTGATTCCTCTCTTCTCCTTCTGGTCAATGCCATGTAACTCTGTGTACCTTTCTGGGTGTCCCTCACTGTGGAGAAACTTCTCATCATTAAACTAGATGTTCTACCATCATTACTGCATAGATGAAGGAGTCCTGAGGCGACTGGAAGACAGGAGACTAAGCCCAGAGCCTGAGAATTTCAGAGAACACCTGGATCCAGGAGTTAATTAATCGATAGGAGTTCATCAAACCTCTTCATATCTAAACTGAAACCAAAGACCCCCCCAGGGGCCAACAAGCTCCAGAGTAAGATATACCAAGCAAGTTCTCCAGAAACACAGGAATATAGCCTGGAGCTTCAATACACAGGTTGCCAAGGTCACAGCAAGCCCACTGACATCTCAAAACTTTTTAGTGGACACTTTATTGCTCTTTAGAGTGAGGAAACCCAGATCCACCCACCAGAACATCACACAAGCTTTCCCAACCAGGAAACTTTGACAAGCCACACATCCAATCCCACCCATAGTGAGGAACCCCCACAATAAAGGGAAAATACAGCAAGATAAAAAAGATGAAAAGGCAGAGAAATACCCAGCCAGTAAAGGAACAGGATAAATGTCCTCCAGACCAAACAAAAGACGAGGAGACAGGATGTTTACCTGAAAAAGAATTCCGAATAATGATAGTGAAAATGATCCAAAATATGGAAAATAAATTGGAGTTGCAGTTCAATAACCTGCAGGCAAGGATTGAGAAGATGCAGGTAAGCTTTAACAAGGACTTAGAAGAAATGAAAAAGAGTTAAAATACAATGAATAATGCAATAAAAGAGA
>ML664058.1:63621-74094 GCA_007570785.1 Antilocapra americana | reverse complement strand
CAATAAATGCTGGAGAGGATGTGGAGAAAAGGGAACCCTCTTACACTGTTGGTGGCAATGCAAACTAGTACAGCCACTATGGAAAACAGTGTGGAGATTCCTTATAAAACTGCAAATAGACCTGCCATATGACCCAGCAATCCCACTGCTGGGCATATACACCGAGGAAACCAGAATTGAAAGAGCTACATGTACCCCAATGTTCATCGCTGCATTGTTTACAATAGCCAGGAGATGGAAGCAACCTAGATACCCATCAACTGACGAATGCATAAGAAAGCTGTGGTACCTATACACTATGGAATATTACTCAGCATTAAAAAAAATTCATTTGAATCAGTTCTAATCAGGTGGATGAAACTGGAGCCTATTATCCAGAGTGAAGTAAGCCAGAAGGAAAAACAACAATACAGTATACTAACACATATATATGGAATTTAGAAAGATGGTATCGAGAACCCTGCTTGCAAGAGAGCAAAAGGAACGCAGATCTATAGAACAGACATGTGGACTCTGTGGAAGAGGGCAAGGGTGGGATGATATTGGAGAATGGCTTTGAAACATGTTGATTGTCATATGTGAAATCAATCGCCAGTCCAGGATTAATGGTCGGGGCTGATGCGCCGAGATTTCCCAGGGGGAGGGAATCGAGAGGGAGGAGGGAGGGTGGTTCTGGAGGGGGAGCATATGTAAACCCATGTCGATTTCATGTCACTGTATGGCAAAACCAATTTAAAAAAAGCAGAGGCAAAAAACCTGTAGAACTGGAAACCATCTGACTCAAAAATGTAGTCTTTCACTACTGGATAGAACAAGAAAATGAATGAATGAGTGAATGAATGGGAAGTATAAAAGTAAGTAACGGTTTACCTGAAGAGTGAGATTTTAATCATGTGTATATTGTAGTCTGTGTGTTCTAGAGGTGGGAGGAAGTTCGGAAGGAACTCTTCTGTCCATTTCTGAGCTCTTCAGAAGAAAGTTTTGGTCTGCTTGGCAGGGGCTGCCAGAGCATGCCATGTGCAGTTAGGAGGTGTCCAGACTATGGTGGGGCCATTGGACATTCTGAACCTGAACTGATATGGATGGAGACCCAGCTGTTGACACAGCAGTTTTGCCTGGCAATATGAAAGAGGAAGAAATCAGACTTTTGATGGAAGTTGGCTGTGGGTGAACTAGTCACCCTCTGAGTGCCTGCTCAGTCGCTTTAGTCGTGTCCTACTCTTTGTGACCCCATAGACTGTAGCCCACCAGAATCCTCTGTCCACGGGATTCTACAAGCAAGAATATTGGAGTGGGTGCTATGTCCTCCTCCAGGGGATCTTCCTGACACAGGGTTCGAACCCGCCGCTCCTCTCCTGCTTTGACGGACAGGTTCCTTACAACTAGCGCCACCTAGTGACTGGTAAAATAGAAAATAGCAATATCTAGGTCCCCTCTCCAAATGATCTGGTCTGATTATACTGGTCTGTGGGGTGAGCCTTAAGATATTCTGAAACTTAATGTGCAGCCAGGCTTGAGGAATCCTGTCCCAAATCTTCACTTGATTTCCTGGATCCTAGGATCTGGTGCCACTGGTTTCACAGCTCTGCCTTCCACAGATATCCTTCATGGCAAAAAAAAAATCACCCTGAGGTTACTTGTTATCAGATGTTAAATAAAAACAAAATGATTGTTCCTAAAAAAAAAAAAAGGCAGAGAGAATATGGAAGAAAACCCAAGCAGTCAAAGTTGATTTTTAGGTGTAACGTATGGAGGAGAGAGCAGGACCACAAAAACTGAGTGCCAAAATAATGATGCTTTGCAACAGTGGGGCTGGAGAAGTTGTGTAAGAGTTCTGTGGTGAGCATGGAGTTCAAACTAGTAAAGCATGAAGGAAATCAACTCTGACTATTCACGGAATGACTGTTGTTGAACATGAAGAGCCAATATATTGGCCACCTGAGGCCAAGAGCAAGATCACTGGGAAGAAACTGATGCTGGGAAAGATTGAGGGCAGGAGGAGAAGGAAACAACAGAGCACGAGATGACTGCAAAGCATCACTGACTCAAAGCTCACGGGTTTGAGAAAACTGTGGGAAATTTCAAGGTCAGAGAAGCCCAGGGTTTTTGCTGTACATGGAGTTAAGAGTCAGACAAGACTGAGTGACTGAACAGCATAAAAAAATTGGTATTTGCAGTACTTGGGAGATGGTTCAGATAGCATGTTACCTCTGTAATTGTACCTGGGATGATAAGTGAGATTGAGGACAATTAGAAAGAACACAGCTCTAAAACACAGTTTCCTTCTTTTCCTCCCTCAAAATGTACTTCTCACAATGTCTTTTGAGAGCTTTCCAGAGAGGAACTCCTGTGGAGTCATGTGGTAACCCGAGATGGAAACCTTAGCCCACATTCACCTTGGATCTACAACCTTGGTCTTAGACAGATGCAGGTCCTGTCTCTAAATGTCTGCTAGAGCTGCCCATCTTCTGATGTGTTAACAGGCATGGTATGTGATCTTAGAAATGGGGTGAGAGGTAAACAAACTTATAGCTTCTAAGTAAATCTCTGCGATCCAGTCAGCAGCATCTTTAGCTTGTGCATCCTAGTCACCCTTAGGAATGCTTACAAGGGGTTACATTACTGAGCATGGAAGCTGGTAGGCGACTGGATCCATTTTCACTTTGGCACGTGCCTTATCTGTGAATAGACAATTCCTCTTCTCTTAATGTCACAGGTTCCGTCTTCAGATGAAACTTGAGAATTGTGGCAGTGAGTGAATGCATGTGAAAGCCCCATAAACCTTATGACAAGGAGTACACAGTTTTCCTCTTTGAATCAGATCTCAAGACTGTTTGCTTTGTAGATTTGCATTATCAATGCATCTCAAATATTTATAAAATTTTTATTTGATAGTTGCCACACAGAGTTGAAGCACAGAAGTCCTATATAGTCAGCATCTTAGCAGTGTGGCGGGGCTTGGACATTTAAGGTATTAGTTAAGAAGAATGTGGGTAGTGCTATATGTTATTCCTTCTATTTTAACTGTCTTTATGATACACTGGGGAAGGGAGAAGGCAACTTCCACCATGTGGGAACAGAATTCCAGATTTCATCCTTAGTTTCATTCGATTCCTAAGAGTGTTCTTCATTATTGATGAGTGTGCAGCCTCCATGCTCCCTATTAATTCCTCACAGTACATTCCTGGCTAAGAAGAACTTGGTTGAAACTCCAGGCATCTACTTTGCCTTTTCTGGTACTGTCATATTAGAAGATTGTGATATTGTCCATTTAGAAGGGTGTTTTGTGATTGCCTGACATAATAGACATCTAAGGTCCCACTTAACTTTTGCTGGGCTGATTGGAAGAGTACCATGGTTTTCAACTATGTTTGGATGGAGTAGTTTGGTTGTTATCGAAATGCTTTCAACCTTTGAAACTCACCCTTTTCTTTTGCACTGTGCAAAGAGAAAGTAGACTTTTGAATGGGCATTTTATTTTTTTATTAATTTATTTTTCTTTACATTACCGTGTTGGTTTTGCCATAAATTGACATGAATCCACCATGAGTATACATGTGTTCCCCTTCCAGAACCCCCCTCCCACCTCCCTCCCGATATCATCCCTCTGGGTCATCCTGGTGCACCAGCACTGAGCACCCTGTATCATGCATCAAACCTGGGCTGGCGATTCATTTCACATATGATAATTTACATGAATGGGCATTTTAATTTGTGCCTCTTGTATTTTTGAATTAACTATTTCTTCAGCCAAAATCTCTAACATGAAAGTCAAAAAGGAAACCGAGACATACACTCACAACACATTCTTACTCTGATGGACACACACAAGCACAGTCACAAATTTATATGCTCAAAACACAATTAAAAAAGGAAAAGAAAACCAAAAGACTCACTGAAGGATACTTGAGAGCTGCACAGAAGTTCTCTGTAACTTGTTTTTAGGATTAATGTTGGAATTTATTTTGTAGTTGAATGATTTCACTCTAGAGACATTTTAAATCAGAATGTTTGAAAAGATATATGTTTGTTCTACATTCCAAGGGATCTTAGAATATTTTGTATGTAAGGCTATTCTGTGATTTTCTAAAATGATAATAATGTTGTAGGGTAACAATATTGAAGACATATTGATCTCTTTAGGCCTTGCAGTCACACATTTGATTGTTACACTTTAAGCATCCGATTCCATTCTCTGACATTCTCCTATCAATTTTTCTACTTTTTGCCCCACTCTGCTGCCTTTACCTCACTTAAATTTTCTATTTATCTTTTACTATTTTAGGCACCAATTATTAAATAAATAAATGAAAGAAAATTGAATTCATACACAATGTTTACCTAGTGTTTTGAGCTCTATTCTCTATAAGCTTTTGAAAATTAACAGTACTGATATGTTAAAGCCATATGGGAATTCACCACCAAGGTAATGTATCTTGCAACCAGGCTTCCTTTGGTAGGCCAATTGAGGTACAATTTAGTAATATGTTTTCAGGAGGGAACAAAAACTGTAGTTTTAAAACATGATATATTGGATGTCCCTATTCATGCCTTTTCCAAGTTATCACAGAGAACTAAGTGGATTAATCCTGTTCTTTTTGAGAAGGACCTGCCACTCAAAGGAGAACATGAAAAGAAGTTAAAAGGGAGTGAGAAGGAATAATCAGTATATGGTAATGAAATAGGAGATGTAATTACATTTAAGGTGATATTTCTCAAAGCCTGCCTATTTGACTACACAGTAAGATGCCTGAAATCTAAAACAAGGCCATTGGACTTGGTGCTTTAAGTGATAACTAAAGACACCAGTTTCAGTATCACTTACAATTGCTGTGAAATGCTTACTTCTCTAAAGCATAGTATTCTCACTTACATATAATGAAAGTTTTCAGTGAAAGAAAAAGAGTGTGCTGTGTGCACAACTCCCTTATCTACACAAATATTCCACAGATTTCATTGTCCATTAGTTGCAAGAATGAGAACAGTGAACTTAACTTGGTGTTGTCCTATGTGGATTGCCATAATAAAACAGGGACATGACTTGATGTTGCCACCGCTGTCTAAAGGAATGGCCACAAATTTGAGATTGCCAAGATTTCTAGGTAGTGTTCATGATAATCTGGATAGTACAACAAACGGACACTCTGCTCAGAGTATTTCATTGTGAAATATATTAAGGATCAGCCATTGATTTTGATCCCTGCTTACTCCATGACTGTTCTAGATGATTAAATTGAATTATTCTTTTTGTATTCTTTTAAATACATATCTCTATAACCTGGAGAAGGCAATGGCACCCCACTACAGTACTCTTGACTGGAAAATCCCATTGACTGAGGAGCCTGGTAGGCTGCAGTCCATGGTGTCGCTAAGAGTCAGACACGACCAGGCGAATTCACTTTCACTTTCCACTTTCATGCACTGAAGAAGGAAATGGCAACCCACTCCTGTGTTCTTGCCTGGAGAATCCCAGTGACGGAGTAGCCTGGTAGGCTACTGATTATGGGGTCGCACAGAGTCAAACATGACTGAAGTGACTTAGCAACAGCAGCTCTATTACTGCTACTGAATTTTAGGGAAGTGGGGCCTGAAACAACATGCTTAGAATGGGTTCTTATAGACTGGAAACTTCATGACAGCAGCAATCATTTTATAATATTAATTACCACATGTGACCTTCATGTAAATACAATAAATATTTATCAACTTGGAAAAAATTCTCAGTAAATAGTAAATGTCAATTATGATGATAGTGCAGGTTATGGGATGTTGTAATGTATATATCATTTGATTGGTTATTACATTTTTTACTGATAATTCACTAAGTGCTTAAAATGTGTCATTTTCAGGCTCTAAGTTTTAGTTGATGTGAAAGATACATAAAGAAAATAGGGTAGATCCAAAACACATCAAAGACCTAATATCTGTGCCTACCTTGATAGGAGGGCAAACAGAGGTTCCTTCCAACCCTAAGAAAGAGTTGAAGCAAAGTTGTGAGGTGGGGCTTATCATGCCTGAATCCAGGTTCCTATGCAATATTGCTCTGTGCAACATTGGACCTTGGTTCGATCACCAGTCATATCCACAGCTAGGCATCGATTTTGCTTTGACACCATCCCTTCATTCTTTCTGGAATTATTTCTCCACTGATCTCCATTAGCACATTGGGCACCTACTGATCAGGGGAGTTCAACTTTTAGTATCCTATCTTTTTGCCTTTTCGTACAGTTCATGGGGTTCTCAAGGCAAGAAAATTTACATGGTTTTCTATTCCCTTCTCAAGTGGACTACAATCTGTGATACCTCTCCACCATGACCCTTCTGTCCTGGGTGGCCCCACACGGCATGGCTTAGTTTCATTGAGTTATACAAGGCTGTGGTACATGTGATCAGATTGGCTAGTATGGTTCTAGTATGTCTGCCCTCTGTTGCCCTGTCACAACACTTACCCTCTTGCTTGAGTTTTTCCTACCTCTGACGTGGGAGACCTCTTCACAGTTGCTCCAGCAAAGTGCAGCTTCTGCTCCTTACCTTGGATGATGGGTATCTCCTCACAGTCATCCCTTCTGACCTTGATCATGGAGTAGATCCTCTTGGCCCTCCTGTGCCTGTGAAGCTAGTGCTCATTGGGCATAGGGTAGCTCTTCCTGGCCTCCACCCCTGACCTGGGGTGTGAGGTAGCTCCTCTCAGCCATGCTTTTGGTTTTCTCTTATCTTGGATGTGGGGTCTCTCTACACAGCTGTTCCAGAAAAGTGCAGCTGCCGCCCCTGATTTCGGATACAGGGTGGCTCCTCTTGGCTGCTGCCACTGACCTCAGGCCCGGGGCTGGCCCTCCCAACCACTGCCTGCAACCTCTTGCCCGGGTTAGGGGCCCCCAGCCGCCACCCCAAATCTCAAGCCCGGGGTAGCTCCTCCCAGCCGCCACCCCCAACCTCTGGCCCAGGGTAGCTCCTCTCAGTGTGCTGTCGCAGCTGCCATGCTCAATGCACTGTTGCAACTTCTCTGGGAACAGATAAGCAACATCTAAATGTGCATTAGGAAATATAGGGTGGAATCTTGTTGGGAGGTAATAAACGCATGCCTTAAGGGAGCAGAGGAAAAATGGCCCTTTATAATACCACTTGTAGAATATCTATCTTGTGCTGACATGGGCCAATCATTGATTATATCATGTTATCTTCGGTATCCCAGTGATGATGTGATGGTGATCATGCCTTTGGATATGCTACAACAGCTATATTTTCAAGTATCAAATGAATCTCTATGATGAAGACAATCTGTCTAACTATCCAATAACTCCATCCAATAACTCATAGAATATGATGTAACTGAGGATGCTCTAAGCTATGTACTGCGTATTTGCATTTTTTATTTTACTTGTATCTCTTCCTTTTCCCATACCATTCAAATATAGACACCCATTCACTTAAGCAGGGATGATTTCAGGAATCACATTTACATCCATTATCATTTTCCCCTTTGTTTTCATTTTCTTGCTTACAATTCATAGGTGTCATTTACCTAGGATGCATAAAGAAAGTTTCCTTGAACTAGAGTTTATAAAACAATGCAGTAAAATAGCCAGACATTGAAATCAAGCCTCGTTTTACTCTTGTTTCAAAATAGAAAATGAAACTATGATGATGAACGTGTAACTTTATTGTTCAAAATAGGAGAATTGTAGGAATTTGCTGACATCACCCACTGTAAATTTTAATCTTCATTATGCTGCATAATCTGACACTTATTTGATAGATCAGTTTTAATTAGGATGGTTTTCATATAACGAAGATTTTTGATGAGTTGACCTTGAAAGAGAGGAGGCAGGTGTATCACGGATCCTTGGCACTGGGGACCAAGAGTTGCCTCTGTTGCAGATTAGAAAAGGACTGTCATGGGCTGACATATGGTTGTACCTAACTGGAAATTTAGAAGGCTTCACCATCAGTCCAAAATAACTGCTCTGTAAGGGAGATATGATGTGGTTCTGAGAAGTAGAAGTAGTTGCAGTAGCAAAGTTCTCAACGTGGTCATTTACTTGACTGTAGCTGCTATGTGAGTGTTGGTTAAAAATGCTCAACTGATTTAAAACAGGAATTTGATGAATCATAACCTGTTCTGTTTGTCTAACTGATATTGAAGATTGGGAAGGAAAATCACTCAGAGATAGGGCACTTGTATTAGCAACTGTCTGTCTGGTATAAGGCTTTCGTATGAAAGGCACACTTAAACTTCTGGAGGCTAAAAATGCACTCTTCCCACTAGTTTCAGGAAGAAAATTAGAGATATGATCATCTGTATTGTCCCTTGCTTTAACATGCTTCTTCTTGTAACCTCGAACTAATGAAGATATTGGAGAGACATTTTTAATTCCAACTCTTCTTTTCATTCTTACTAAAAGTTGGGGATAGCTTCTTTTGAAATTTGGATTATGATAGATCTGTAACTAAAATCAAAGGAGAAAATTATTTAGTTTCGTTATAAACCAAGGTAAAACTGACAAGAAAAGCTAAACTATAAAAATTTATTCTTCTAATGATACAAATGAAATTGCATCAAATAAAATACCTCCATTAGTAGTTTCAACAACACCATACATGTTAGAGAGAGGCAGTCCTAAGATGATGGAGGAATAGGATGGGGCAATCGGTTTCTCTGCCACAAATTCATCAAAAGAAAATTTAAATGCTGAGCAAATTCCACAGAATAACTTCTGAATGCTTGCAGAGGACATCAGGCACCCAGAAAGGCAGCCCATTATCTTTGGAAGGATGTAGGACAAAATATGAAAGATAAAAAGGGAGACACAAGAGGTAGGGATGGAGATCCATCCTGGGAAGGGAGTCTTAAAAGAGGAGAAGTTTCCAAACACCAGGAATCTCTCTCACAGGCGCGTCGGTGGAGAGATTTAGAATCTCACACAGCAACATAACCAGGAGGAAAAATAAATAATTAAAACCCACAGGTTACATACCTAACAGCAACTCTGGGTGCTTTAATCTGCCACCAGCAAGCCAGGGCTGAACGGGGAGGCGCGGGCTGATGTGCTTAGGGTAAGGACCCGGCCTGAATATCCTGGGGCAACCTGAGAGAACTAAAGCGAGATAGCAAGTCAAACTGTGGGATAGCCAGAGAGAGGGAGAGAAAAAAATAGAGAGAGAGAGAGAGAGAGAGAGAGAGAGAGAGAGAGAACTATCCCATGAAAAGCCTAACTTAAGGCACTGCTGGGCCTGCTCACAGAACAAAGGACTGAGTGAATACCAGCGGCAGACCGACCCATCCCCTGCCAAAGACAGGGAGGCAAGCAGCAGGCAGCAGAGCCTGAAACGGGCAATCTCGGCCCCAGAGAGGTATCCTCTACCAAACTGCAAGCAGGCACCCAGTTGCTAACCAAAATTTCTTGGGATTCTGGATGGTTGACATTCGCCAGGAGGGTCGCAGTGAGAGATCAGCTCCCCAGAAGAGACACACAGCACACATGAGATAGACGTCCCTGCTGCCGCCCAGGAAACCAAGTGGTTGGGACCTGAGTGGTAATAAGATGTGCTCCCCACCTGGGAAGACTGTGCTCACCAAGCATCTGGTCTCCTGAGCTGCTCGGATCTGGAAAGGGCACAAAACACAGGCTCAACCAAGTCTGCACCTTTGTGGAGTATCTGAGAACCTCAACCTGAGCAGCTTAGACCTGGGGAGTGCACACAATCCAGGGCTTGCCTCAGAGAGTTCCCTGGTAGAGCAACCTAGAGTGTGAGAAGTGTCGACTGGGAAAGCACATGTGCTGTGAGCGAGGACAAAGCCAGTGTGGCCAAGACACTGTGAGCACTCCTCACACATGTCAGTGACATTTGTTTGCAGTGTTCCTCCCTCCCCACAGCACGACTGAACAAATGAACCTAAAAAAGTGACCACCTTTGTCCCCTTGTGCCAGGACAGAAATGAGACACTGAAGAGACCACCAAATAGAAGAAACTAAAATAAACAGAGGGAGCCATTTTGGAAGTGGCAGGGGTAACAGATTAAAACCCTGTAGTTAGCACCAACTTCATTGGAAGGGGCCTATAGAGCTTGAGAAATATAAGCCAGAGCAAGGAACTATCTGAAACTGAACTGAACTGATTCCACACTGCCCACAATAGCTCCAGAGAAATTCCTAGATATATTTTTACAATTATAATTTTTAATTAAAAACAAAATAAGTCCTTTATAAATCCTTTATTTTGCATTTTTATAATGTACTATTACCTTGCAAAAAAAGAGACCCTATTGGACCTCCCTAGTGGCTCAGATGGTAAAGCATCTGCCTACAATGCGGGAGACCTGGGTTCAATCCCTGGGTTGGAAAGGTCTCTTTGAGAAGGAAATGACATCTCACTCCAGTATTTTTGCCTTGAAAATCCCATGGATGGAAGAATCTGGTAGGCTACAGTCCATGGCATCGCAAAGAGTCGGACACGACTGAATAACTTCTCTCA
>ML664058.1:0-52851 GCA_007570785.1 Antilocapra americana | reverse complement strand
ATATATATATATATATATATATATATAACTATAAAACACTGATGAAAGAAATCATAGAGGACAAAAATAGATGGAGAAACATACCATGTTCATGCATTGGAAGAATTAATATAGTGAAAATGAGTATACTACCAAAGCAATCTATACATTCAATGCAATTTCTATCAAGTTACTAATAGTATTTTTCACAGAACTAGAACAAATAATGTCACAATTTGTATGGAAATACAAAAACCTCAAATAGCCAAAGCAATCTTGAGAAAGAAAAATGGAACTGGAAGAAACAACCTGCATGACTTCAGTCTATACTACAAGGCTACAGTTTTCAAGAGAGTGTGGTACTGGCAATAAGACAGAAATATAGATGAATGGAGCAAAACAGAAAGCCCAGAGATAAATCCATGCACCTATGAGCACCTTATCTTCGACAATGGAGGCAAGAATATACAATGGAGAAAAAACAATCTCTTTAACAAGTGATGCTGGGAAAACTGGTCACTTTCTAACATTATACACAAAAATAAACTCAAAATGGATTAAAGATCTAAACATAAGACCACATAGTATAAAAATCCTAGTGGAAAACATAGGCAAAACAATCTCTGACATAAATCACAGCAGGATCCTCTATGACCCACCTCCAAGAGTAATGGAAATGAAAGCAAAAACAAACAAATGGGACCTAAGTAAACTTAGAAGCTTTTGCACAATGAAGGAAACTATAAGCAAGGTGAGAAGACAGCTTTCAGAATGTGAGAAAATAATAACATATGAAGCAAGTGAAAAAGAATTAATCTTAAACATATACAAGCAACTCCTATAGCTCAGTTCCTGAAAAATAAGGGACCCAAACAAAAAATGGGCCAAAGAACTAAACAGTCCTTTCTCCAAAGAAGACATGCAGATGGCTAACTAACACATGAAAAGATGCTGAACATCACTCGTTATCAGAGAAATGTAAATTAAAACCACAATGAGGTCTGAATGGCTGGTATCCAAGTCTACAAGCAATAAATGCTGGAGAGGGTGTGGAGAAAAGGGAACCTTCTTATACTTTTGGTGGAAATGCAAACTAGTACAACCACGATGGAGAACAGTGTGTAGATTCCTTAAAAAACTGGAAATAGAACTGGCATATGACCCAGAAATCCCACTGATGGGCATACACACTGAGGAAACCAGAATTGAAAGAGAGATGTGTACTCCAATGTTCATTGCAGCACTGTTTATAATAGCCAGGACATGGAAGCAACCTAGTTGTCCATCGGCAGATGAATGTATAAGAAAGCTTGGTACATATACACAGTGGAATATTACTCAGCCATTAAATAGCATCCATTTGAATCTGTTCTAATGAGGTGGATGAAACCAGAGCCTACTATGCAGAGTGAAGTAAACCAGAAAGTAAAACACCAATACAGTATGCTAATGCATATATGTGGAATTTAGCAAGATGGTAACAATAACCCTATATGTGAGACAGCAAACGAGACACAGTCTTTTGGACACTGTGGGAGAAGGCGAGGGTGTGATGATTTGAGAGAAAAGCATTGAAATGTGTATTATCATTTGTGAAACAGATCGCCAGTTTAGGTTCATTGCATGAAACAGGGTGCTCAAGGCTGGTGACCTGGGATGACACAGAGGGATGGGTTTCAGGATGGGGAACACATGTACATCCATGGCTAATTCAGGTCAATGTATCACAAAACCACTACAATATTGCAAAGTAATTAGCCTCCAATTAAAATAAAAATAATAATTTAAAAATTAAATCATGAAAGCATAAGCACTATAAAATAAACACCTTACATTTTAGAAACAATTATGATTTTCAAGTAAAAATAGTTTGTGAACATATACAGGAAATGCAGTAAATATCAAGTAAAAGTATACTGTAACATATACAGTAAATCCCACTTTAATTAGCTTCAGAACTTGTACCCAGTTTCAAGTTATTAGGAATATTTGTTAAATATCAAATATTTTAACCTCCAGTTGTTCTCAGCTTCAAAAAATAAAACTTTTTCAACAGTTTGTTATCTCAATTTTAAATTCAGTTTTGGTTACATATGTTAACATGCTTCCTAGGTCACAAGATTTTATCTTACATATCACCAATAATAAGTGAAAATTTTTGAATACCTTGCTCAAAACAGAGACTTTGTTTTCTTCTTCCAGAAAGTCAGCTATTGAAGCAGACCTTTGAAAAGTCTGTTGCTTTTTTCTAAACCCATAAATATTAAGCTGTCGAACTAAACTTTTCATACTATCAGTTTGAAATATTCTGAAAGGGGCCTTTCTTTCCAAGACTTCTTTCTTGAAGACTTCTTCATTGATCACTATAGAAGTCCCACTCTTATCCCACCAAATAGATTTAAACTGATCACTTTCAACTATATTCCAAAGTTTTTGAGGAAAAGTGAGTGAAAGAAAATTGTTCAATTCTTCTGTTTCAGAAACAGAATATGTGTAGCGTGGCAGTCTTATTCCAAATTCCTCAACCAAAGCCTGAAAAGCATATTCTTCGATCATTGATCTCAAAACTGAGTCCTCAGTACGTGTGTAATCACACAAAGGAGATCTAATGGAGGCTTCTGAACCAGTTGATTCATCTTTAGGAGGCACATCTTGAATTTCTGAAGAAATATGTGCCATCTCAAAGAAATCTTTCTTCAGATACTTTTCTTATTTGTCTGGTATTACCCACTGAAACTTCAATTGCAGCTTGGCTGGCCTACAGAGATAAACTCTCTAGACCATCACGGTGGTTCTTAAAGTCAAAAGGGTGTGACATCACAAAGCCGCTGGTCTCCTAGCAATTGAAGGGTAGCTGTGACATGACAAAGTCATTGGTCTCCTAGCAATGGAAAGGTAATATTCAACCAGTGTTTACTTCTGTATCAGCTTAAAATACAGGCTTCTTACATAAATAATAACCAAAAAATATGAAACCTTCAAAATCTCATTCCTAAAGAATTTTTACACAGAAAAATCACATTAATAAATCTACTTGATTTATCACCCTTCTATACACATATTCTTAATATTCAGTACTGTTACCAAACCAAACTTGGGTCTGCTCGCTTCTGTGCAATAGAGTCAATCAACTGTGGGTTGCAGTGAAAGCTAGTGTTTATTGTAGGGCCAAGGAAGCCATCCAAGCAGCTGGTGCTCAAAAGATCCATACTTCCCAAATGATTTCAGGGGAAAGATTTTAACGACAGAGTGAGGGTGGGCCATGGGGTGTTTTGATCAGTTTTAGAACATTCTGCAAATGACCTGTTACTGAGGATATTGGGAGACAACACCATTGACCAGCTCGTTCCAACTACTCTGTGGTCTATGTACATAAATTTCAGCCTGATTGGGGCTTTAGCATCTCTAAAACTGATCACAGGATATTGCTCAGTATATTATCTATGGCCCTTGAGGAGAAACTAAAGATCCTTGACTTTGCTTAATGGCTAAATCATTATTATTTTATATTGCTTGATTATTTTCCTTTGTTTCTGCCTTTTCTAACTTCTCTGAATAAATTACTCTTGGAACACAAGGAGGTCTACAGTCTCCTACTCTCTCTCTCGCTCTCACACTCCTTTTCAATCTTAAGTAGAGACTGCTTAGAACAAGAAAGGAAATAATGTGTTGGACTTAGAGGTTGATCATAAATGTAACAGAAAATCTCAGTTGCAGGTATGATTTGTATTTCAGGCTCCCCAGCTCTTGGAGTGTTTCAATCAACAACAACTTTGGCTATTTCATGTTGAAATGGAGCTTGGAGTTGGGCATAATACTTTGATTTAAGCTTGGTATCAATATTTTCTGTTATTCAAAAAGTATATCTGTCTATTTTTGTCATTAAACCTGGACAAACATTTGAAAATTGGTAGATATTAAAAGGAAGAAGGGGATTGATATAAAAGAGTCTTCATATTTTAGAAGCAGCCAAGAAAACACATTTTGAAGTATTTCCACTTTATATATATTCAATACCCAAGTAGGCTTTCGAATCATTCTACTTTAGGGTTTTAATTTTTTCCATTGTTGTTATAGCTAACAGGAATTATAAGCTGTTGTACTTTTTTTGTAGCCTCACACACATACACACACACAACTCTATGTCAAAATATAATTTTAGACAACTTTATTTAGTTGGCTAAACTCTTTGCTCACCCCCAACGTCCTAAATGAACTGTTTGGGAAGCCCAGTATTACTTAATAAGTTTTGGCTGAATAATTCAGAACCTGTTTCAGAAAGTCTCTCCCTTAATTTACCTCATCTTTCACTATTCTTTCTGTAATAAGAGATGGGATGCATACTTATGAGGACACCTTGAGCCCATAAAATCACAACTCTCAGTTACTTAAAAATATTGTTCTAAGAAAGCTGTTGCTATCCTCCTGTTGGATACAATTTTAAACATTCAAGTCTGCAGTATCATAGGAACATGTCTGAACCACATGCACAATGGTCAGCTAGCTGGACTTGGGATAACAGCTACCCATTTAGTGGGTAAAACAGATTCTCAGTGCACTGTGCATAGATCATAATCAGTCTCTTCTAGCTAATTGAACATTAAAATTATATGATGTATACATCAGAATCACTTCTCCATAATTCAGTATGTAAAATTTTCTTTCATCACTTTAAACTTCTTGTACCAAATATTTCAATGGAAATCACTGATAATCAAAATTTCTCTCCCTTCATGCCACAGTGGTTCAGCTTCCTGCCCCCTCTCCACATCATATCTCTTGGATCTTGTCGTCCTTTGCATTGCCGTAGTTGCCAAATTAGAGAAAATCTAACTACATAACATGAACAGGCTCAACATGGTATGTTAAAGGGGAAATATTTTAAAGGCTATGTATTTTATCAACATGTAACCTGGTTGTCACAGAAGCATGACACAAATGCTTCCAGCAGGAAACTTAAAATCAGTATTATATATAATGAATAACTATCATTTTAGAATAGTATTAGAAAACAATTTCTTATCCTAAACACTGAGGGAAAATGAAATTACAAGAAAACAATAATTGTCAATGTTGATGGGAAAACATTTGGTTAACAGTACATTTGAATTGTCAATATTACAAAAAAGTAAGATCATGGCATCTGGTCCCACCGCTTCATGGGAAATAAAAGGGGAAAAGGCAGAAGCAGTGACAAATTTCCTCTTTTGTGGCTCTAAATTCACTGCAGTTGCTGATGGCAGCTATAAAAGTAGAAGACAATTACTTCCTGGAAGAAAAGCTATCACAAATTTAGAAGCATGTTAAAAAGTGGAGACATGACTTGACCAGTGGAGGCCCATAGAGTCACACCTATGTTCATTCCAGTAGACATGTGCAGATGTGAGAACACCAAAATGCTCTGCTGGGGATGACTTGTGAGTGTCCATTGAATTGTGCGGAGATCAAGCCAGTCAAACAGAAAGGAAATCGACTCTGAAGATTCATTAGAATCACTGACGCTGATGCTGAGGATTAAAGCTTTGACCACCTGAACAAAGAACTGACTCACTAGAAAAGACCCTGATTCTTAGGAAACATTGAAATCAGGAAGAGAAGTGGGTGAGAGAGGAGGAGAAGGTTCTATAGCTTCACCCATTCAGTGGACACGATGTCAGGCAGACTCTGGAAGATGGTGAGAGACAGAGAGGCCTTGTGTGCTGCAGTCCAAGGGCTCACAAAGAGTCAGACATGGCTTTGTGACTGAACAACAAGATTTCAGTTAATAAAATGGATCTTCCAGGGTCGTGGCTAGGTCTCAAGATGTTAGAGGAATAGGAGGCACAGACCGCTTTCTCCCAAATAGATTCATCAAAGGATCAACTGCACATGGAACACCTTACAGAAACCAACTTGCGAACGATGCTGATGGGCCCTAGAAACTGAGAAAGGCAAAGCAGTCTCTTTAAAAGGAGGTAGGACAAAATAAGAGATATAAAGAGAGGAAAATGTTTTAGGGATGGAGACCCATCATGGAGAGAGATTCATAAAGGAGAGAAATTTGCACAAAATAGGAAACCCTCTCTTGTAGGTGTCAGTGTGGGGAAGAAGCAGAACTTGGGGGAAAAGAACAAAAAGAGATTATGCAACTGACTGCAATTACAAGTGCAATTACAAGAAGTAGCTCAGATACTCCTGGCCACCACTATACAGTGTGTGCTGAGAGGGAAGCCTGGGCTGTATCAAAAACACTGTGGTTAGAACCAGGACTTAGTGCCCTGAGGACAATCTGGTGCAGCTAAGGCGACAAAGAAACCTAAACCATGGGAACACTGGAGACAAAAATTTTTAAAAAGACCTTTTCTGATAGAAGGCTTTAAGGTCACATAGTGAACCATGACACACTCACAGAACAGAAGACTGTGCACTAGAAAATACCAAAGGAGAACAATCCAGCTTCTGTTTAACACCTTTTCCTGCATGGAGGGAGAGAGGAATGTGTATGACTGCCAGAGGCAGAAAGAAATAGGTTACTGATATCTTGGCCCCAGAGACATTTTTCACCAAGCTCTAAGCTGGTTGACAGTTGCTAACCACGAATCCCTGGCTTTATAGAGAGTTCACATAGGCCAGGAGTGTAACAGCCTGGAGTGAGCTACCCTGAGGATATAAACAGCACAACTGAGAATGTGCCCTCTGGCATAGGCAGCAAAATAAATAAGAGGCTGAGACCAGAGAGCTGCATAAGATGCATGTCCCAACTGGGAAAGTGCCTTGCCCACCACCCAGCCCCCGAGTTTTTGGACCTGGGAAGAGCACAAAGCACATAGCCAATCATGGCCAGGGCCCTTGCCAAGCACCTAAGTGCCTGATTTGCTTAGACCTGGGAAGTACATGAAATGAAGGGCCCACTTGGGACAGCACCCTCTTGTAGCAACCAGGAGGCGGAGCCAGGTGGACCCAGAAAGTACATGTCACATTTGTCAGTGGCAAGCCCAATGTGGTCCATCCACCTCAGGCACCCCCACATATCCCAGTCGTGTTTGTTTTCAGTGTCCTGCCCCTCACCACCAAAACACTGGCAAGTGAGGTAGAAAAAGAGACTTCAACACCCTTGCTCATGTTGAAAACCAGACATGGGACAGGCTTTCAGATAAGAAGAAAATATTAACAAAGAAATGTAAACCAACCCAGAAGTGATAGGTTCAATGGAATAACAGTCTGCAGTTAATGCCGAGTTGGTTCATTTGAGGGACAACAGTAGCCTTTGACAACAAGTACAAGCTTCAACAAGACACTATCTGACACTGTACTGACATCACAAAGCACACAACAATTTCCTAGAGACTTTGAGATCTATTTCTATGATTATGATTTCCTTAACTTTTAAAACTTTTAGTTCTTTATTATTCCATAATCTTTTATTTCTATTGACTATTATTAACTTTCTAAAAAATAAACATAAATCTATTCTTAAACATTCTTTTATATCTTTGAGAATGATTTTGGCCTCTATTTTTTTACACTATCTAATCGAGTCTAAATTTTATTGTTGGTTGTTAATCTCTGCTTTCTGAAAATTGTTATCAACTTTGTAACTTTAAGAAGAAAATCTTTAGGGTCTATTTTCATTTAGGGATTTGTTTCCTGAATTGATTGCTCTCTCCCCTTTTGATCCTCCGATTTCTTTCCCCAGGCACCTCTATCTCCCTCTTCCCTTTCTCGGCTCTATATAACTCTGTGAATCCCTTTGACTGTTTCTGGATGAGGAGAGTTGTGTCACCAATAACCTAGGGGTTTTATCTTCTGCATTGTGTGGATGTGGATTTTTGATGTTACTGTAAAATGGGAACAGAAACCCAGAGGCCAGGATGTTGATTTCAGACCTTTAGATCACCATCAAACTCCTGACACCAGGGAACATTAAAGGACAAGCACACACCCCAGAGTTTCCATGCCTACACGGAAAGTAAGCTCCACGCTTGAGCCAGCAAGTTCAGTACAAGAGACCCCACACCTATTCTCCAGCAAAACTGCGACATGACAGTCAATATTATAAAAGAGGCTGCCAGAAGCCATGCCAACCCCACAAACACCCCAAAGCACAATCCTGGACAATTCATTGCACTCCAGAGAGAAGAGATGCAGATCCGTCTGGCAGTGCACAGACACAAATTCCCCAAAGACGTAAACCTTGACAAGTCACTGGTCCGATCCCACCCACACAGGGCAGGTTCCACAATGAGGTGGAGCCATAACCCTCCAGCCTGCAGAAAGGGGACCCAAGCCACAGCAATCTAAATAAAATGAAAGGGGAGAGAAATATGCAGCTGGTGAAGGAACATGATGAAAACCCACCAAAACAAACAAAAGAGAGGGAAAAAGGAAGTCTTCCTGAAAAGAATTCAGAATAATGAGAATAAAGATGGCAAAAATCTTGAAAGCTAAGTGGAGTTGCCAGTAAATACACTAGAGGCCCTGACTGAGAAGAAATAAATGTGTTTACCGTGGATCTAGAAGAAATAAAGAAGAGTTAAGCAGTAATAATCAATGCAATAATTGAAATTAACAGCACTCTGGAAAGAACCAACAGTAGAGTAAATGTGACAGAGAAAGAACTAATTAGATGGAGGTGAAAATGAAGAAATAAATGAAACACAATGTGTTTTAAAAAAAAGGAAAAGCTCTGTGACATCTGGGGCAATGATGAATGCCCGATGAGAAATATAGATGTCCAGATGGAGAAAAGAAAAACAAACAGGGGTGGGGTACATGGAAAATTCTTGAGGAGGTAAAAGTTCAAACCCCTCTATATGAGTCCAGACACAAGAATTAGAACAAGACATGGAATGATTAACCAGTTCATAACAGGCGAAGGAGAGTGACAAACCAGTTCATAACTCTGCTTATGTGAAACATATTCAGAGTATACTACCCAAATACCAGGTGAATGAATCACAAGCTGGCATCAAGGTTGTTGGGAGAAACATCAGCCACCTCAGATATACAGATGGTAAGACAGAAAAAAAACAGAAAGTGAAGAGGAAATAAACAGCCTCTTGATGAAGGTGAATGAGAAGAGTGAAAAATCTTGCTGAAAACTCAATATTCATAGAAACAAAGATTAGGGATCTGGTCCCATCACTACTCCGCAAATAGAAGGGGTAAACCTGTGGAAACAGTGACAGGCTTAATTTTATTTGGCTCCAAAATCACTAAGAATGGTGACTGCAGTCATCAAATTAAGTGTCATTTGCTTCTTGATGTAAAATCTATGACAAAGCTAGACATTCATTGCATTAACAAGAAGACACATCACCTTACTAAATTCTTAGTAAATAAAAAGGTCACTTAATGTAATAGTGGAGGCTTTAGGATTTTGTTGAGTAATGTATATAGCTTTTGATTGGTTATTATATCTCTATATTGCTAATTCAGTAAGTACTTAAAATACATCATTTCGTAGGCACTAAGTCTTAGCTGATGTGCAAGATACATAAGGAAACTTGGGTAGACATGAAACATATAGAAGAATCTGATATCTATGGTTAACTTGGTAGGTAGGCAAACAGGTTCTTTTCAATTCCAAGAAAGAGTTTAGGAAAGATTGTGAAATGTGTCTTAGTATTACTGAAAATATTTTGCCTGATTGTAGCTCTAGAAGTTCAGTGCAACAGATGGATAATGAAGCTACTAAGGGAAACAGATGTTTTATCCTCCAAGAACTCGTTAACCATGCTGAGATGCTGTATTCACCATAAGGATTTAAGTCTGTCTTTCAGGAAGAGGAACGCAACATCGAAATATACATTAGGAAATATAGGGTGGTGCATTGGTGGGATGAAATAAAGGCATGATATAAGGAGAGCAGGACAAAATTGACCCTTTATAATACCACGTGTAAAATACCTATCTTTTGCTGACTGTGGTACAGTCTTTGAATATTTCATGTTTGTATCCCAGTGATGGTATGATTGTGAGCATGGTTACTGAGTAGGCTACATCTATATTTTCAAGTATGAAACACATTTTTCTCTAATGAAGACAACCTGCTGTCTAACCAGTTAGCTTTCTTTCTGATAACTGACATAATATAATAAAACTGAAAAAGCACTAAAGTACATACTCTTCATTTGCTTTTTCTAAATTTGATTTGTATCTGTTCCTTCTCCCATACCATCCTAAATTAGACACCCAGTCAATTCAGCCTGGATGATTTCAAAAGTCACTTTATTTACATTAAATCTTTTCACTTTGTTCTCATTTTCTGTTTTTTCAAGCAATTCATTAGGTGTAAATTACATAGGATACATATTGAATGTTTCCTTAAATAGAAGAGTTTATATTAAAGCACAGTAAAATAGCCTGGCAGAGAAATAAAGACTCATTTTGCTCTTAATTATTTCAAAATAGAAATTGACACTATGAAGATGAACATGCAACTTTATTCTTAAAGTGAGAGAATCATAGGAATTTGTTGATATCACCAAACATTAATTTTAATATTCATTATCCTGCATAATCTGACACCTATTTGGTAGATCAGTTGTATTAGGATGATTTTCAAATAATGAAGATGTTTGATGAGTTGACCTTGAAAGAGAGGCAGCAGATGTATCAGGGATCTTTGGCACTGGGAAACATAAATTGCCTGCCTGTTATAGTTTAGGAAAAGGACCATCATGGGCTGACATATTACTGTACAAACCTGGAAAGGTAGAAATCTCTACCCTCAGTCCAAAATAACTGTTCTGTGATGGAGATACTATGTGGTACTGAGAAACAGAGGTAGACATAGCTGAAAATTTCTCATTTGAGACATTTTTTAAAATTAGTTTTGCCATACAATGACATGATATCGCCATGGGTTTGCATATGCTCCCCCTCCAGAACCCCCTTCCCTCCTCCCTCCCTCCTCCCTCCCCCCAGGAAATCTCGATGCACCAGCCCCGAGCATCAATCCTGGGCTGGCGATTGATTACACATATGATAATTAACATGTTTCAATACCATTCTCCCATATCATCCCACCCTTGCCCTCATCCACAGAGTCCAGGAGTCTGTTCTATACATCTGTGTTCCTTTTGCTGTCTCGCATGCTGGGTTCTCGTTACCGTCTTTCCAAATTCCATATATATGGGTTAGTATACTGTATTGTTGTTTTTCCTTCTGGCTTACTTCACTCTGGATAATGGGCTCCAGTTCCGTCCACCTGAGTAGAACTGATTCAAATGAATTTTTTTTTAATGCTGAGTAATATTCCATTGTGTATATGTACCACAGCTTTCTTATGCATTCGTCAGTTGATGGGCATCTAGGTTGCTTCCATGTCCTGGCTATTGTAAACAATGCAGCGATGAACATTGGGGTGCATGTGGCTCTTTCAACTCTGATTTCCTCGGTGTATATGCCCAGCAGTGGGATTGCTGGGTCATATGGCAGGATTATTTGCAGTTTTTTATGGAACCTCCACACAATTTTCCATAGTGGCTGTACTATTTTGCATTCCTACCAACAGTGTAAGAGAGTTCCCTTTTCTCCACATCCTCTCCAGCATTTATTGCTTGTAGATTTTTGGATTGCAGCCATTCTGACTGGTGTAAAGTGATACCTCATTGTGGTTTTGATTTGCATTTCTCTGATAATGAGTGATGTTGAGCATCTTTTCATGTGTTTGGTAGCAGTTTGTATGTCTTCTTTGGAGAAATGTCTGTTAAGTTCTTTGGCCCACTTTTTAATTGGGCTGTTTATTTTTCTCGAATGGAGCTGCAGGAGTTGCTTGTATATTTTTCAATATAGTGAAAATGACTATACTACCCAAAGCAATCTATATATTCAATGCAATTCCTATCAAGCTACCAGAGGTCTTTTTCAGAGAATTAGAACAAATAATTTCACAATTTGTATGGAAATACAAACAACCTCATACAGCCAAAGCAATCTTGAGAAAGAAGAATGGAACGGGAGGAATAAACCTACCTGACTTTAGGCTATACTACAAATCCACAGTCATTAAGACAGTATGGTACTGGCACAAAGACAGATATATAGATCAATGGAACAAAATAGAAAGCCCAGAGATAAATCCATGCATCTATGGACACATTATCTTTGACAAAGGAGACAAGAATATACAATGGAGAAAAGACAACCTCTTTAACAAGTGGTGCTGGGAAAACTGGACAGGCACTTGTAAAGGAATGAAACTAGATCACTTTCTAACACTATACACAAAGATAAACTCAAAATGGATCAAAGATCTAAGCATAAGACCAGAAACTATAAAACTCCTAGAGGATAACATAGGCAAAACACTCTCTGACATAAACCAAAGCGGGATCCTACATGACCCACCTCCCAGAATATTGGAAATAAAAGCACGAATAAAGAAATGAGACCTAATTAAAATTAAAAGCTTCTGCACAACAAAGGAAATCATTTCAGCCATTTGATTTCGTGTAGCTTCTATGTGGAATCCCATGAAAATGTTCAACCTAGAGTGTGGGAGGGCGTATTAAAAGGGAGGAAATATATGTATATCTATGGCTGATTCATTCTGAGGTCTGACAGAATACAGAAAAATTCTATAAAGCAATTACCATTCAATTAAAAACAATAACAACAGCAGAAAGTTGATGTATCACAATATGCTTCTGTGGTCTAACTGATATTGGTGATGGAGAAGAGAAAACATTTTGAGTTGGAGCACTTGTATTAGCAACTATCTGTATCATAGAAGGCTTTCATATGAATGACATACTTAAACTTGTGCAGGCTGAAAATAGATTTTCTCCTCTAGCTTCAGGATGAAAGTCAGAGTTATGCTCATCCACATTACCCCTTGCTTAACATGCTTCTTATAATCTTGGACTAACAAGGATATTGTAGAGACATTTTTATTCCCAACTCTTCTTTTCATTCTTACCAAATTTTGGGATAACCTCGTGCAAAATTTGGATTATGATAGAGCTGCAATGAAACCAAAGGAGAAAATTACCGAGTATCTTTTTAAACCCAGGTACTAGCAACATCGGCTCACGCCATGGCCCTGAGTCACTGCCTGTGCAGCTCGGCCGCCCGGCTCCCCGCACTCACCACCAATATTTGGCATTTGTATGACATGGCAGACATCGACAACAAAGAACAGTCTGAACTTGATCAAGATTTGGATGATGCTGAAGAAGTAGAAGAAGAAGAAACTGGTGAAGAAAGAAAAATCAAAGCACGTCAGCTGACTGTTCAGATGATGCAAAATCCTCAGATTCTTGCAGCCCTTCAAGAAAGACTGGTTGGTCTGGTAGAAACACCAAGAGGATACATTGAAAGCTTGCCTAGGGTAGTTAAAATATGAGTGAATGCTTTCAAAAACCTTCAAGTTAAATGTGCACAGATAGAAACCAAATTCTTTGAGGATGTTCATGATCTTGAAAGAAAGTATGCTGTTCTTTATCAGCCTCTGTTTGATAAGTGATTTGAGATCATTAATGCCATTTATGAACCTACAGAAGAAGAATGTGAATGGAAACCAGATGAGGAAGATGAAATTTCGGAGGAACTAAAAGAAAAGGCCAAGATTGAAGATGAGAAAAAGGATTAAGAAAAAGAAGATCCCAAGGGAATTCCTGAATTTTGGTTGACCGTTTTTAAGGATGCTGACTTGCTCAGTGATATGGTTCAGGAACATGATGAACCTATTCTGAAGTACTTGAAAGATATTAAAGTGAAGTTCTAAGATGCTGGTCAACCTATGAGTTTTGTCTTAGAATTTCACTTTGAACCCACTGAATATTTCAAAAATTAAGTGTTGACAAAGACATAAAGGATGAGGTCAGAACCAGATGATTCTGATCCCTTTTCTTTTGATGGACCAGAAATTATGGGTTGTACAGGGTGCAAGATAGATTGGAAGAAAGGGAAGAATGTCACTCTGAAAACGATTAAGAAGAAGCAGAAGCACAAGGGACATGGGACAGTCCACACCGTGACCAAAATGGTGTCTAATGACTCTTTCTTTAATTTTTTTGCCCCTCCTGAAATTCCTTAGAGTGGAGATCTGGATGATGATTCTGAAGCTTTTGAAATGGGTCACTTTTTACGTGAGCGTATAATCCCAAGATCAGTGTTATACTTCACTGGAGAAGCAATTGAAGATGAAGACGATGATTATGATGAAGAAGATGAAGAAGCGGATGAGGAAGGGGAAGAAGAAGGAGATGAGGAAGATGATCCAGACTATGACCCAAAGAAGGATCAAAATCCAGCAGAGTGCAAGCAGCAGTGAAGCAGGATGTATGTGGCCTTGAGGATAACCTGCACTCTAACAGCCTAAACACAACTATTATTTACTTACAGGCTTATGTTTTTGTATTTTCTTGGTAGACTCGGACGTTTTTTTTAAAGGAAAGGAACTGATATTCTAAAGACCAAATTTGTTCTGTTTATCATTTTAACTAGTTTTTCTGCAGCCACATCAAATGCACAGCATCTCAAGCCTGTCCGTCCATTGCTATACAGTGTGGTTCTTCTTGGAGCATTTTTACTGTGTAACTGTTAGATTAAAGCTATGAAAATGAACAGAACTGTGAAATGAACCAGATTTTTTTGTCTTGCTAAGTTTTTTCCTGAAGAAACAAAGTATTTTTTTCAGCTGGTTGAATGGGTTTAAGTTTGCTTGCAAGAGCTGTGCCTTTCATTATTTTGTTACAGAAATACAATGACTTACATTGAGACAATTCATCATTTAAAAAGCAAAACTTGTCAAGACAAGTATATGGTTAAGAATTTCCAGTAAGACTACACCTGATAATTTAAAACACTGATGAAAGAAAGCAAAGAGGACACAAATAGTTGGAGAAATATACTGTGTTTGTGGATTGGAATAATCAATATAGTGAAAATGAGTATACTACCCAAAGCAATCTACAGATTCAATGCAATTCCTATCAAGCTACCAGAGGTCTTTTTCAGAGAATTAGAACAAATAATTTCACAATCTGTATGGAAATACAAAAAACCTCGTATAGCCAAAGCAATCTTGAGAAAGAAGAATGGAACTGGAGGAATCAACTTTAGGCTATGCTACAAATCCACAGTCATTAAAACAGTGTGGTACTGGCACAAAGACAGATATATAGATTAATGGAACAAAATAGAAAGCCCAAAGATAAATCCACGCATCTATGGACACCTCAATTTTGACAAAGGATGCATGAATATACAATGGAGAAAAGACAACCTCTTTAAAAAGTGGTGCTGGGAAAACTGTACAGCCACTTGTAAAAGAATGAAATGAGAACACTTTCTAACACCATACACAAAAATAAACTCAAAATGGATCAAAGATCTAAGCATAAGACCAGAAACTATAAAACTCCTAGAGGATAACATAGGCAAAACACCCTCCGACATAAACCAAAGTGGGGTCCTCTATGACCCACCTCCCAGAATATCAGAAATAAAAGCATGAATAAACAAATGGGACCTAATTAAAATGAAAAGCTTCTGCACAACAAAGGAAACTATAAGCAAGGTGAAAAGACAGCCTTCAGAATGGGAGAAAATAATAGCCAATGAAGCAACGGACAAACAATTAATCTCAAAAATATACAAGCAACCCCTGCAGCTCCATTCTAGAGAAATAAACGACCCAATCAAAAAGTGGGCCAAAGAACTTAACAGACATTTCTCCAAAGAAGACATACAAATGGCTAACACACACATGAAAAGATGCTCAACATCACTCATTATCAGAGAAATGCAAATCAAAACCACAATGAGGTACCAGTTTCCACCAGTCAGAATGGCTGCGATTCAAAAGTCTACAGGCAATAAATGCTGGAGAGGATGTGGAGAAAAGGGAACCCTCTTACACTGTTGGTGAGAATGCAAACTAGTACAGCCACTATGGAAAACAGTGTGGAGGTTCCTTAAAAAACTGCAAATAGACCTGCCATATGTCCCAGCAATCCCACTGCTGGGCATATATACCGAGGAAACCAGAATTGAAAGAGCCACATGTACCCCAATGTTCATCGCCACATTGTTTACAATAGCCAGAGCATGGAAGCAACCTAGATGCCCATCAACTGACGAATGGATAAGAAAGCTGTGTTACATATACACAATGGAATATTACTCAGCATTAAAAAAAATTCATTTGAATCAATTCTACTCAGGTGGACGGAACTGGAGTCTGTTATCCAGAGTGAAGTAAGCCAGAAGGAAAAACAACAATACAGTATACTAACACATATATATGGAATTTAAAAAGATGGTAACAAGAACCCTGCATGTGAGACAGCAAAAGGAACGCAGATGTATAGAACAGACTCATGGACTCTGTGGAAGAGGGCAATGGTGGAATGATATGAGAGAATGGCATTGAAACATGTTATTTATCATATGTGAAATCAATCGCCAGCCCAGGATTGATGCTCGAGGCTGGTGCACTGAGATGCCCCAGGCGGAGGCAATTGGGAGGTAGGAGGGAAGGGGGTTCTGGAGGGGGAGCATATGTAAACCCATGGCAGTTTCATGTCATTGTATGGCAAAACCAACACAATTAAATAAAGAAAAAATTTTTTAAATGCAAATAATATATGAGGATCGTTTTCGTATATTAACAAACATCAAACTGCAATATAATTTGAATAACTACATAGTGTTTTTTATATACTATGACATATATATGAAACACTTGAATTACAAAGATGATTTCTAATGGTTTTATGGTATTCCACTGTTTATTTGACACCTTATGTTGTCAACTGTATGCTGCCTGGGGAAAATGAAGCCATGTTAACAATAATAAAATATGTTTCTCTGAAAAATAAAAAAATAAAATTAGGTCTTTAATTAAAAATAAAACAACCAAAAAAAAAAGAATTTCCAGTAAGACTACACCTGATAATTTAGATTAACAGGTTTCTGTATGTCAGGTGACATTAGTTACTATAAAAAAATCTTACTAACAGTATGTTTATTGGTTATCATAGGGAGGTGAGTAAAAGCAATATTTTCAGAAGTTATGCCTCATTATTTTTATTTTAATTGTACTTTTTAAAATTTAACCTCTTTTTCTAAGCATCTTTCATTTGTGGTAGGATCTACCTTCTGCTTCCCTGGAAAGGATGAATTTACATCATTTGACAAGCCTATTTCCAGTTTTTTTGTTGTTTGTTTGCTCATTTTTGTTTTTGCAGCCTAAAATAAACATGTCATAAAATTTAGTTCTTTAAAGATAATGTCTTAATTTTTTACTAATTCAGGTAGAAGCAGAGGTGTAGCTTATATTATGTACCCTGTTTACCATATTAGTGAAGAAAAGGGTGCCAAATTTGGAGGAGGTACTACTACATTTACTAATAAGAACGTATTTGAAAAAGACAAAAAATTCTTAAATGATTTAATGGTTTTCATAGAGTAAAAGGTTAAATTTCCTTTCCTTTGGTCATGACTAGACTGAAGGCCCTGAGCCTCTACAGTTAATTCCAATTCTTATTGCTTAAACTATGTCATTTATTTACCGTTGCCTTTTATTTTACTTTGTATTAAAATGGGTAGTACTGTTGACTTAAATACCTCACATATGTGTTAAGGAATATTAAGTTAAAAATTTTATGAAATGTTTTTCAGTTGCATTAAAAACTCAAACTTTGAAAAAAATAAACCCAGGTAAATCAGAAATACAAAGCTAAACTAGAAACATTGATTCCTTTAATCATACAAAGTTAATAGCATCAAATAATCTCCCTCCATTTGCAGTTTTAAAAACTTACATATTAGTAGAAATTATGCTCCTCAAGTAGAATATGTTATAAATCTACAGTAAATATTACTTTAAATGGCTTCAGGACTTGTATCTTGTTCCTAGTCTTTTGTTTTTGTTTTTTTGTCAAAATATAGTTTACAGCATCCTTATTAAACTGGCCAAAAAACTGGCACTCCCAAAAGAGTAAATGAACTATTTGGGCAACCCAAGATTTGTTAATAACTTTCTGGCTGAACAATTTAGGTCCTCTTGCTGAAAGGCTATGCCATAATCTGGCTCATCTTCTGTTATTCTTTCTGTACTAAGAGATGGGTTTCACACATCTGATGAGACCTTGGTCCCATAAAATTGCAACTGTCAGGTGCTTAAAGATATTGTTCTAAGAAAGCAGCTGCTATTCTTACATTGGTTAACATTTTAAAAATTCAGGTTACAGTAACACAGGAACATATCTGAACAATATGCCCAGTGGTCAACTAGTTGCATTTGGGATAAGAGCTACCCCACTATTTAAAAACGTATTTCCATTTAATGGGTAAAACAGATGCGGAGTGCACAGTGCATAGGTCATAATCAGACTATTTTGGATAGCCTAACGTTGAAATTAAATGATGCATAAATCAGAATCTTTTCTCCATATCTCAGTAGGTAAAATTTCCCTTCATCATTAACTTTTTGTTCCAAATATTATAATACAAAGCATTGATGAACCAAACTTCTGTCCCTTCATACCATAGTGGTTCAGCTGCCTGCCACCTCTCTATATCATATCTTCTTGGTATAGTCATCCTTTGTATTTTCCTAGTTTCCATATTAGGGGAAATCTAACTAGATCTTTTGAACAGACTCAATACATTATGTTAATGTGGAAATATTTTATAGGCTGGGTAATTTTATCAACATTTCACCCAGTTGTCACAGAAGCATAGCACACATGCTTACAGCAGGAAAAAGTAAATCTATCAGTATTACACAAAAGGATTAGCTACAGCCTTAGAAAACACTTAGAGAATAGGTTCTTATGCTAAACACTGAGGGAAAATAAAGTTACAAGAAAACAATACATGTCACTGTATATAGGGAAACATTTGCTAAACTGTACATTTGAATACTCAACATTAAAAAAAGTAAGATCATGGCATCTGTTCCCACAAGTTCAAGGCAAATAGAAGTGTAAAATGCAGAAAGAGTGGCAGATTTCATTTTGTGTGACTCTAAATCCATTGCAAATTGTGATGGCAGCCTTGAAATTACAAGACAATTGCTTCTTGGCAGAAAAGCTATGACGTATTTAGAAAGTGTTTTAAAAAGCAAAGACATGACTTAGCCAATAGAGGCCTATAGAGTCACATCTTTGGTCTTTCCAATGACATGTACAAATGTGAGAACCCCGAAGACTTGATGATTTTGAACTGCTCTGCTGGAGAAGACTTGTGAGAGTCCCTTGGACTGCAGAAATATCAAGCCAGTGAATTCTAAAGGAAATCAACACTGAAGATTCATTGGAAGGACTGATGCTGAAAATAAAGCTCCAAAGCTCTGTCCATATGAGGAAAAGAGCTGACTCATTAGAAAAGACCTTGATCTTTAGGAAATGTTGAAAGCAGGAGAAGCAGTGAGTGAGAGAGGATGAAAAGTTTGGATAGCATCAGCGATTCAAAGGATATGATCTCAGGGAGAATATGGGAGATGGTGCAGGCCAGAGAGACCTGATGCGCTACAGTCCAAGGGGGGCACAAAGAGTGAAATATGGGTTAGTGGATGAAGAACAACAACATTTCAGTTAATGAAATGGGTCTTGTAAGTTGATAGTTAGTCCCAAGATGTCAGAGGAATAGGAGGCAAAGACCACTCTCTCACCAACAAACTCATCTAAGGATCAACTGCACATGGAAGAACTTCCAGAAGACAAATTGTGAACACTGTTGACTGGCCCTAGACACCCAGAAGGACAAACAAGTCTCTTCAAAAGGAGGTAGGAATAAATAAAAGAGACATAAAGGGAGATAAAGCATTTGGGGGTTGAGACCCATCTTGAAGAGGAAGCTGTTAAGGAGGAGAAGATTGCAGACAATAGTAAACCCTCTCAGATTGGTGGCAGAGGGGAACTCTGGAATCACAGAGAGAAACATAACCAGGGGAAAGAAAAACAAAAACACACGTCCCTAAATGCAATTAGCAGCAGAGAAGCTCAGATGCTCCTGTCCACCATCATTGAGGTGGGCCTGGGAGGGTTGCCTGGGCTGTATCATCTGCCCTATGGTAAGGATCCCAGCTTTAATGCTCTGAGGACCATCTGCCAGAGCTAAGGTTATGCAGCAACCTAAACTATGGGAATACCAAAGAGAAAATTGCAAACAAGGACCTTTCTTGAGAGAAATCTCTAAGGCCACATAGTGAAAACTGGTACACTCACAGGACAAAAGATTGCACATTGCAAAATATCAAAGGTATGTAAGCTAGCCGCCATTTATGACCCTTTCCTCCTCGAAGGCAGAGAGGAATGATTGCATCAGCCAGAAGCAGAAGGCAAGGAGTTGCTGTTATATCAGCCCTGGAGATGACATCTCCCACCAAGCCCTGAACAGGCTGCCAGTTGCTAATCATGTCTTCCTGGGTTCATGCACAGTTCACATAGACCAGGAGGGTCAAAGCCTGAGTTCAGCTCCCCTCCAGAGACACACAGCACTCTTTCAAATTGCCCTCTAGCAAAGCCAACAAACCAAGTAGCTGGGACCTGCCAGGTACATAAGATCCATGGCCTACCTGGGACAGTGCCTTGCCTGCCACCCAGTTGCCTGAGCAGCTTCGACCTGGGAAGGGAAAAAAGCATACAGCAAATTGAGTTCAGTGCCCTTGCAGAGCACCCAAGAGCCTTAGTGGTTTAGACTTGGGAAGTGCATGAATCACAGGGCCCACTTTGGATGGTGCCCTCATGGATCAGCCGGGAACCTGAGCCAGGTGGACTGAGAAAGTCCACATCACCTATGGCAGTGGCAAGCCCACTGTAGTTCATTCACCTCAAGCACCCCACATATCCAAATGGCTTTGGTTTTCCAATTCCAGTGTTCCCCCCTCACCACTGCACGACTGAGCAAGTGAGGTCAAATAAGGGCCCACTGTCACCTCATGTTATGTTGCAAACTAGTCAGGTGTAAACTAGACACGGAAGAGAATTGCAAACAGAGGAAGTAAAAATAAGCACAGAAGGGCAAACAGGCCCAGAAGTGACAGGTGCAGCAAACTGAAACTCTGAGGGTAATGCAGAAACTGTGCAATTCAGGGTCAACAATAGCCTTTAACAACAACTAGAAGCAGGAAAAAGAGACTATCTGACACTCAACTGACACCACTAAGCTCACAGCAACTCTAGAGAAATTGTTAGATTATTCTTTATTATTTTCATGTTTTTTAATTAAACTTTTTTGTTCCTTTTCGTTCCTTTTACTTTCATTTCTGTATACTACATTATCCATTTGAGAATTATTTTGGCTTCTATCTTTTTTCCCATATTACTAGTAGTTTAAATTCTAGTCTAGGTTCTTAATCTTTGCTTTTTGAAGCTTTTTTTAATCAATATTTTTTACCTTTAGGGATTCTATCTTTAAGATCTATTTTCACTAACAGATTTAATTCCTGAGTTAACTGTGCTCTCCCCTTTTGACTCTCCCTTTTCTCCTCCTAAAAACCTCTCTCTCCCTCCTCACTTTTCTCTGCTCTGTATAACTCTGTTAATCCTTCTATCTGTTTCTGGCTGTGGAGAATTACTTCACCATTAACCTTGGGTTTTATCTTCTGTTATGTGGATGCAGAATTCTTGATGCTACTGTAACTTGGGAAACAAAACCCCGAGGCCACGAGATCAATTCCAGATCTTTAGATCACTGTTGAACTCCTGACACCAGTGAACAGCAAAATAGAAACACCTCCAAAATTTTCCATGCCTACATTGAAATCAAGCCCCAAGCTGAAGGCAGAAATTCCAGTGCAAGACAACCCACACCTATTCTCCAGCAAAGCAGGAACTCAAAAATGAGTAATAAAAAAGGTGCTGCTGAAAGCCATAGCAAACCCACAGACACCAGGAATTGCATTATAATACAATACATTGCACTTCATAGAGAAGTGATCCAGCTCAACCCTACAGAGCACAGGCACAAGATACCCCAAGCATTAATCCTTAACAACTTAAAAGTCCAATCCCACACACAAAGATCAGGTTCCACAGCTGGTGGAGCCATAACCCTCCAGCCTGAAGAAAGTGGACCCAAACCACAGCAATCTAAACAAAATGAAAATGGAGAGAGATGTGCAGCTGGTGAAGGAACATGATAAAAACCCATCAAAAAGAACAAAAGAAGAGAAGATACGAAGTCTTCCTGAAAAAGAATTTAGAATAATGATAGTAAAGATGAGCAAAATCTTGAAAGCTAAGTGGAGTTGCTTTTAAATACACTGGAGGCCCAGATTGAGAAGAAATATACACGCTTACCATGTATCTAAAAGAAATAAAAAGAGTCAAGCTTTAACAATCAATGCAATAACTGTGCCTTGCCTGCCACCCAGTTGCCTGAGCAGCTTCGACCTGGGAAGGGAAAAAAGCATACAGCAAATTGAGTTCAGTGCCCTTGCAGAGCAAGGAACCAGCAGCAGAATAAATGAGACAGAAAAGAACTGATTAGGTGGAGGTGGAAAGGAGGAAGTAAATGAAACAGTGGGTTGTGCAACAACAAAAACAACAAGAAAAAAAAAACAGTTAGGAAAAGCTCTGAGATTTCTGGGACAATATTAAATGCCCTACCATGAGAATCATAGGTGTACAAATGGAGAAGCCCAAAAAAGAAAAAAGAAAGGGGCAATGAGAAAATTCTTGAAGAGATAAAATTTGAGAACCTCCTTTAAATGAGAAAGGAATTAGCTCCCTTAATCCCAACACACCAGGGAGTTCCAAACAGGATGAACCCATATTGAAACACCCCAAATCACATATTAATCAAACACTGAAAATTTAAGCACAAAAAGTAAACATTAAGTGCAGCAAGAGGAAAGACAAATAACGTACAGTTGGATCCCCATAAGGATAGCAGCTGGTCTTTCAATAGAAACTCCCCTGGCCAGGAGAGGACGGTAGCACATTCACAAAATGATGAATGATCCAAATCTAAAACCAACGAAGATCTCATTCAGATATGAATGAGAAACTAAATGGTTTCAGCAAAAAACCATGAGTATTCATTAACATGAAACTGCTAAACTGTTAATGATGCTGTTAAACTGGGGCACGGAGTTCATATGTCATCAGATTTGGAAAACTCATCAGTGGCTATGAGATTGGAAAATGTCAGTTTTCATTCCAACACCAAAGGAGAGTAATGCCAAAGAATGTACAAAGAAGCGTGCACTTTGGCTCCTTTCACACACTAGCTAGGTAATACTAAAAATTCTTCAGCAGTACATAAACCAAGAATTTCCAGATGTGAAAGCTAGACTTGGAAAAAACAGAGGAACCAGAGAACAATTTAGAAACATTCACTGTCTCCTAGAGAAAATGAGGGAATTCCAAAAAAGCATTTACTTCTGCTTCAGTGACTCCACTAAAGACATTGGCTATGTGTATCACAGTAAATGGTGAACACTTTGAAAAGGACAAGAGTAACAGTCCTTCTTACCTGTCACTTGAGAAATGTGTACGCAGGTCAAAGTGCAAGAGTTGGAACAAGACATGGAACAATTGACCAGTTCAAAACTGGAAAAGGAGAGTGACAAGACTGCACATTACCACTCTGCTTATGTGCAATACATGCAGAGTATAGTATTCAAAATGCCACATTGGATGTGATAAGCTGGAATCAAGGTTTCTGGAGAAATTTCAACAACCTTAGATATGCAGTTGGTGACACTGTAAAAAGGGAAAGTGAAGAGAAACTAGAGTGCCTTGATGAGGATGCATGAGGAGAGTGAAAAACCTTGCTGAGAACTCAACATTCAAAAAGCCAAGACCAGGGCTTCTGGTCCCATCACTTCTTGACAAATAGAAGCGGAAAGTGTGGAATAAATGACATACTTAGTTTTCTTGGGCTCAGAAATTAATGCGAATGGTGACTGCAGTCATCATATTAAAAGACACTTGCTTCTTGGAGGAAAAGCTATGACAAACCTAGACCTTGTATTAAAAAGAAGAGACATCAACTTATTAACAAAGGTCCCCTTGGTCACAAACTCCTATGATATTTCCTGTAATCATATATAGATGTGAAAATTGGAACATAAATAAGGCTTAGAGCTTAAGAACTGATGCCTTCAAACTGTGATGCTGGAGAAAACTCTTAGGGGTCCCTTGGACTGCAGGGAGATCAAGTCAATCAATCCTCAAGAAAATCAACCCTGAAAATACTTTTGAAGGACTAATGCTGAAGGTGAAATTCCAGGATTTTGCCAACCTGATGCAAAGAGCCAACTCTTTGGAAAACATCATGATGCTGGGAAAGATTGAGGATAGGATGAGAAGGGGGCGACAGATGATGAGATGGTTGGATGGCATCACCAATTCAGTGGACATGTGTTTAAGCAAACTATGGGAGACAATGAAAGAGAGTGACACCTGTCGTGCTGCAGTCCAGGGAGTCCCAAAAGCGATGGACATGAATGAATGATGAGTAACAGCAATCAAAATATCTAGAGCTACTTCTTAAAATCACTCTAAATTCTATTTAGTAAAAGAAATTTAAAAAAAAACACCCAACACATTAAGGTGGTATACTAGAAGATAGGATAAGGGATTTTTTTTGTTAGTATGGAAACTATAGACTGTCAAAGAGACAAATGTTACAATTTAATAGATTTTCAACATTACATTGTAAGGAAAATTTTATGCAAGCAATAAGCAATAAAGAGCCATAGTTACTATACTAATAGTAGAGAAAACATAATTTAAATAAAAAATGATATGAAACAAATGACATTAAATATATTCAGTTCAGTCACACAGTCATAACTGATTCTTTGCCGCCCCATGGACTGCAGCATGCCAGGCTTCCCTGTCCATCACCAACTCCCAGAGTTTACTCAAACTCCTGTTGGTGATGTCACCCAACCATTCATCCTCTGTCGTCCCCTTCTCCTCTTGCCTTCAATCTTTCCCAGCAACAGAGTCTTCCCAAATGAGTCAATTCTTCACATCAGGTGGCCAAAATATTGGAGTTGCAACTTCAGCAACAGTCATTTCAATGATTATATTAATTATATATTTTATCATATTTTTTTAAATTATCTTTTCTTTATTGTGTTGGTTTTGCCATACATTGACATAAAACCACCATGGGTATACATATATTTTTATATTAATTATATATGGGTATATCACACAAACACACACACACACATAAGTTCACATCGTTAGGGAGGAGGGAGGGGGGTTCTGGAGGCGGAGCATACCTAAACCCATGGTGATATCATGACATTGTATGGCAAAAACAATAAAAAAATAAAATAAAATAAAGATAAAACTCCAGAAGTATTAACTGATATTTACATTTCTATGGGGACTTGGAAATAGTTATTTAAAATTTCTCTATTTTTTATTATTTTATGACTGAGGATGCCTTTTATAAATAAAAAAAATACCACAGATTAAAAAAAAGAGTTACAATTACCTAATATTTGAACTGTTTCCCCACCTTTAGGCTAACATGAAGTGAAAAATCTGTAAAACATGAGCAAGAAGTATAGTCCAACAATAAATATCCAACAGTAAATATCCAAATAATTCAAGAAGATAAGACCACTGAGGGAAGAGAAAACCTAAATGACAATACAAACCAGTGGACCAAACAGAGATGTTCAAAACATTCCATCCAAAAGAACAGAAGAATACACATCTGTTTCAACTGTACATGGAATATTCTCCAGAATATTCTTGATAATTGGGTTTATATTAAGCCAAGAAACAACCATTAATAATATAAATCATACCAAATATGGTTTCTGGAATCTAAAATATGCAAATTGAAATCAACAATGGGAGGAAAATTTTTAAAATGTAATGTGTGGAAAATTAAACAACATATTCCAAAGGGCATGATGAGGCAAAGAATAACTCGCAGGGGAAATGAGAACATATTCTGAAGTGCATCCAAATGAAAATGCAGTCTGGCTAATGGTTTGTCAATTTTATTTATCTTCTCAAAGAAACAGCTTTTGGATTGATTGATTTTTGCTATGGTCTCTTTTGTTTCCTTTGTGTTTATTTCTGCCCTTATCTTTAAGATTTCTTTCCTTCTACTAGACCTGGGCTTCTGCATCTGTTCCATTTCTAGTTGCTTTAGGTGTTAAGTAAGGTTATTTATTTGACTTTTTTCTTGTTTTCTGAGGTGAGCTTGTAATGCTATGAACTTTCCCCTTAGCACTGCTTTTACGGTATCCCATAGGTTTTGGGCTGTTGTGTTTTCATTTTCATTCGTTTCTATGCATAACTGAATTTCTTTTTTGATTTCTTCTGTGATTTGTTGGTTATTCAGCAGTGTGTTGTTGAGCCTCCAAATGTTGGAAGTTTTGAATGGTTTTCTCCTGTAATTGATATCTAATCTCACTACATTGTGGTCAGAAAAGATGCTTGGAATGATTTCAATATTTTTGAATTTACCAAGGCTAGATTTATGGCCCAGGATGTGATCTGATCTATCCTGGAGAAGGTCCCGTGTGCACTTGAGAAAAAGGTGAAATTCCTTGTTTTGGGGTGGAATGACCTATAGATATCAGTTCAGAATGTGAGAAAATAATAGCCAATGAAGCAATGGACAAACAATTAATCTCAAAAACATACAAGCAACTCCTGCAGCTCCATTCCAGTAAAATAAACGACCCAATCAAAAAGTGGGCCAAGGAACTTAACAGACATTTCTCCAAAGAAGACATAAAAATGGCTAACAAACACATGAAAAGATGCTCAACATCACTCATTATCAGAGAAATGCAAATCAAAACCACAATGAGGTACCACTTTACACCAGTCAGAATGGCTGCCATCCAAAAGTCAACAAGCAATAAATGCTGGAGAGAGTGTGGCAAAAAGGGAACCCTCTTACACTGTTGGTGGGAATACAAACTAGTACAGCCACTATGGAGAACATTCCTTAAAAAAACTGAAAATAGAACTGCCATATGGCCCAGCAATCCCACTGATGGGCATACACACCGAGGAAACCAGAACTGAAAGAGACACATGTGCCCCAATGTTCATTGCTGCATTGGTTACAATAGCCAGGACATGGAAGCAACCTAGATGTCCATCAACAGACGAATTGATAAGAAAGCTGTGGTACATATACACAATGGAATGTTACTCAGCCATTAAAAACAATACATTTGAATCAGTTCTACTGAGGTGAGCGAAACTGGAGCCTATTATTCAGAGTGAAATAAGCCAGAAGAAAAAACAACAATACAGTATACTAACGCATATATATGGAATTTAGAAAGATGGTAACGATAACGCTGTATGCGAGATAGCAAAAGAGACGCAGATGTATAGAACAGTCTTTTGGACTCTATGGGAGAGGGCAAGGGTGGGATGATATGGGAGAATGGCATTGAAACATGTAAATTATCATATGTGAAATCAATTGCCAGCCCAGGTTTGATGCTTGATACAGGGTGCTCAGGACTGATGCACCGGGATGACCCAGAGAGATGGAATCGGGAGGGAGTTGGGATGGGGGTTCTGGAAGGGGAAAACATATATACCCATGGTGGATTCATGTCAATATATGACAAAACCAACACAATAATATAAAGAAAATAAATAAATAAACATTTTTTTTAAAAAAAGATCAAAGAAAATAAAGTAGAAAGCTGGAAAGTTAGTTAGGTGCCAGGTGGAGTAAAGGGGCCAGGGCTCAAGGCGCCTGGGGCTCAGAGACCTTCAGGTTAGGTTTCCCGGTGCTTGCTTCTCAGATTAGCCTTCTGGGCCAACACACCTTTCTTTAGATTGGGGGCTTGGTCTGGAATGTCAGGGAAAACCATTCGTGGTAATCGTCCTGTTCCCTGACCAGGGCGAGGAAGTTCACGTGGCTCCCCCCCCCCTTTCTCTCAGCACCAGGATTCCCCTTGGCTGTAGGGTCTGTGCCTTTGGCCTGGTTTTCCCAAACCCCAACCCCAGCTACTCTGGTTGTCTCTGCCTTACATCATGGCTTAGATGCTGCTGACCCAGAACCCAGGGCAGCTGGGAGCATCAGCTGTGGGGACAAGAGGGTTGAGGGCACAACATACCCCTGCTGTTGCCTTTTAATGTCAGTATTGAAGATACTGTGGTATCTGTGGTATCTGGCAGGGCCATTTAATTTACTGTCAACTACTGAAGCTAGTTTCTGACAGAGAAAAGACGTAGTTTGGCTGAACAGAAGCAGTTCTTGTAACAGCCACCTGCTGAATGGCTTGCAGCGAAGTGACATGGGTGTGGGGTATTCCACATGAGTCAGGTTAGGCCTGTAGTACTTGAAAACAGCATGGAAGTCTATATTCAAAACTCAGCCTTCAAGACGTGTTCTGAGTTTTTATCAGAGGTCATTACTTAAATAAGAGGACAAGTAGGTCATGAGTCTTCCTTATAATGTTTATTAATGTCAGAAATGAAATAGTAAAAACACAGTGCATTTTTCAAAATGGCATGATTTTGTCACATCCACAGGCTCCAGGGGTTAGGACTTCAACATCCTTTCCTAGGGGACACAATCCAACCCACAGCCACCCTTCAGCACCTCCCACTTCACCCTGAGCACAAGCCCTCAGCATGTACCCTGAGGTCTATACATCCAGTCACTGTGAGCTCTCGGGCCCTGTGCTGCTGTTCTCCTCTTCACCCACTCTGCTCCAGCCACACTGGTCTCCTCAGGCTCTGAAACCTCCTTCAAGTCTTCACTCTGCCTCTGCTTCACAACCCAACCACCAAATGAAAGTGGAAAACCACTCCTCCACGTGCTCCCTCTCTTTTGTCCTGCTGCACTTCCAGCCAAAGTTCTCAAAACCTTCCCACAGGGTACTTAGTGTAGTGGGGTTTTTTTTTTATTATTTCTTGACAGCATTTCCCAATTAGGCTGGAACCTCCATGGAGGCCTGGAATGGTGTCCAGCAAAAAAAAATTGTTATTTGAGTTACCAAATAAGAAAAGCTACTATAGAAAATGTAATAAAATATCCTTGTGAGCTAGGAGTGGGGAAGTACTTCCTAAACATTGTTTTAAGCTCATAACAGATTAAAATAAAGAATATAGCAATATTTTAATATCCTGCCTACCATCAAGAAGATAACTGCAATTCTGATTTGTGGAAATAGGCAAAGGATAGAAACAAGCTGGTTATAGAAGAGAAAACACCCCAAAGGTGGCAGGATAGAGTAGGGGTGGACATGGGTGCAACCATAACAGTGAGCAGCCTGTCACAACTGCATCCAGTGAAGCCTGCACATCCCTGAACTTCAGCATTCATGCCCTAGGAAACTGTGACCAGTCCCCTCAGTGGAGGTGTACGAGGGTGTCCTTATGGTGTCGTCTGTGGAGGCGGGAGTCAGAGCCACCTAGAAGTTCCACTGACTCTCCTTCTTCCCTAGTGTCAGACCTTCAGGTGGGTCTGGTTAATTCATGAGTTTCCCCTTGTGGGATGGATGACAGAAAAAGTCAACATGCTAGACCCTTGCTCAGTACGTTCTTTGGGCTTTCCTCCCACATGTCTGACCAGAGTGTCCACACCTACTCTATGTACCCATGTGAATCTGGTTCTGCCCTAATATGGTTTTTATCCAGGGATGACGGTGAAAACCTATTAACAGCTTCTAAACCTACAACTAAAACTGTAACAATGTCTGCTCACAGCTCCCCCTTTGTAGCACCCACAAGGGAGCCTGGGACAGAGAGCTCATTTAGTCATCTGTAAACACCTACCAGGTTTTACTTCCCACTTGGCTTTCATACAGGATCCCTAGTACAACACTGCACTGCCCTTTACTCGCAGAAGCTGGCCTGCTCTCCTCTTGTCACATTGAGTTTATTTATCTATTTTTGCCTGTGCCTAGTGTTTGTTAATGCACACGAGTTTTCTCTAGTTGTGGCCAGTGGCATCTACACTCTAGTTGCTGTGCACAGGGTTCTCATCAGGGTGTCTTCTCTTACTGCAGAACATGGGCTGTAAAGCACAGGCTCAGTAGTTGTGGTGTATGGGCTCAGTTGCTCTGTGGCATGTTGGATCTTGCCAGACAAGGCATAGAGGCAGTGTCCCTTGCACTGACAGGTGGATTCCCATCCACTGAACCCCTAGGGAAGTCCTCTTCATGTTTTATCTTGCTCTGTCCTGAACTGTAACCACTTCTCTAACTCTGCTTTCTCCTGGATTAAAAGTATATGTGTATATATGTGTGGGGGCTCAATTGTGTCTGACTTTTTGCAACACATGGACTGGAGCCCACCTGGCTCCTCTGTCCACGGAATTTTCCAGGCAAGAATACTGGAGTGGGTTCCCATTTCCTTCTCCAGGGGATCTTCTCCACCCAGGGATTAAAGCTGTGTCCACTGCATCTCTTGTGTTGGCAGGCAGATTCTTTACCACTAGCGCCACCTGTCTTTCAAAAGCCCAAAAGAAAGTGTCTGCAAAAGCCAGATGGATGTTCAGGTCAGGTAAGTGGCTGAACTGGCTGGTCTCACCCCAGACCCCAGAGCACTAGCTCACACACGGGCTGCTGGCTCAGCCCCAGGGTTTCTGACTCAGAGGCCTGGGATGGGGCCTGAGAACCTGCATTTACATCAAGCTTGTAGATGCTGCTGCTAGTCTAGGGACCCCAGTTTGAACATTACCAAATTAAGCAGACATACAGGCTGTATGAGTCACAAGAAAACCTGTGTAACACCAAAAGTACAGGACACACTGAGAGAGCGGGCCAAGGGCAGCAAGGAGGGAGAATTGGGAAGGAGGCAGGAGGACACGGGGACAAAAGACAAGGCTGGGCCCATGGCCTCTAACACTCCACAGCTCATCCTCTACCCCTACCCCCATCCCCTGTGGACATGCGCACAGCAACAGGCGGCCAACGGAACAGCTCCACAGGCTGTGAAGCCTGGAACCCTGGGGAGCAAGCTGCCAAGCCCTCCCAAACCCAGGCATCTCACTTGAATGGCTATAAGGAGCTGAAGATCTCCTGAGACTGGGAGATGGGCAGCCTGCTCCTCAGTCCCACCTGGGCTTGAGCTTACAGAGATGTGGGTAGGGAGATTGGGATCTGCTGGGCAGTGGCAGCCTGCAGACAGGGAGGCAGGTGGGTCACCACGCTACCCTGCAAGCTGCTCCTCACACCCTATCACCCATTCAACTCCACCCCGGTCTTTCTCCCTGGGGCATCCAACACTGCCCACAAAGCGAACTCAGCATGCCTGCCTGCACTTCCTGCCTTCTCAGGAGAGAGCATAGAACTGGCAGCAAGCAACCCCAAACCAGCACTACAACCATCCCTACACTGGACCCTGCACAGCAGGATGAATGAGCCCGAGCTCCACCCCCAACAGAGGCAGGTTCAGAAATGGAACTGTGGATGGAAAATGCCACGGACAGAGGAATACATGTGGCATGACCCAGTTATGAGACCTTGAAGAACCAAAAGACATAATGTTTAAGAATGCGCTCTGAAAAGATCAGGATGGGCGGTGTCCTCTGCCCCTGGGGCAGTGCTTCACCCTGGGCTCTGCAGGTACAGGGGTTGGCAGGCACAGGACCCCCCGTGGAAGGCCCACCACCAGCTTCAGGAGGGAGACTCCCTCCACACACGGCCCCTGGCAGTACAGCAGTGTGCCCATTGTGCATGAACACAGACACCTGCTCACTTCTACAACTACCTCTTTCTTATGCATCCATGCCTGAGAGTCTAGGCCTTTCTTCACTTCATCAGAAGCATACCTGATCACCAAAGAGAATTCCATTTCAGTGAATTGCCTGGCTAGGGTACAGGAGGGAGAGCATCAAGAAAGGAAACTAAGCGGTCGAGAGCACTCAGTTCCATCCCTCCTACTAGGCTCTCACATGTTCACTCAGTAAACACTGAGTGGGTGCTGTAATGTGCCAGGTACATGGCAGTAATGTGAGGGGTGCAAAACATGAGCCAACTCGTGAACGGGTACATGAAGCAGCCAATCACGCCCTGTGCTGCACCCTCCCCTGTATGCCTGGGTCACCTGTCTCACTGGCAGCACCTGTTGGTAACTCTGCTGCTGAGATATGGTCTGAGGATCCAGCCAGTGCTGACTCGCAAACACATAGCCATCAAGGTACAGAGGTGGCAAGTGGCTGCCTGGAAACAGAAATCAAACAGGGGAACAGGATCAAGTCTCACTGTCCCAGAAGGTCCCACAAAGCATTGGGAGGAGGGAACATGGCAGAGTTGGCCCTGGGCTCCTGTGCAGCCCAGAGCCTGGGGGGAGGGGCTTCTGTAGCCGGCCTTCCCCTCTCACCCACCACTCCACACACCCAGGAAGGGCTCAGTTATATAGGAGGCTGCCAAGGTCTCTGAGTCACAGTCCTCTTCATCTTCCTGCTACTGAGTCCACAGTGGAGAGTCAGTAGTATCTGTTGGAATGGAATCACTGAGACACTGGCAGCTGGGCCCCTTGAATCCCTTCGGGCTCATTTGGACACTGACACCATGATGAGAACAGTGACCATTGGGGTAAAACTGGCTCCCACTTATTGAGGCTCAGTTGATACAAAACCCTTCCTGGATGTGAGCTCATCTCATCAGCATGGTGACCCCACTCCAGGCCATCATGACCCTGTGCTCTTTCACAGAGGAGGGGGCAAGGCTCAGGCAGCTGCTCATGTGACAGAGTCTCTGCTGGGACCCTCTACAGAAGCTGAGAGAGCCCTGCAGAGATCACAGAGTCCTGTCACCTCCCAGGGTCAGAAGCTGAGAGCAGCAAAAGTGCCAGAGATCGGAGCACACAGGAAGCACAGGAGCACCCATGGCCCCCAGCCGAGAACACGCTCCTTAGGTCAAGGCGGGGGGTACTCAGGGCTATGAACCTGTGTTTCCCTCGAGGGAATGGAGAAGGATCCCTGAGCTGAACCAGTAGAGAGGTACCTGGAAGGGTTGCAGGAGGTGCGACTGAGGCCACGGGCAAGGGGGGCATAGAGACTCCACTGAAGGAGCTATAGCTGACCCCGCTGGAGGCGCTGCCCCCTGGAGGATGGGCCTGCAGGCCTGAGCTGGCACCTCCTGGCGAGCTCTGCTCCGGCAAGCTGGGTGAGTTTTCCCACGCCTTGTGTGCAGACCCCATCTTTGGAATCAAGAAGGTGGGGGGAGATGGAAGTTACTGGCTGGAAGGCAATGGACAGCACAAAGCTAAGTCCAGGGTGGAGGGAGGGGGTGTGCTGGGGTGGGGTCCTCTTGCTCTTGCCCCCTCACAAGCCAGTCCCAGAGTTACCTTCAGAGTGAGGTTGGCAATGGGGAAGGACACGTGGGAGAGGCCGATGGCTCTCTAGATGTAGTGGTCACACTGCAGGATGGGATTGCTGAGGGTGAGCCCAGCCTTGAAGGAAGGACACAGTGGGACGCCTGCAATGGGGGGGAGCCACACCTGCTCCTACCCGGACCCAGCCTTCCAGCAGGCTGCTGTGTGTCAGCAACAGAAGCACAGCTGGCGGCCAGCACACAGGCCCCACTGCATGGCATGGAGGTCCCAGTTACTGTCTCAGCCCTTGCTCCAAACCATGAAAAAGAGGCCCTGGAAATATGCTCAGAAATACAGAGCTAGACCCCCTTCCTGCAGTGGCCAGCACCCACCTGCAGGTCATGGGGTTTCTGAGAAATCACAGAGTAAGGAAACTTGTTTACATAAATTAGCACAGCATTCTCAAATGTTCATGACCGTGGAACCCAGAAAGTTTTGAATCACAAAGTGCCAAATACACCAGACCTTAGGAGTTACACCACTCCATTTTAAAAAGTTCAGAAAACCAGGGTGTGGAACAACTTGCCATGGGCATGTAACTAGCTAGAGACAGCACCAAGACACAAACTGACCCTCCCAACCCCAGAGCCAGACTGATGAGGCTCTGTTTGCCCAGGGCCTGGTGGCACATTGACACAAAGCTGGGCATTAGAAGCATAGACTTACGTTACTGGCCAACGCATACTGAAGTTTGACAACTGGAATCCCAATGGGACCAGAGGCAGAGCTGGGCTGCAAGCTGAAATTAGAGTCCTGGGAAAAAAAAAGGAACAAAGCCCACATAAATTGCCCTGGCTTACCTTCTGGCAGAGACACACACAAAGTACACCCATAGCCTGAGCAACTCAAAAATCCAAGTATGGGACATCCTTGGTGGTCCAGGAGCTAAGACTCCGGGATCCCAATGAAGGAGCCTGGATTCAATCCCTGGTCAGGGAATTAGATTCCATATGCCACAACTAACATCAAACACCCCATGTAACTCAACTAAGAACCTAGTACAGCCACATAAATAAATATTTAAAAATAAATAAATAAGCAGTATTCACCATGTGAACAAAATGGCCAGCTGTTTCCCAACAGCCCCCAAGTAAGGCGGCCATCCCCTTCTCTGCCTGGCTTCCTGCTTGGTCTGAGAACCTGCCTGGCATTGTCAGGGAGACAGGGGACAAGCCCATAGCAGCTCCTCAACCACGATGCCATCCCACATCATCCCTTGGAGTGTTGCCAGCACCTACCAGCCCGCTCCCCCAGGAAAGGCCCCTCCTTCCTCTCTAAGCACCAAAAACAGGGGTTGGAGAATTGAATAGAAGAAACACTTCAAGCCTCACTTTCTGATTGACTCCAAATTCAATGGGTGGCACCAGCAGCACAGAGTCCACGTGAATCTTCACCCCGTTAACAGGGAGAACCACAGCCCCCTGCAGCCGTTCGGCCCTCTCCCAGCCCTTTCTGTTTTTCAGAGAGTACTCATTGCCAACGGGTCCTAGTATGTGCTCCTTGCTCTGTCCCAAGCCTTGTTCTGTACTCTTGATGGAAAAGCAAAGAGTCTGAGACACACAGCCTGGAGTGGTTCTGACTTCTAGCTTTCAAGGAATCAGGAGTTGGAAAAGATGATAAAAGACACCAGCCCTTCTGCCTAACCTGGCCCCTGAGAGCCAGGCTCTATATTACATTTGGCTCTGACTGCTTTTAAGTTTTCTCCTTGTGGCTATTGGCCTTGGGCTCCAGGCTGGGCCCGCTTGCCTCCTCAGGCGTCAGGGTGCCATATGGGAAGCTGCGCTGCAAGGAGGCTGCTGAGGACTCTCGGGACTTGGTGCTCAGGTTAACACCAGTATCTCTGTGGGTGCTCTTAAAGTCCTTCTGTGCAGGACACACAGCCAGTCAGTACCTGAGTCCTGCAGAGTGAGACCTGGGGCATGACATGTCTCCTGGTTGGAGCCCAAGATCCCAGGTAAATGTGGGCCCCTGCACTGTGAGCACAGCCAGGCACCAAGGACCTAGGGTGGGTACTCCCTGGCCATCCCCTCTGTCTCCCTCCCACACAGGCACCTCCTGCAGACCTGAAAGCAAGACTGGAGACCAGCGATGAGCCAGGCTCACTGCCTGGCCAGGGAGAGCTTGGGTGGGCTGCTGGGACAGCCCTGGATGATGAGCACATGCTTGGTGCCTGGGACCACTCACCTCAGCAGAGTCAGGCTCAGTGCTGGTGAAGGCAGTGGCAGCTTTGGTCCAGGAGTCACAGGTTGAGGCCTGAAGGGGGAAGGCTATGAGGAGAAAGACAGAGTCAGGACATCAGAGAGGAATATCCAAGCCAGAAACATGGCCACGGGCAGCTCACACAAACTTAAGTCTCCAAACCACCACCCTCCTCAGTCTGACACCTTCACTTGGCTTCCTAATGTCTGAAGAAATAGCTCCATAAACAAGCTTCCCATGGTTTCATGGACAAGGAGCTCCAGGTAAACATGCCAGCAACTTCTCACTCACAGGGATTAGAATCCTATATCACTACCTCTGCTGTGATAAAGCTTTTTTCACATAAGCCAACTATTTATTTCTACAAACTGGCACCTCCCTACAAATCTTTGAATGAGCCAAGCTGATTATTACTCAACTGTTCTTAGCTCCACCATTTTTGAGAATCCAACAAAAGTCACAGGCCCTGTGTGTGTGCACAAAACCTCCTGAGCTCTTTTCCAACATCCAGGGCCCTTCTGAAGCAATCCACACACCCCTGGTCTGAGCAACCATGAGACACTGCACAATCCAGGGGGGAAAGCCTTGATAGCCAAGAGTGACTCCTGAGTTGGTCCACTCTGCTTGACGAAGCTGGCAGGTACGTATTTTTTGACATTTACACTGTTACACCCACCACTCTCACAAAACCAAACTGACTGATACCAAAATTTTCTGAAAGACTACTGTACTTTCTCCCATAGAGTCCAAAGACTGTTCTATACATCCGTGTCTCTTTTGCTGTCTCGCATACAGGGTTATCATTACTATCTTTCTAAATTCCATATATATGCATTAGTATACTGTATTGTTGTTTAAGAGTGGGATGATATGGGAGAATGGCATTGAAACATGTAAATTATCATATGTGAAATGAATCGCCAGCCCAGGATTGATGCATGATACAGGGTGCTCAGGGCTGGTACACCAGGATGATCCAGAGGGATGGAATCGGGAGGGAGGTGGGAGGGGGGTTCCAGAAGAGGAACACATGTATACTCATGTTGGATTCATGTCAATGTATGGCAAAATCAATACAATAATGTAAAGAAAGTAAATAAATAAATAAATATATTCTTAAAAAAAGACTTCTGTACTTTCAATCAGAGTTGACTATTTCCCAATATTGCATTGAAATGTTTAGAATCAAGGTTTTATTCAGAAAGCTGAAGACAGGCTGTGTGTTAAAACTAAGAGAACCAGGCTCAGAACCCAGGGTGTCTGTCATGTGGCTCCGGGGTTGTCACTCACTCTGGAAGTCTCAGCTGCTTTGAATAAAAGAGCTAGCAATGGATGATTTCACCAAGTTCCCACTGCCTGCCCTGCAGGGCCTTGCCCAAAGCAGGAACTCAAGAAGACTCTGCTCAATTAAAATGGTTTTGTATTTTAAAATGAAAGATTATCAGAAAATTACCATTAGATAAGAAATTATTTTAACTTCAGGGAAACAGAGATTTTCTAAAAATTAAGGGCCATCCTAGTCTGGTTTCAAGGCTAAGATGGCATTTGGGGAGGGGTTGGCAGAAACTTGCTTCTGGCAAGGAAAGGGAGCACAGCATAGACACGAAACCTCTGGACTCCTGTTCTCCCAAATATTCATCTGCTGCTCACCCTCAAGGTAAGAAGAAAAGATAGCTGATGTGGGCAAGAGTCAAGTCAACTGCTGAGTGACCTCAGCCAGCCAGGCTGGGGCCACTCTTTCCCATCACTGGATGCAGAACGCTCTGCTTGCCACCACACTTCAGGCGGGAAACTCTTGCATCTGTTTAGAGGCTGCAGCAGCACATGGCTCTCAGATGGCATTAACCCCAGACTCGGCAGAGGAAGCCAGGAAACAGGCAATGCTGTGTCTATGCTCATGGCCCCAAAGCAGAATCCTCCCTGAGAAGGGCCGCAAGCCTGGGCAGTTACCCAAGCCGCGGGGTCCGAACACAAGCTCCTACCCTGACTGCTGCTCTCCCAGATCTTGTTGCCCAGGCTGCTGCCGGGCAGAGGCCCATTGCCCTGCTCCAGACACAGGTTGTTCTGCTTCTTCACAAACCGAGAGGAATTTGAGAGGGAAGACTTCTGCCTTTGACAAGAACCTATGGACAAGAGGGTGATGGGGTCCAGCCTCGACAGAAGGTGTGAAAACTGAGCTTCCCCCACAGTTGGTTGGAAGGCTCCAAAACCACACCTTCCAAATGCTCCAGAGAGTTCACCATCCGTCGGTTAAAACCTCGACCACACAGGAACTGCAATGCCAACCAAACCGTCCCTGGAAGTGCTCAGTGGGCTGTGATCTGAGACCACAGTAAGAGGAGGCTGGACTTCAGGGGCTAACAGAGGTCTACGTCCTGCTCAGCCTATTTCAGCTAGTGTCAACAGAAACCAGTCACCCTCTGAGAATAGGGAAATCACACCATCTACCCCACAGAGCAGAGCGACAGTAGGCCCTGGGAGGCAGTGCCTGCTTACAAGCATGCCATTCTTCCTCTCCCAGCCCAGGCAAAATTCAGAACACTCTGACTCCACAGGCTACAGGTCTCTCTGTGTCCCAGTCCCCTAGCATCACGCCCCATACCTGCATGGCTTGCTCCTTCTTTCTCCTCTCCTCCCCCAGCAGGTGGCGCTGCTTCTCGATCAGGACCTCAATGAAGGCTTCACCCACCAGAGCCCACCTCATTCTCCTCCCCAGGGATTGATCTGCAATTTTCAATGATGGCATCTGAACCAAGATTCACAAGGAAGGGTAATGGTTCCATTTACTGCAAGCTAAGAATAACCTAACCTTACAGACACCTGAAATCTAAGCACTGAGTCAACTCAAAAGGTTAGGTGCTTCGCTGGCTTGGACCTCAGCATTTTCACTATTGTCAGCATCTAGGAAACCTGGAGAGGATTTCTACACCCTTCTTACAACCCTGCAACGCACTGTTATCTCAAACCAAACAGACTACAGTTAAGAAAACAGGCCTCAGAGACAGACACACCTGAGTCCCAGCTCCACGCCTAACCAGCTGTGTGATCCTGGACAAACCACTCAACTTTTTGGGGCCCCAGCTTTCCATCTTTAAAATTGGGACACTGCAGGGCTGTTGTGGGGGTGAACCAGGGCTGTGAGCAACATGAGGGCAGGAATCCTTTCTGTTTTGCTCTTAACTCAGTACATGCCCAGAACCTAAGATATTCAGTGAAACAGCAAACTCAGAAACCCATGGCGGTGGCCATGACCCCCTCATTTTGCCTGGATCCTTATCCCCCTGATGATGTGAGCTGATACTCACATCTGTAGATCAGGTCAAATTGTTTCATGGTCTCTCTCTGCTCTCCTGACCTCTGGGTGGCCAGCTTAGCCTTCTTCTCTGCCTTCTCACAGGAGGCTTTGGTGACATCAGATGCAGCATGGGCTGCCCGCTCCAGCATGTAGTGGTCCCTCCCACTGCCGCAGCTAAGACCTCCAGGAAAGGCCTCATCTGCGGACCTAGAGAGGAAAGAGGATCTTTAGGTTCAGCTCAGAAGTGGCCCAAGGAGAAGCCACATACGTGCACAGCACACACACAAGCTCAGCACCCATCTCCATCATTTACTTCTGGTGTCCCCCCCCACCCAGCAGAAGGGGTGGTTGGTGATATGCTGTTGTGAGCCCATGAGGAGACCACCCCAGATCACTGCTCCAGCAAAACCTATGGGGAAGCTGCTCTGTCCTCACCCCCTTCACCGGCTAGCACTCCTATTCTTTCAATTTGCCTACCACACCCAGTAGGGCTACAGAAAAGAGATAAAGGGCAAGGCTTAGAACCAGGCCCCAGAGGGAGCCCAGGCCTCATTCCACTGCCAGTCCCCTGGGCAGAAACCAGAAGTAAGGTCAGGTCTTGAAATCTGGGGCCAAGAAAGCTCCTTTAGATCCACACCTTCAAGAACCCACATTCTCCTATGGTGCCTTGTTCAGGGATATGAGTGAACCCATATTCTCTTGTGGTGCCTTGTTCAGAGATATGAGTGAACTCCAGGCCAGGCCTCTGTGCCCTGAACTCTTGACGAGGCCGGGAAGTGGGGAAATTGTTTTCCTTGACACCTGGGTGGGGCCCAGGCAGCATCAGGAATGCGGACTGCACAGGCCTGATCCCAGGCCAGCTGTGGGCAGTGACAAGACACTGAGCACAGGACACCAACCTCAAAGACTCTGCTTCCAGAGAGGTGCTCTTTGGCCCTCAGTAGCCACTCATGGCCCCTGCTTACTGCTTGGCTATCACCAAGTGTGTGTGGGGGAATCCCCAGAGTAGAGTTGATTTTCTTTTGTGGAGAAGCAAAGGCATTCAGAGATGATCTCTCTCTGCAGGACCAGGAGGCCAGCAATGCCCCAGCAAAGAAACTGCCTGGCAGCAGTTGGGGGCTGAGGAGTCTGGTGAACTGACCAATGCTCACTAGGTGCCACACTCAGGGAGTTACCATAGCCCTGTGGTGGTGTCCCCTTGGCTGGACTTGGAGGAGACATACAGAGACTGAACTCTTGAGATCAGTACTGGGACAGCCACTACAGGGGGACTACCTGGATGAGGACTCTAGTCTTGGTTCTGAAGCCACAACAATACACCACAAGAGAAACAGACAGCACGGTAAGAGTCAATATTGGAGGTGCTCACACATGATGGCGTTGGCGGGCAGTCACCCCTGGAGCACTACGAGAGGGAAGGAGTCAGGGCAGGCCCTGACACATGGCAGGCAGCATGCATGAGGTGCTGCTGGAAACACTGACTAACAGAACCATAGCAACACAAAAGAACCCGGGACTCGGCTTCTGGTTTTCCCTTTGCCTTTCAAAGGCATCCTGTTCTGATGACTCTCATAGCAGTGAGAAGTGTCACCACCACCTAGCCTAACAGACTTCCCCTAAACCCTCCAGGCTCCAGCTTCTGGCTCAGCCTGTCCACGAGGGGTCTCTGGCCCGAGAAGCTCCACTTGGCCAGCTCCTTATTCTTGCCTGCGCTCACCCTTGGGGGCTGGCATTGGCCTGGGGGTCCAGCTCAGGCCAGCCTGCTGCTCCTGCCTCTCGCTGAAGTTGCTCCTCTCGGAGGCCATCTCCCACTCCTTGTTGATGTGGTCTGAGGTGTTCTGATAGGCAAGCTCAGGGGACTTCTGGCCCATGGTGATGCTCCTGTCCCCAGGGCAGGGTCTGGGATGGTCCGGCCACCGACTGGCCAGCACGGGTGGCTCATCCTCCGGCCCCCATGGGTCCTGGGCCTCCCATTCCTGTCAGAGTTGCCAGAAGCGGGGAGAGGGGGGAGCTTACCCTGGCACAGAGGCTGCCTTCACCTGAAGGGCTGGTTCTTGGCATTTTTCAGAATCTGCAGTGTGGTCATCTTGGAAGAAGGCCCTCTTATCTTCCACGTGGCCTTCCTTGAAGCCCCAGGAGCCCAAGGCATCAGGTTATCTGTAGTTGTCTGGGACATAGTCTCTGTCTAAGGTCCACTGGGACCCACATGCATCAGTGGGGCCAGGCTCCTTCCAGGAGGCACCAAGACCCTGGCTCGGCCAAGGTGCCACCTCCTTGGCTATGAAGGTTCTCCAATCATACACACAGCTGCTCAGCCGCAGGAGGAGGGCATGCCAAAAGGCCCAAGGGCCATGGTTCTTGGACTTAGGCCCCCCATGTTCCTCGGGGTGCATCCTGCCAGACTGCCAGGATTCCCTGAAGTCACTCTTCCTTTCTGTGGCCTCCTCCCACTCCAGGAGCATGCCCTCCTCCCCGAGCTTGACTCATTGCTGCTGCAGCCACTTGGGAAGCTCCTCCTACTCAGAGTCCTTGCTGTGGGTCTCGCTGGCAATCCTCTGCTGGGGCTTGGCCCAGGGGGAAGACATCAGGTGGACCCTGGCCCCAGCCACTCCTCTGGCTACCACTATAGAGGCCCAGCACCCTGAGGATGCCCCCACCACAAGGCTGCTACCAGTGGGCCACCAGTGAAAGGTGAACTCTAAGAACCCATGGCCATGGCCCTGGGTTGGCCCTTGGCCCCCCAAAGCTTGCTCCTCATCAATGAAGATCCAGCTATTGCTCTTGGTCAGGGGTGTGTGGCTGGCCTTCCTGGAGGGTCTGGCCTCTGGGGCCCCATCAGGGTTGTTGTCCCCCTTGGGACAGCTGGCCTAATAGTCCGAGCTGGCACAGGCTGAGCCCTGGTCCTCTGAGGTGGTGGGGACTGCACTGGCCTGCGCAGGGTCATTCTTTTGGTTTTCATCCTCAGCTACCTCGTGGACAGGCCTGGTCTCCTGGGCTAGGCAGATGCTCCCCTCTGACAGCTCACCTTACTTTCACAGGAAGGAGCCATAACACATGTGTTCAACCCCACCCCATGGCTCTGGCCCAAGATTCTGTGGGATTTGCCTCTAACCCCAGGATTCCTCCTGGGCCTTCAGTCACCATCAGAGCCTCTCACATGAAAGCACCCAGCCATCCTCATCTCACTCTCCTTCCCCAGAGCATATCGGCCCCTCCCAAGGTGTCCTTTCCCTGAGGGCAGTGTCTCCCGGGACAGGGCCTCCTCCCAGAGCCCATCTCACTGAGGACCGAGATTCCTCCTTCAGCTTCAGGGCAGCAGGAACAAGCGATACCTCACCTGACATGCACGTCCATGGACAAATTGTTGCTGGATTTTGGGTGGGGCAGCGAGTAGCCCTTGTTGTGCAATGCCATGTAACCCTCGGGGCTCCACACAGGGGCGGGGTTGATGACAGTCACCTTCCTTTCTGGCAGCGGGGCACACAGCTCTGGTCCTCAGAGTGATAGCCAGTCCCACTGAGGGAATCCAGGGGGATTATGGGTTTCATCAATCCTGAAGTAAGAAAACAGCCAATTGGTCACCTTGTTTGGTAAGCCACGGGTCGCCCACAGGCCCAACAGAGGCAAGCTTCCCTGACCATCACGCAGATGCAGCACCCCACCTGCTTCACGTGATCTGATCACAGAACCTCTGAAGGCACACACTCACACACAATCTGAAAGCCCTGTTAAAGACCCTGGAGGACCAATCTTAGTTCCCAATAAAGAGCCCCTATATTTAAGATTACAAAAAACTGGCAAATGGAAAAAGGACACAGCCAACAAGAGAGATCATGGCTGGTGGCAGAAAGCTAAGGGGTCAGGCAGCTCGCAGTGGGAGATGCCCAAAGTTCTCTTGCACAGACACAGGAAAGATGAGCCATGCTCCAGGGAGCCCAAACACACTAAGGAGCTAGTGTCTGTCTGCTTCTGAACCCTGCAAGAATATTCAGAAAGGGGCCTGGGCTTCAGCTCCACTTGTTTCTGCCCCTGAGCTTACAGTGATACACCACATTTTGTCCAGGGAAGGGGAGAAGGGGACACACAGATGACACTCAATTCCTAACTGGCCCAAGGAGACAGGGATGGGCTGACATCTCAGTCCAACCAGATACAAACCAGCCAGGGAAATGGCACCCCCCACCAGGGCCCCTCTGTCCACTTCTACCAGATGGGATGCTGTAGACGACATTAAAGGTCTCCCACTGGGCCAGAGTCTGTAGAAAAGTGGGTCTGATTTTTCAGATACTTCACAAAGCTAATTATTGGCTGCCAATGTTTTTATGCAAATTTTTAAAGCTGAGATAATCTGATCAGGAAAATGGTTCTGCATCAGGCCAGTGGTTTTATACTTTCTTTCAGCTGTGGTAGGCTCTTTCCAAATGTGATCAATACACAAAGGTAGTCTGAGTCATGTGGTGGTGAGAACCCTCTCTGGAATCCTAAAATTACACACCATTTAATATTGATTTTGAGGTATGCATAACTGCTCAGCTCTATACAGACCTATTTTTGGCAATATAGCAGCTCATATTACCTGAAAAAAAAAAAACCTCCTGTCACAAAAACACTGAACAAAACATATTACACATTTCACTTGCTGAGCTCTGCTCCCCCAAGGTTTCCCCCAGAAAACCCCCAGGGAGCTGAAACCACAGCCATAGGCAAGAGCCACGGGCCAGAGGCAAGAGCCAGGGCTTCCTAAATCAGAGCCAGCGACACATCTGTCAGATGCAGTACCCTACAGGTGTGCTCCTAAACACTGCCCCCTCACTCGCCTGACAAGAGACGGGGCTTCTCTGCACAAGGCACAGAGCTACAGCTGAGGTTTACACAAAGACCCTCAAAAGGCTATGCGTTCAATTACAAGGCAGACCAGAAAAACCTCACAATCTTTAGGAGAGGGAGATGACTGAGCTAGTGTCCCAGCCAGGGCCAGGGCAGGGAAAACAGTCCCCTGTGAGGACTGAATGTCCCCTGTTCATGGCCATATTCCAGCTTTCATGCAGGCTTGGGAGCAGCAGAGTGGAGTTCAGATTTGCACACCTAGAATTCTCCAGAAACTTCTTGAGGTAAAATAAAAGGTAGTTCTAGGCTGGCAAATGAAAACATACAGCCACCCTGGAGGGATACACTCTCAAAAAAAGCTATACAGAATCTCCAAGGTAAAGAGTCAAAACCCCCAGAACATCAGGGTGAAATCAATCCACCACAAGTCCACAGCAAGTGCACAGGATCATGTACTGTCCCCAAGAACTTCAGAAAACAGATCAAAATGTTAAACACCAGAGAATTGCTATTTACATGATTAAAAGCATAAAAGAAGGAATTGACTCACAAAAAATACAAGACACATGAAAAAAACAGCTTTTGAGAGGAAAAGTCTAGTAATAAAAATACAGTCACTGAAATTAACAACCCACTGGACATCAAAAAAAAAAAAACCCAGCAGATTAGACACAGTTGGAGAGAACACAGAATTAGAAAATAATACTAAGCATTTTCCCAGAAGGAACAACAGAAATCAGCTCTCATATATTCAAGAGACTTGGAGGCAAAGTGAGAAGAATCATGATGCAGACATTTGTACAGCACAGTAAGTACAAATAAGCTAAGTGGCTGACCTAGGATAAAAGGGTATAAAGAACGAAAAAAAAGGCAAATAGTTAACACAATAATTAGAAGAGAACCTCCAAGAAGTGATGAAAGCCATACAACCTTAGATTTGAGCATAAGTTTTAAGCAGAATAAAGTAAGGATAGATATAGATACATACTTTGACACAGCATTTTAGGACAGAACTACAGGAGACCAAAGACAGAGGCATCTTAAAGCAACATAAACCAGACACAGGAGCCAGAAGAAAAGGAATACTATCTTCACAGTCCTAAAGGAAAGTAACTGCAAACCTAGAGTTCTATACTAGCAAAATAAATCAGTATATTCTTCAATAGATGAATACATAAGCAAAGTGGGGTACATCCATGACAAGATGAGTAGAATATGCCACCCCAAAATATGCCTCTCGGGCATAAGGATTATTTCAGTCTAATTTTTAAAAAGAAAAAAACAGAAATCCCAGAAAACCCAGTAGTGATTGGCCTTTTGTGAAGGACATTTATAACAGAGAACTCTCCATATCTAAGGGCTATCCCTCTTTGCACCAGAAGTAGATGACGAGTAAGTCTCAAGTAATTCTTATCAGTGGAGAGGTCCTGACTTAAATCTGCAACAATCATACACCTCTTCACTATGTCTGCATGATAACCTGTCATAAGAGGCTTCCACCTTCCCCAAGATGTTTCATTTATTTTTCTTTAAAGATCATATTTGAGGTGATGGCTTTGGACATTTCAGGGAGTGACTCAGGTTTCCTGGATAATTTCCCTATATACAGGAGGTATACAAGTTATTAGATGTCTGCTTTGCTCCTGGTGATGTCTCAAACTCACTGCTTTTATAAAGGAACCAGAGAATGAGGCTGGGTTCCTGAAGGCCACTCCTCATCTATATTGCTTCTATCAGTTTTGCAGTGAAAAGGAAAAAAGAGAAATGATTTTCTTTTCTTTGCTGAGAACAAAGAAGATAAAGAGAACAGTGAGCAGGCCTGATCCCTCCTAGATTTTCCTTTACTGCTCCTAATCTGTACTCTACCAGACCTGCCTTTGAGTGTTTGAGCACCTCCTGTGGAGGCATGAGTCGGTAGTGGCCTGCTGCAGGGGCAGGGGCTCTAGCTGCAGGAGACCTGGGTGTGGCATAAGCCCTCTTGGACGACGTCACCATTAACCCCACCATAGATATGCTGAGCAGACAGCACACAAAATGCAGAACAATTATACCAAAGAAACTATTGTACTGTTAAGAAAGTTCGAGGACCCACAGCAGATTTCCCAACCTGAGGATATGGCAAAAGGACTGAGAACCCACAGGGATTTTGACTTTGGAGGCCAGTGGGATTTCATCACAAAACTTCCACAGACCTGGGGAAACAGACTCTTGGAGGGCACAAACTGAAAGTTGTGTGCACCAGGACCCAGGAGAAAGGAGCAGTGAACCACAAAAAAAAAACTGACACAGACTTGACCATGAGTGTCCAGGAGTCTCCAGTAGAGGTGTGGATCAACAGTGGCCTGCTGCAGGGTCAGGGGCACTGAGTGCAGCAGTGCCTGTAAGGGATCTTTTGAAGGAGGTCGCCATTGTCTTCATTACCTCCAGTATAATTTGGTCTCAGGTCAAACAACAGGGAAAGCCATAGCCCCACCCATCAACAGAAATCTGTGTTGACAGGCATTCAGAGGTTTCTAAGTGAACAACAACTGATCTCCTGGCGTCTCCTCGTGGTCATAAAAAAAGAATTCATAACTGGGTAGACTGCCACAAAGCCAACTGTAAGAGGTAACTTTAACTCACACATTCCAGAGTGAAGTAAGCCAGAAGCAAAAACAACAATACAGTATATTAACGCATATATATGGAATTTAGAAAGACGGTAATGAGAACCCAACATGCGAGACAGCAAAAGGAACAGATATATAGAATAGACTCGTGGACTTTGTGGATGAGGGTAAGGGTGGGATGATATGGGAGAAGGGCATTGAAGCATGTTAATTATCATATGTCTAATCAATCGCCAGCCCAGGATTGATGCTTGGGGCTGGTGCAGCGAGATTTCCCGGGGGGGGGGGGGGGGGAGGAGGGAGGGGGGTTCTGGAGGGGAAGCATACGTAAACCCATGGTGATATCATGACAATGTATGGCAAAAACAATAAAAAAAAAAATAAAAAAATAAAGTTTTGAAAAAAAAAAAAAAACACGTGAAAAGATGTCAACATTGCTAAGTATCAGGGAAGGCCGTTCAGTATCACCTCACGCCACCAATCAGAATGGTGACTGTCAAGCAGTCTACAAAGGTCATATCCATCAGATGCCATGAAGAAAATGGAACCATCCACCTCTGCTGCTAGAAATGAAAATGGGTGAAAGCCACTATGGAGGAGAGTGTGGACATGCATCAACAATGAAAATGAGAGTGAAATTAAAATATCCCTCAAACCATACACAAACATCAACATCAAAGAAGACAAAGATCTAAATGTAGGATGGATAGTATGCAAATTTGAGGACAATATAGGGGAAACATTCTGTAATATCAATTTCACCAAGTGTGCCTATAAAGATGAAAAACAAACCAAAACTAAGAAAACATGACTGAATTAACCTTAACAGCATTTGCACAGCAAATAAAACCCTAAACAAGAGAGAAAGACAGCCCTCAGAATGGGAAAGAACACTTGCAAACAAAGATATCCATAAGGAATAAAGAAGATGGGGTACATGCATGATGAACTGTCACTCGGCCACAAGCAGGAAAGAATTCCATGGGTAGCCTCAGAGAAGAAAGTAGACATGATCACAGCAAGTGAGGTGAGGGGGACAGGGAGGGTTATTAGCATAAGATATCACTTGTAGCTGGGATCTAAAAATGGATACATATGATCTTCTTTTAAAAAGAGAAACGGTCTCACAGACTCAGAAGAGAATCAGTGGTTCCCAGAAAGCAAACACACACATACACACACACACACACACACACACACACACACACAACTGTGCAACAGGGAGTACTGAACTGATTCAGTCTAACATAGGGAGGCTAATATTATAAAAAAAAAATCCACTAAGAACCGCTGAGTAACACAGGAATCCTATTCAACACTCTGTAACATCCTATACCTGAAAAGAATCTGGAAGAGAAGATATATACATCTACGTAGAAGTGAATCAAGTTGCTGTCGATACACACACAACCTTGTCATTCAACTACATAAGCTAATTCAAATTAGGGGAAAAAGTGCAAAAAAAAAAAAAGAAACAGAAAGGCTGACTCTATTGCCCTCAGGCCATGGTGACTGGATGGTGTCACATCCCTGGAGCATGAGCTGGTTTCAGTCCCAAGACTGGAGGGCCTCAGTGAGATGAATCTTTGAGCATGTGGCAGGACATGTGACCCCACGATGGACCTGGGGTGTCTTATTCCTCTTCATGAGCACCCAATCTCCAGATGCAGGTGAATTCTCCTACAGAGAAACCAAGCCTACACCACCCAAGAACTGGTGGAGCCTCTGGGCTGGAACAGGTTTGCAAGGTCCCCTGGCCACTGGATGTCCCCTAGGCTGGGGTTCCTACCTCTAGCCTCCACCATTAGGGTCACCCCACCTACAGATGACAGCACTCTCTGCAGAATGCTGTTCCGAAAAACTGGGATGTGTCCTGGAGACACTGGGTAAGGGGGAAGAAGAAGAAGAAGAGATGCAAGCCTTGGGTGTTTCTTCTGGGACTTTCCAAACTAGCTGACAATCCATGAACAGAGTTTTCCATGGGACTCAATGCCTGAGCACCAGAGTGGGGCAGGAAGCAATGCTGTTTCCTTAGGTCTATCTTCCAGATCAACAACCTTAAGCCTAGTGCTGTTGGGCTCTTCATATTCACAAGGCCTGCAGGAATGTAAATGACCCCTCCCTTCCAGTCATGTCCCCCGGGTAGATCATCAGACAGGAATTCAAACAAGGCCACCTTTCAAGAAGACAATTTCAAGAGGTAAACTGTAGTTACACTGTACAATATCGAAAAGCACCAGGAAAATTCCTCCAGCTCACTATGTAATCAGTTCAGTCACTCAGTCACATCCTACTCTTTGCAATCCCATGGACTGCAGCACACCACTATGTATAATTCCATGTAAATCAAAACTCCCATGAAAAATCCCCTCCCACAGGACAGAATGGACATCATCTAAAACATCTACAGGGAATACGGGCTGCAGAGGAGAGAGGCAAAAGGGAATTCTCCTACACTCTTGGTGTGGGTGTAAATGGGTGCAGGAACTATCAAAAACAGCAAGCAGGTTCCTTTTCAGATCAACATCCAGAAACCTCATGGCCAGACAATCCCAGGTCTGGGCTGAAACCCAGAAAAAAAAATTAGAATTCACAGTGACCTATGCACCCTTGTTTTCAGGGCAGCTCAACTGACAATGGCCAAATGACAATTGTTGCTGGCCAAAAACTTGGCTTTCTCTGCCCAGTGAAGCCAAATAAAAAATACAGAGACAGAGTTAAGGAAGTACAAAGGTGGCTTTTATTCTCAAGCCAGCAGAGATGGGAACACAGTAGGGTAATACCTCAAGAACTGTGCCCCCCACCCCTTCCCTGAAGAGTCTAGGGGCTTATATAAGGCAAGGGCTCACAGTCAGGAGTCAGTGATGAGGAACAAAGGGGATAGAATCTCGATGTCTTCCTCATGCTGAAGAAGGAATTCATAGGGCCCGATCTCCATTTCAGGCCTGTTCATGCTGATCATGCTCGGGCACCTCTCTAATGGACTCTGAACTCTGCTTAGTGCCTGTAAAAATTACAATGAAGGGATAAGACCCCCCTCTCGACAGGGGAATCTCGAAGATTATATCCAGGATACTCAACACCTAAGAGAAAACATGCACTAATCACCCCTGGCTCCAGACAGGTCATAAAACCTGGCTCCGGACAGGTCATAAACTTTCTGTTAGTAACCTTGGGCTTATCGACTATTAACTATTTGGAATGTAACCTCGGGCTTATTGATTATTGACTGCACACATGATACTTGAATGATGGCATTATGGTGATTGGATTTACCTTTCCTTTGTTTAGGTAAGTTTCAGGTGATTTGGGGTGGTGGGTTTGGACACATACACATGGGTATAAAAGATCCTCACAAATGCTGGTTGGAGTCCTTGGCTAAGAGGAGATTCTGCCTTGGGCAGCCGGTGTAATAAACTGCACTTCACTATCTGCATTGTCCTTCTGAGTGAGTTTGTTTCCCAGAGCGTGTGGCTACAACAGTGCATGTTTTCAAAGACAGTCATAAGCTTAAGTCAGTAACCCAGGAACTGACTCTGGCAGTTGGGATGGCTCTGTGGCCTTCTTTCTGATATGCAAGTACAAGGGGAAGAGTGTTGTAAGGGTACACACCAGATAGAGGATGTATTTAGCATAGAATTGAAGGAAAAATTGTTAACCGTAACTCCTGCAGAGTTAAGGGGCAGAGAAGCAAACTTAGTTACAGACATTCAGAGTTAGAAGCAGGTAAAGGAAAAAAAAAACTAGGAATGTTCAGGCCTGCTCACTGTCCTCTTTATCCCCTTTGTTCTCAGAAAAGGGAAGGAATAAAAAACTCATTCCTACCCATGGCAGATTCATGTCAATGTATGGCAAAACCAACACAATAAAGTAAAGAAAATTTAAAAAAAAACCATTCCTCATTTTTTCCTTTGCATGCGTTCTCAGTCACTTCAGTCATAATCAACACTTTATGACCCCATGGATTAGGGCCCACCAGGCTCCTCTGTCCGTGGGATTCTCCAGGCAAGAAGACTGGAGTGGGTTGCCTTTCCCTTCTCCAGAGGATCTTCCCCACTCAGAGACTGAACCCGTGTCTCCTGCATTGGCAGGTGGATTCTTTACTGGCTGAGCCACCAGAGAAGCCTTCTTTTTTTCCTTCTCCCTGCAACAAATTCAACCAAGTTATCCATTGACCGGAAAATGAAGACAAGAATGGTGCACCTCTACACTGCAAATCTACCCAGCCCTGAATCAGAATGGAATAATGCCAGTGACAATAGCGTGAATGGATAGAGTGACTACCATATTAAGTAAAGGAAGGCCCAGAGAGAAAGACAAATATCACAAGGTATCACTGACTGGTATCTTCTTGAAATTAATGCAAATGTAGTATATCACACAATAGAAACAGACTCACAAACTTAGAAAACCAACTTCTGATTGTTAAAAAAAAAAGTTAGGGATGTGGGATAAACGAAGAGTTTTCAAGGCACAAACAGACATTAATATACATCAGAGAATCGGGAAAAAAAAACTGTTCGACAGCAAAAGGCAGTGCACTGGAGGCACTGTAAACCTCTCTCTGGGGAAAATGAACCCAAAAAAGAATTTATAAACGTCTGTGTATCAATGAACCAAGCTCCCATACTCCTGAAATAAACACAGTATTGCAAATCAACCCTTCTCCAAGATAAAGCAACAAGGAATGAGTAGAATGAAATAAAAAGTGGAATATGAAGAAATGCTGACGCCTTGTGGTCATTTTTTGTAACAGCAACTCTAGAGCTGTGTTCTGTTCACTTTGGTCACTCAAGTTGTGTCCTACTCTTTGCGACCCCATGGACTGCAGCATGCCAGGCTTCCCTGTCCATCACCAACTCCGGGAGCTTGCTCAAACTCATGTGCATTGAGTCAATTAGGCCATCCAATCATCTCAACCTCTGTCGGCCCCTTCTCCTCTCACCTTCAATCTTTCCATGCACTTAATATTCACAAGGTCTGTGGGGTCTATAACTGAAAAACAACTGCCCTCCAGAAGTCTCCTAGGGGTGGTCAACGAACAAGAATTCAAAACTTGGCAGACGATCACAGAGCCAAGTTCATCAGGTACTTTTAACTCACATCCTTTTTTAAAAAATCACATGAAATGATGTCAACATCGCTAAACATTGGGGAAGTGCCTGTCAACCCTACAATGAGGTGTCACCTCAAGCAGGTCAGAACGGCCATTGTCAAATCCTAAAGTGCTGTAGATGCTGTGGACAAAGGGGAAGTTTCTCTTATATGCTGGGAATATAAGTTGGAGACAGTCCCTCTGGAGAACAGTGTGTGGGTTCTTTGAACAATGAAAATGAGAATGAAATTTAAGAAGACCCCAACACCATACACAAAAATATGCTCCATAGAGAAAGATCTAATTGGTAAGATGGAGACTATGACATTCTTGAGGAAAATATATGCAGGACACACTTTGACGTTCATCACTGGAAATTCTTTTAAGCTCCAGATCTTAGAATAGTGAAACATAAATCAGAAGTAACAAAACAGGACCTAATTAATCTCAAAGCATTTGCACAGAAGAGGAAATCCTAAACCAAAGAAAAAGATGACTCTCAGAATGAGAAAATATATTTGCAACTGAACATACCCACAAGAATTTGTGTCCAAAATATAGAAAGGGTTTGTGCAGCTCAATGTCAAAGAAACAAAAAAAGCAACCCAAGAAATCAAGCGGCCCAAGATAGAAATGGATATGTCTTCCAAGTAGGAATACAGATTCCCATGAGGCACATGACAAGATGCTCATCATCTCTAGTTATTAGAGATAGGACAATCAGAAGTCTCTGGGTTGGGAAGATCCCCTGGAAGGGGACACAGCAACCCACTCCAGTATTCTTGCCTGGAGAATCCCATTGACAGAGGAGTCTGGCAGGCTACAGTACATGACTGAAGCGACTTAGCACACAAGTAGCAATGAGAAGCCCATTTTGGTATAATGCCACCAACAGCATTGAGGATGGACAGACTGATGACAGTACTAGGTGCAGGAGGTCAGAGAGAGAAAGACAAATGTCATAGGATATCATTGACAATTATACTCTAGAGATTAATGCCAATGAAGTATCTTACCTAGTTAGAAACACTCACAAACTTAGAAAACCAACGTAGGATTATCAAAAGATGTTAGGGATGAGGGATAAATTAAGAGTTTGCTAATAACATATACACACTGGGGCATGCTTAGTTGCTTAGTCGTGTGCAACTCTGAGATGTCATGCACTGTAGCCCACCAGGCTCCTCTGTCTATGGGGGTTTTCCAGGCAAGAATACTGTAGGGGGTTGGCATTCCCTACTCCAGGGGATCATCCTGACCCAGGGATTGAAGCCATGTCTCTTGCATCTTCTGCATTGGCAGGCGGGTTCTTTAACTCTAGCACCACCTGGGAAGCACACATACACATTATTAATATGCACATTACTATGTATCAGATGATCAAATGGGACTTATTGAAGAGTATGGGGAATACACACATTCATTACCTATAAAGAACAATGAATGCACAGAAAGAGGAAGAAAAAAAAAACTGCGCCCTGATGAAACGCTGCTGCATTGTGGATGTTTTTTTGTTTTTGATTTTTTTTTTAAATTTTCTTTACTTTATTGTGTTGGTTTTGCCATACAATGACATGAAACCCTCATGGGTTTACATATGCTCCCCCTCCAGAACCCCCC
>SRVM01040139.1:0-13994 GCA_007570785.1 Antilocapra americana | reverse complement strand
GCATCTATGGACACCTTATCTTTGACAAAGGAGGCAAGAATATACAATGGAGAAAAGACAACCTCTTTAACAAGTGGTGCTGGGAAAACTGGACAGCCACTTGTAAAAGAATGAAACTAGATCACTTTCTAACACCATACACAAAGATAAACTCAAAATGGATTAAAGATCTAAGCATAAGACCAGAAACTATAAAACTCCTAGAGGATAACATAGGCAAAACACTCTCTGCTATAATCCAAAGCGGGATACTCCATGACCCACCTCCCAGAATATTGGAAATAAAAACACGAATAAACAAATGGGACCTAATTAAAATTAAAAGCTTTTGCACAACAAAGGAAACTATAAGCAAGGTGAAAAGACAGCCTTCAGAATGGGAGAAAATAATAGCCAATGAAGCAACAGACAAACAATTAATCTCAAAAATTTACAAACAACTCCTGCAGCTCCATTCTAGAAAAATAAACAACCCAATTAAAAAGTGGGCCAAAGAACTTAACAGACATTTCTCCAAGGAAGATATAAAAATGGCTAACAAACACATGAAAAGATGCTCAACATCACTCATTATCAGAGAAATGCAAATCAAAACCACAATGAGGTACCACTTTACACCAGTCAGAATGGCTGCCATCCAAAAGTCTACAAGCAATAAATGCTGGAGAGGATGTGGAGAAAAGGGAACCCTCTTACACTGTTGGTGGGAATGCAAACTAGTACAGCCACTATGGAAAACAGTGTGGAGGTTCCTTAAAAAGCTGCAAATAGACCTGCCATATGACCCGGCAATCCCACTGCTGGGCATATACACCGAGGAAACCAGAATTGAAAGAGCCACGTGTACCCCAATGTTCATCGCTGCATTGTTTACAATAGCTAAGACATGGAAACAACCTAGATGCCCATCAACTGATGAATGGATAAGAAAGCTGTGGTACATATACACAATGGAATATTACTCAGCATTAAAAAAAATTCATTTGAAGCAATTCTACTCAGATGGACGAAACTGGAGCCCATTATCCAGAGTGAAGTAAGCCAGAAGCAAAAACAACAATACAGTATATTAACACATATATATGGAATTTAGAAAGACAGTAATGAGAACCCAACATGGGAGACAACAAAAGGAACGCAGATGTATAGAATAGAGTTGTGGACTTTGTGGATGAGGGTAAGGGTGGGATGATATGGGAGAAGGGCATTGAAGCATGTTAATTGTCATGTGTCTAATCAATCGCCAGCCCAGGATTGATCCTCAGGACTGGTGCAGCGAGATTTCCCGGAGGGGAGGGAGGAGGGAGGGGGGACCTGGAGGGGAAGCATATGTAAACTCATGGTGATATCATGACAATGTATGGCAAAAACAGTAATAAAAAAAAAAAGTGAAAAAAAAATAAATAAAAAATAAATAAAAATAAAAAAGACAGTATGGTACTGGCACAAAGACAGAAATATAGATCAATGGAACAAAATAGAAAGCCCAGAGATAAATCCACGCATCTATGGACACCTTATCTTTGACAAAGGAGGCAAGAATATACAATGGAGAAAAGACAATCTCTTTAACAAGTGGTGCTGGGAAAACTGGACAGCCACTTGTAAAAGAATGAAACTAGACCACTTTCTAACACCATACACAAAGATAAACTCAAAATGGATCAAAGATCTAAGCATAAGACCAGAAACTATAAAACTCCTAGAGGATAACGTAGGCAAAACACTCTCTGACATAAACCAAAGTGGGATCCTACATGACCCACCTCCCAGAATATTGGAAATAAAAGCCAAAACAAATAAATGGGACCTAATTAAAATGAAAAGCTTCTGCATAACAAAGGAAACTAAAATCAAGGTGAAAAGACAGCCTTCAGAATGGGAGAAAATAATAGCAAACGAAGCAACAAACAAACAATCTCAAAAATATACAAGCAACTCCTGCAGCTCCATTCCAGAAAAATAAACGACCCAATCAAAAAGTGGGCCAAAGAACTAAACACACACTTCTCCAAAGAAGACAAACAAATGGCCAACAAACACATGAAATGATGCTCAGTATCATTCATTATCAGAGAAATGCAAATCAAAACCACAATGAGGTACCGCTTTACACCAGTCAGAATGGCCATCATCAAAAAGTCTACAAGCAATAAATGCTGGAGAGGATGTGGAGAAAAGGGAACTCTCTTACACTGTTGGTGGGGATGCAAACTAGTACAGCCACTATGGAGAACAGTGTGGAGATTCCTTTAAAAACTGTAAATAGAACTGCCATATAACCCAGCAATCCCACTGCTGGGCATACGCACCCAGGAAACCAGAATTGAAAGAGACACGTGTACCCCAATGTTCATCGCCACACTGTTTACAATAGCCAGGACATGGAAGCAACCTAGATGTCCATCAGCAGACGAATGGATAAGAAAGCTGCGGTACATATACATAATGGAATATTACTCAGTCATTAAAAAGAATACATTTGAATCAGTTCTACTGAGGTGGATGAAACTGGAGCCTATTATACAGAGTGAAGTAGGCCAGAAGGAAAAACAATACAGCATATTCATGCATATATATGGAATTTAGAAAGATGGTAACGATAACCTTGTATGCGAGTCAGCATAAGAGACACAGATGTATAGAACAGTCTTTTGGACGCTATGGGAGAGGGCAAGAGTGGGATGATATGGGAGAACGGCATTGAAACATGTAAATTATCATATGCGAAATCAATCACCAGCCCAGGTTTGATGCTTGATACAAGGTGCTCAGGGCTGGTGCACCGGGATGACCCAGAAAGATGGAATCCGGAGGGAGGTTGGAGGAGGGTTCTAGAAGGGGAACACATGTATACTTAGGGCAGATTCATGTCAATGTATGGCAAAACCAACACCATAATGTAAAGAAAAAAATAAATTAATTAAAAAAATAAAATAAAATTACACAGATAATATTTATGCACATATCACCTTATCATGATGCATATATCATGTGCCAGCTGGATGAAACACAAGGTGGAATCAAGATTTCTGGCAGAAATATCAACAACCTCAGATATTCAGATGACAACACCCATATGGCAGAAAGCAAAAAACTAAAGAGCTTGTTGATGAAAGTGAAAGAGGAGAGTGAAAAAGTTGCCTTAAAACTCAACATTCAGAAAACTAAGATCATGGCATCCAGTCCCATCACTTCATGGCAAATAGGAGGGGAAACAATGGAAACAGTGACAGACTTTATTAGGGGGGGTTCCAAAATCACTGCAGATGGTGACTGTAGCTATGAAATTAAAAGAGCTTGCTCCTTGCAAGAAAAGCTATGACAAACCTAGACAGCACATTAAAAAGCAGAGACATTACTTTGTCAGCAAAGATCCATCTAGTCAAGGCTATGGTTTTTCCAGTGATCATGTATGGATGTGAGAGTTGGACAGTGAAGAAAGCTGAGCACTGAAGAACTGATGCTTTTGAACTGTGGTGTTGGAGAAGACTCTTGAGAGTCCCTTGGACTGCAAGGAGATCCAACTAGTCCATCCTAAAGGAAATCAGTCCTGAATATTCACTGGAAAGACTGATGCTGAAGCTGAAACTTCAATATTTTGGCCACCTGATTCAAAGAACTGACTCACTGGAAGGGATCCTGATGCTGGGAAAGATTGAAGGCAGGAGGAGAAGGGGAAAACAGAGAATGAGATGATTGAATGCCATCACCAACTCAATGGACATGAGTTTGAGCAAGCTCCGGGAGTTGGTGATGCACAGGGAAGCCTGGCATTCTGCAGTGAATGGGTCACAAAGAGTTGGATGCATCTGAATGACTGAACTGAACTGATATCACCTTACAAAAGCAGAATACATAAATACGGGTATATCATGTCTGTAACTATACAAGATAAAAATGTTAAACAAAAAACTAGACATAAAATCAACTTTATTGAGAAACACACAGGTTGTGTCTGAAGAGGTAGGGCTCAAGTGTAACTTCTTTCCTTATAATTCTCAATATTTTATGAATTTTCTAAAATTGCGTTTCTGTTGTAAAAGAAAAGTCAATTAACTTTATTTATTTAAAATAAATAAAAATAAAAGAAAATTTTAAAAAACAGGTTTCTGTTAGTCTTTTGGAAAACCCAGGTTTTCCAAGGGGGTGAGCAGTGCCTTTACCAATAGGAAAAGCTGTCAAACAGGACAGGGCTGGCTGTTTTTTCCTCATATAAGCATTGCCAACTCAGCTGCCTCAGGGGAGGTCAGTGTAGCATATCTACCTAGAGCAGATCATCCCCAGACCTGAGAGGTTTGTGCTGGATGGCGTGCTCATCTTTCCCTCTCTGCTCCAGGACAGCCTCTATCAGACCCTGCTAGGAGCCTCCTCAACAAGAAAGTGCCAGCCATGGAGTCTCCCTTCACTGTGTTTGTGTTTCTCGTCTTTTGGGATATAGCACTAGCAGGTAAAATGGGAATCTTCCTGGGAGAATCTTTGTCTAGAAGAGCAACTGCACTATGCAAACGTATGAATGTCCTCCCACCATAAACCCTTTAATTTTTGAAGTAGAAAAAGCATCAACCATCTTTGATGTCAACAAGGCCTCACCTTGAATCTTGTCTCCCCAAAGTGCAGCTGTACAGTCTGAGGTAAAAGTCTGAGCATCTCTGAAATGTAATTTCTTCGTTTACCAAATGGAAATAATAACTTCAGAGTCTTGCAAGGATTAAATAAAATAATGTATAGAATATGCCTATACATATGTACAGTTCCTGACTTACGAGATTCATCATCATATTTTTATTTGTAATACTCCATTTCGTTTTGCTACTATTATTGTATATCTACTCAGGAACATGCCTAGGTATAGTAGTCAACACCAGCAAGCAGTAATAACATAATTTTTAAAGTTTTCTAATATACTCAAATTACTCACAGTTAACTTATCGTTTGTAGAGCCCTCAGGTACACAGGGAAACAGATTAGGAACTGCTATCAATCCAAGAGATTTGATGGGCTTTATGTGACATGAGAAATGTCTGATTAGATGAGGTAGCAGCTGGAGAAATGTGAGGGAGAACACCGGCTGGCCTCATACTTTAGTTTGACCACATCCATTACTGACTGAAAATCTCATCTTGAGAATTCTCTTCATTAAGAGTCACTGAATCAGTTCACATCCATATGTTGAAGGGTCCTACTTAATTTCTCAATCTCTCATGTATTCTCTAGGCAGATGAACCAGATGTTCAGATCATGTGACTCAACATGATCTGAGTGCTGAGGCTAGATTTAAGAATCTATAGAACGCAGACCTCTAGAAGCTCTACAGGCCACTACAATTCCACTATGATTCATGGCAATGAATCCATGGCCTCTAGACAATGAACAACTGCACAGAGTCTACAATATTCCCTTCAGTGCTGTATACATGCCCAAAGCTTATTATTTTTATAGGAACTTCTTGTTTCTTTATAGAGATTATTACAAATTTCACATATAGACCATTATACCTCACATCTTCTCAGGCATCCATCTTGCTAACCTAGTAATCCTGATCTCCTCCTTTTTTCCTGTGTATGTTAGTTGCTTAGTCACGTCTGACTCTTTGCAACCCCATGGACTATAGCCTGCCAGGCTCCTCTGTCCATGGGGTTTTCCAGGCAAGAATACTGGAGTGGGGGATCTTCTCCAGGGGATCTTTCTGACCCAGAGATCGAACCTGGGTCTCCTGCCTTGGCAGGTGGATTCTTTATGGTCTGAGCTACCAGGGAAGCTCCAGGAAAAATAAATGGGGTAAATGTTTACTCAAAATTTCCACAGATGGCCAAATTTTAGCATTCTTTCTCTTTTCAACACTCTCTTACATATGAAAAGAAACATTCATATTCTGATGATTCTATAGAATTACATGTCCACTAAACTGTAGGCCCAGCTCAAACACCTTGGGCTCCAATAATACATCCCATCCTCAGAACTGCTTCTCTCCTCCTCTGAACTCATACCACCACTTCACGTTGCATATATCTCACTGGACTTGTCATATTTTCCTCTCTCTCATGCATCTTTTGTGCTTCCTTTTTTGCTAAGACCAAAAATTCTTTGCAGTATCATACTCAAATCTGTACCTAAACAGTACCTGGATTTATAAAAAAAATGGCTTGAAAATGAACAAATAATTGAATATTTTGTTAATGACTCATACATAGGTAACTTCTTTATAGAATTTATTATTCAATCAATTTGGGCAAAGTTCCAAGTTATTAATTGTCTCAGTCAGTTCAGGCTACCATAGCAAAATATCATGCATGGCAAGGCCTAAACAAAATTTATTTTCTCACAGTTCCAGAGGCTGAAAAGTCCAAGAGCAACTGAAGACCAATTCAGTTTCTGATAAGAGCTACCTTCCTAGCTTGCAGACAGCCATGTTCTTTCTGTGTTTTCTGTCAAAAAGGCCACCAGTTCTACTGGACTAGGCCCCTCCTCTTATAACCTCATTTAACTTTACTGTCACCTCTAAAGTCCCTATCTCCAAGAAGGGTCACATTAGGGATTATGGTTTCAATATATGAACCTGGGGAGGACACAGTTCAATCCATAGCTTTTTAAATTCTTTCAATAATAGTATCAGACTATGAACAAGTCTATTGGAATCCACTTTGACAAAAACAGAAGGGCTAATCATTCTATAGTACAGAAAGGTCTATAATGAATAATCTTTCCATTCATTTTCTTTCCAGGCTTGAACCCATTATCATCAGAATTATACAGAAGATGTTATAAAAATGGGACCTGCAGATTTGAGTGCTTTGGAAGTGAAATGTTAGTTGCCTACTGTATGTTTCAGCTGGAGTGCTGTCTCAAAGGAAACCCTGAGCGCTGACTTGAGAAGCCAGTAAATATCAATTAATTTGACAGAGAATTTAAACTGAACTCTGAGGGAGGTGAGAGGGGGTTTCTGGAAGGGGTGCACATGTATACCCATGGTGGATTCATGTCAACGTATGCAAAACCAACACAATAATGTAAAGAAAAATAAATAAATAAATAAATTAGGAAAAATAAATAAATAAACTGAACTCTGACACTGTGAAGTGCCCACAGTTGTTGGTTTTCAGCATTTTCATAAGACATCAGAACATCAAAATCTCATAATCTTAGATTTGAAAAGCTGAGCTGATGTCTTCTTAAAGACAGTTAAGGTTCTCATGAAAACAGATTATAATATATTTTTTCTTGCTTCAAAGTGATATTCACACTCTCCTCAGTGCCTATTTTTATTTTTACTCATAGAAAGGTTGTCTACATTATTTATAGAGGCCCAAAAACTACAGAATCACCTTTTTACACCTAGGCTTTACCCTACCACACCTTCAGTCCCCTATTCACCTTTTCTTTGAGCCACTCATCTGTAGAGGAACAGACCTGGCCCAGCCTCTAATGACCTTGTGTATCTCTCACATGGACCACTTTGACTTCACTTAAGGCTGCATGAGTCTTGACTGGGTCTGACCCTGCAGGTCTTGAAATGCAAGGACAAATGCTATGTTATGATAGGCTGTAACAAAGCAAGTTCTCATCCACCTCCCTGGTTTCAGAGAATGAAATCAAGTGACTTTCCACCTCGACCCCCTTGGGTTCAGCTATCAGACCATTTGGCCACGGTTCAGAGTTGGCTTCTCCACAGCTGAGTGGCTCACCACCTCTGCCATCCACCATCTGGCCACTCTAGGTGAGTGCCATCCTGTGAGACGAGGAGCTACTATACCTGCTGGTCTTGCTTTGCTGGGTATAAGCAATAAACTGTCCCACTAGAATTCATTGTTTTGTTTAACAGTGAACCTGACAAAAGTACAACAGGCAGGGACTTCCCTGGCAGTCTAGTGATTAACTCTGCACTTCCACTGCGGGGGTTGATGGCTCAGTTACTGGCCAGGGAACTTAAGATCCCACACGCCCTGCAATGTGGCCAAAAAAGAAAAAGAAAGCAAAAGGAAAAAAAGGATGGCAGCAAACCCAGCAACCGCCATTAGGGTACTGGTTGTCCCACTGACGACTGCGGACCTGCTGCACATCCGCCTCACCGCTCAACGTCGCCAACCCGTGTACAGATGCACCAATGAGTTCTACACGTGCTGCTCAGGATAAGGGGTGCAGCGGTGGAAGGGGGCGGGTGCCAGGCGTGCAGCAATCTTCTTCAGCTTCACTGTTGAATTCAGCTCAGACTCTCTCAGGATTCTGAGAGGGCAGGGTTCTAGCTGCAGAGAGCCAATCACTGACCTAGAACAGGACTGAGAAGACAGTGCCCAAGGCCTGGCCTGAATGACAGCACTACCTTTCCAGCTACTCACTGATACTGAGAAAAGACAAAAGGAGAACAGTGGTTGAAACGAATGAAGGGTTGTAAGGGGTTCCACACTCCCAGACACTATTCAACCTTTGATAAAATCCAGTGTTGGTGTCTTTAGCAGGGAAGATGCTAAAAATCCTCTTCTCAGAGGCCCCAATTCTCCTGTGGAGTCATTAGGGAACAGAGGATAAAAAGGGATGGGATTAGATATGACCTGGAGTGATAACCATGGTTCAGTATCCAGAGGAAGGAAGGTATCCAGACAGGACCCAAGAAAACTCTCAGACTCTGAAGGAAGCAGGGGATCCTTATATGAGCACACTGACTCCTCTGGAAATATCCTCAAAATACTCCACAATCCTTAGGCTTGCTTCACATTTTACTCTTTCGGTTAAGATGTACATTCTTTATACACAGAGATAAACCAAAATTTGAAAATATCCCAGCCTGCTGACTATCTGAAGAGCCTCTCTTTTCAGCTGGATAAAGAGCCACTGTTAGAGACCCATTAGAGAAGTGGTCTCCAGAGTGAGAGAGAGAACCGGTATCTCTCTTGATACTTAATGGCAAGAGGCATTCATTCATCAAGGGTTGAATAAAGGTGATATTCTAATTGTCAATGGCACTTTTTTTTTACAGAATAGAAATAACAATTCGAAAATTCATATGGAACCACGAAAGATCCCAGAGAGTCAAAACAATGTTGAGAAAGAAGAGCAAAGGTAGAGGCATCATATTTCTTAGTTACAAACTATATTATAAAGCTACAGTAATCAAAACAGTATGATACTGGCATGAAAACAGACACATAAATCAATGGAACAAAAATGAGAACCCAGAAATAAACCTATGCATATATGATCAAGAACATAATCACTCCAGGTCACCTCTAATCCGATTCATTTTACATGAGAGCCAAGAACACTCAGTGCAGAAAAGATAGTGAAATGCAAATTAAAAAACACAATAAGATATCATTTCACCCCTATTTGAATCAGCCATCTGATCAGGTGTGAAGTGATATCTTTTTTGACTAATATTCCATTGTGTGTGTGTATGTGATCTTTTTTATATATATATATATATATATATATATATATATATATGCTGCTTGCTGCTAAGTCACTTTAGTCGTGTCCTACTCTGCGATCCCATGAACCACAACATGCCAAGCCTCCCTGTCCATCACCAACTCCCGGAGTCCACCCAAACTCATGTCCATCGAGTCGGTGATGCCATTCAGCCACCTCACTCTCTGTCATCCCCTTCTCATCCTGCCCCCAATCCTTCCCAGCATCAGGGTCTTTTCCAATGAGTCAACTCTTTGCATGAGGTAGCCAAAGGATTGGAGTTTCAGCTTCAACATCAGTCCTTCCAATGAACACCCAGGACTGATCTCCTTTAGGATGGACTTGTTGGATCTCTTTGCAGTCCAAGGGACTCTCAAGTCAAGGGACTCTTCTCCAACACCACAGTTCAAAGGCATCAATTCTTCAGTGCTCAGCCTTTTTCACTGTCCAACTCTCACATTCACACATGACTACTGGCATCATGGTGTCACAAAGAGTCAGACATGCCTGAGCAACTGAACTGAACTTAATGAGTACCTCAGAGTCAGAGTCAGACCACTCTTCTTCAGATACTGACATTATCTCTCCCTTCAACATCTGCATAGGCTTCGCCTGCACAGTATGACTTCCCTATTAACAATTCTACCAGTGGCCACTACCTGCTTGAGCAATGCTTCACTGTAAGGGATAAGCCAACAGAGGTGGTGCCTAAAGAGCTGACTGAGAATGGCTGTAATCCAAAAATCTACAAGCAATAAATGCTGGAGAGGATGTGGAGAAAAGGGAACTCTCTTACACTGTTGGTGGGAATGCAAACTAGTACAGCCACTATGGAAAACAGTGTGGAGGTTCCTTAAAAAGCTGCAAATAGACCTGCCATATGACCCGGCAATCCCACTGCTGGGCATATACACCGAGGAAACCAGAATTGAAAGAGCCACGTGTACCCCAATGTTCATCGCTGCATTGTTTACAATAGCCAGGACATGGAAGCAACCTAGATGTCCATCAACTGACGAATGGATAAGAAAGCTGTGGTACATATACACAATGGAATATTACTCAGCATTAAAAAAAAATTCATTTGAAGCAGTTCTACTCAGATGGACGAAACTGGAGCCCATTATCCAGAGTGAAGTAAGCCAGAAGCAAGAACAACAATACAGTATATTAACGCATATATATGGAATTTAGAAAGACGGTAACGAGAACCCAGCATGAGAGACAGCAAAAGGAATGCAGATGTATAGAATAGACTCGTGGACTCTGTGGATGAAGGTAAGGGTGGGATGATATGGGAGAATGGCATTGAAACATGTTAATTATCATATGTCTAATCAATCGCCAGCCCAGAATTGATGCTCGGGGCTGGTGCATCGAGATTTCCCTGGGGGAGGGAGGAGGGAGGGAGGAGGGAGGGGGGTTCTGGAGGGGGAGCATATGTAAACCCATGGTGATATCATGTCATTGTATGGCAAAACTAATAAAATAAATAAATAAATAAATAAAAATAAATTTAAAAAATAAAGAGCTGACTGAACAGTTGAAAAAAAATCTTCTAACTTCCTTATCTTCCCTAACATCCACCCCACACAGAACTGCTCAATGGGTCCATTCAAAGACAAGTCAGACCTCATCACTTCCTCACCCTGTCAGTAGTGGCTCTATAACAGTCTTCATTTGTTAAAATGTCACTCATGGTAGGGAGGGACAAATTGGGAATTGTGATTAACATATACACGCTGCTATACAGAAAATAAAAAACAAGGACCTATTGTATAGCACAGAGAATTATATCCAATATCTTCTAATAACCTATAATGGAAAAGAATCTGAAAAGAATGGATAGAGATACATTTAGGTATAACTGAATCACTTTGCTGTATATCCAAAACACTGTAAATCAACTATACTTCAGTGAAAAATAAAATTAAATAAATTAACAAAATTTCACTCATGACTCTTTGTAACTTGGCTCTACCTCCCTCTCCAGCCTCATCTGTAACCACATCCCACCTTTCTGTGACACCTAAATATGTGTTCATACCTGCACACACCAGACTTTTCTATACCTCTGTGCCCTGATCTGTGGATCTATTGATTTTTCCTAGAGCCCTCTTTCCTATAGGAAAGAGGATAATCCCTACTTACCCTAAAAGATTCATCTCCTCTACAAAGTCTTCCCTGCTCTCTCAAAGCTCAACTGGGTGCCCCAAGTTTCCATAGTATCCTGTACATAATTCCTATTCACAACTTTTACCTCATTATTTGAAAATTATAAGCTATGGCCCATGCAACTGTGAGGGCAGGAATCTTCTCTATTCTCTATGTCCCTGGAACCCAGCAAAGGGCCTGGCATAAAGCATCACTAATGTTGGCCACCCTGAATTAAACTGAACTGAACCTTCCTGGTTTCCTGCTCTCTAGAGCTCTCCATTTCCATGCCTCATGCTAGATTCCCCCTCCTTGCTCACAGTGATCATGGCCCTTCTGTATTTTCCCCACACTGGGTCTGTAACTCAATTCTTACAGACACGAGTCTGAAGGGCAGGGTGGGCTGCTGATGTGCTCGGAGTCATGAGTAAGGCGAGGATTTGTCACACGCCAGGGCTATGACCAGTGTTGTAGAACTGCCTTTCTCACAGCCCTCATAGAAGTCCATGGACATAGGACAGCCCCATTTGCTACAACTGTGCTAGGAAATTCAAGGACCAGGAAGAGACTCAAATGCCCAAAGGAAAAAAATCATGTTCTATAGACAATCTGTCTGAGGCTAAAGAAGAAGGCAAACTAGCCCAGGGGACTTCTGGGCATCTGGCCAGTGGCACAAGAGCATCTGATCTTGAAAGAAAGCACTGAGAACATTCTTCCTTGAATGTGGCCAGGGACCAATTCCAAGCCAACATCTCCTCACAGAATGTCCTAAGACTCCAAACATAATCAAATCTTGCTAAAGGCAATACTGGATTCACCCGATTACACAGCCCCTTCCAGGCAGAAGTGTCTCTTGATGGCTTGCAACAACCAGACCCCACTTTCCTCTCTCCACTTCTCCAGGTCCAAACAGGGATTTCTTTATGTCATGGTTATATGTAACCAGCTGGTTAAATATTTTTTCCTACATGGGTTTGGACTTCTGTTTTGGTCTGAAGCTCTTGCTCAGAGCTTGGAGGCTGTTCGACACACTGAAACTATGATCTTAATCCTCACTCTAAGTCCCGCCCCAACATACAGTTAGAGGAACCTGGTGAAAGAGTGGAGGGTTCTGGACCATGCCCTAGAAGACCCAAGATTTAGGTCAAATTTCCCAGTGATCAGAGAAGCTGCTGTGCTCACACCCTTTGTTCCTCTGGTCTGATGTCCCCCAGTTGCTAAGGAGATGATAGTAATGTACTCCCACCCTCTGACTTCCATGGATTCTCCCATCAGCCCTATATGGCAGAATGGGCCACACTGAACTCCAATATCCACCCCAGCTTGAAACAAGGCTCTTCTCATCTTCTGCTGGGAAGTTCTAGGATCAGAAATATGTCCCTTCATCAGACATGAAAGGCTCCCTCCTTTCATTGACCTTGATCTTCCTTTTGACATGTGCGCTTCCAGCTAAAAGGATGGTGTAAGTTAAGCTGGGCCATGGGAGTATGTCTCAGGCCTTCCCCAGGAGTGGGATCTCCTTGGATTCTCTAAGGATAAGCTGGTTAAGACAGATGGCTTATCAACAAAAGACATTGATTTCTCACAGTTCTGGAGGTTGGGAAGTCCAAGACCATGGTGCAAACAGATTCAGTGTGTGGTAAGGGTATGTTTTCTCACTCTAACTTCACATGGTGGAAGGGACAAAAGATCTGTCCAGAGCTTCTTTTGTAAGAGCACAGATTCCATTCAAGAAGGCGCCTCCTTCACAACCTAATCATCTCCCAAATACAATCAAATCAGTAATCAAAATAGTATGGAAGTAGTATAAAAATAGATACATACCAATGGAACAGAATGAAGAGCCCAGCTAAGCCCAAATACATTCAGTAAACTAACATCCGACAAGGTTGCCAAGGAATACACAATAGGAAATCTATGATGTATTTAATAAATAGTGCTGAGCAATCCTAATCCCGGGCATATAACCATCTGTAAGTCTGGGGTTAGCATATGCAAATTACTATACATGGAATGAATAAAGAACAGGGCCCTACTGTGTCACACAGGGAGCTATATTTTATATCCTGAGATAAACCATATAGAAAAGAATGCTTTAAAGAATGTGTATATATATATACATATATATATATATATATATATGTATATGTATATGTATAACAATCACTTTGTTGTATAGCAAAATTAACATGACATTGTAAATCAACTATACTTCTATAAAAAATAAAATGGTGTTGAGAAAATTGGATCGCCACATGCAAAAGGATGAAATGGACCCTTGTCTTACAGCATACCCAGTAATTAACTCAAAATGTATTAAAGACTTAAATGTAAGACCTGAAAGCATAAACTCCTAGAATAAAACATGAGGAAACAACTCCATGATATTGGTCTTGGCAATTATGTTTTTAACATGAAATCTAAAGCACACACAA
>SRVM01040131.1:0-17262 GCA_007570785.1 Antilocapra americana | reverse complement strand
TCAGAATGGTCTTAAGAATAAAGTCCACTACAGGGTAGAGAAAAGGGTTTGGCAGGTGTGGATCCCACCTCACGGTGGTCTCCCTGCTCTTTGGTACAGCCATCTATGTGTATCTTCATCCCAGCAGCAGGGACTCCCAGGATCAGGACAAGTTCATGGCTCTCTTCTACACTGTCATTATCCCCATGACCAACCCCCTCATATATACTCTGAGGAACAGGGATGTGAAGGGAGCAATGAAGAAGGTGCTTCGGAAAGACTCTGGCTGCAGATGATGGCTGAGGAGGACAGTTTAATGGAAGGACCTTGAACACCAGGGCTCTTTAGATGTATCTGTGTGTCCCGCATGAGTCATCTAAAATTCCCTCTGACCACTCTGAAGGGAATTTGTTTAGTTCATTCCCATTGAAAATTGAGTGTTCAGATTCTAAGTTCATGTATTCATTCAGCTTCCAGAGATGCTGATTCAGTGTTCTGACAGCATCTGCTTTGTAGTTACTGTTTTAAAAACTCCAAGGATTTTTCTAATTTGCTCTCCCTTTTGGGTACATTGTTCCACATCTATTTGCAAAATGACATGCATTTATATTACATGAAGCCCAAATAAGAACATAAAACCACTGAAACACTGTAAAGAATATTATTAATGATATTTCCTAGGAGTTACTAGAAGATACCATTCATTCTTTTATTTGGATCATGGCTCTACTAAAATTCCATGATTTGATGGTTTGATCAGATGTTTTTCACTGATGTCGGTGGAGCGCTTGTGAGGGAAATAAAGTTGAATCTCAAAGAAAATCTTGGTGCATTAATCCCGGTAAAGCCATTCAGACATCAGGTGCAACTGTAACCTCAGCAGTGCAGCAACCATATTGTGTAGGATCATTTCAGAGAAGGCCACACATAGGACTCACTGAGGGAAGGGAATGATGTACTGCTGGCAGTGACATTGGTAGCTCTTTGTTGGTAAGAACACCAGGTAATTCTTACATGTATTTTTGTATACCACAGGAGAAAAACACTGATGTGAGGTATAAATTTGGTTATTTTAATTTTGTAAACCACTTAGTTCCTCTCTAAAATGAGATTTTTTTAAATGAGGAAATTTTGAGGGCATTATATCTGAGTAGCATACGATCCAAGTTTTATTACATATTCTACACAGTTTACCTATTGTGTTGCAGCAAAAGTTTCAAAGGGTAAAATATGTTTAGATTATTCTCATCAGGCCATTTTATAAACTTTGATTTAGGCATCAATTGGTTAAGACCTTAGAATCTCTCTTTTGCCAAACTTCCCATGAAATTCGGATTTAGTCAGGTATAAGAATGTTGAAAATGGCCCCTGATTTCCAGGAAATCCCATGTTTTATGGTATGTCCTCAGACTCATCAGAAGGAAATTGAAAAAATGAATATTGTGTCTATTAATTTAAAAATACATGCCTAAGCTTTAGTAAAAGCTGTCTAATTGTGAAATAACTGTCACAGAGTTCTGAATTATGAGTAACAAAATAAACATTCCAGAAAAAATTAATCTGCTATTCTAGGTCTTAGATCCCTACTCAAGCTCAGTTTACAGCATAAATTTATTTTCAGGTATGGATTTTGTTTTTTTGTGTGTGTAAGTTAAGTGTCATGAATAGTGTGTGTTTTTGTATGGAGGTTCGAGCTTTGACTGTGCCATCATCACAGAAATATTTAAGGTTTTTGGTAGATTTCCCCAGCATGTACCACTAGGCAAGTAAGTACATTTGTGTCTCTGAGTGGAGACAAAAGCATAACACAGTTCCCTATCCTAGCAGCTAATCATCTTCCTGGGTCTCAAATCCTCTCGGCCAATTTGCCTGACAAGTGGTCTTGCAAGGTGGACATGGCAGTGTGGGTAAATCATATACAGCGTCAAGATTCTATCTATATTCCTAACAACACCACAGTCTTCACCCTTGAATTAAATACTTGTGAAACCAAGTATTTTGACCCGACAGTAATGCTGAACCTGATTAAAAGCAGTTTGGAGTGCTGTGTACTCTGAATGGTGAGACATTTCCCCCTCTCCTTATTACTCAATCAGGTCTTGATAGTTATGCCCAAATAGTCACTTAAAAATCCCTCAATGATATTTTCTTTGGTGCAGAAACCCTCAAGGTCACATGAAGTCACAAAGCCTATTTTCCTGAGTGAGCAGCTGCTTGTCTGCTCCTAAGGACTGCCACGAAACAGATTTATTTGTTTCAAGCAAATGCTTGAGCATCATTTGGATGTGCATATTACTTCAGAATAAAGTATAGATAATAAAGGTATCTAGATCCCAGGCTAAAATAACAAAGAAAAATGATCACTTAAAACATACCACATACCCAAACTTCAGTTCTGTTTTGTAAATTTTTCAAATGATATCGACCTTTTCAAGCTGTCCCTCTTTAGTTCCAGAACAGGGATTGAACCCATGGCACCTGCAGTAGAAGCATGGAGCCTATACCCTGGAACACCAGGGAATTCCCTCCTTTTGAACTTTTTTTTTTATGATCACAGGAAATTTGTGTGTATTTAGTAATGTAAAGAATTATGACAGATAGGGAAGCCAAAAAATACTTTGAATCATAAAAACTGGGGGGATAAAACCTGGAATAAGGGCATTGAGATGGAAAAATGAGTTCAAGGAAGGAAAGGAACTCTGTAAAATTTATAACTATTATGAGTTTTTTCAAGTATTTTTAAATGGACTATGGTGAGTAGCTTTCTTCACAGTGATACTTCCTAAGGCCCACTTGACTTCACATTCCAGGATGTCTGGTTCTAGTTGAGTGACCACACCGTTGTGATTATCTAGGTCATGAAGATCCTTTTTGTATAGTTTTCTCTGTATTCCTGCCACCTCTTCTTAATATCTTCTGCTTCTGTTAGGTCCATACCATTTCTGTCCTTTATTGAGTGCATTTTTGCATGAAGTGTTCCCTTGGTATCTCTAATTTTCTTGAAGAGATCTCTTAATATCTGTGAAATGGCTGCAGTGGGTGTACCCAGGCCTTGGCTAAATTATTTGATCCCATCTGGAGTTCAGAACTGTCAATACGCCCAAGAGCAAGTCATAATCTTTCATCATTTTTGCCTTCTGAGGAACACAAGGTGAACACAGTGAGCTCAGGTAATGTGTCACCTTGGAAGCCTGAGGTGTCAGTCAGATTCCCGTGAAACACAATTCTTAATCGACACCGGACTGAAAAACAATTGGAAAATAATTCAAAACAAGAGCAACAACATGTGCAATATCTGTGAGGCCCCAAACCAGTCAGACACTGCTTCCTGAACTTAGGTTTTTAAAATTGAATATACAAAATAAACTAGGGACTCTCACTTGTTTAACTTGTATCATGCAGGTCAGCACAGGAAGGCTTGAGAGTTTCTCACTTGATACGTGTCCTCACCTCTGTAGTCGTGTTCTGGCTTTTAGGACTTTTATTCATTAGAACAACTGTAGTCTGTATACTGTAGGTTTATCACACTCTAAACAGACCCTATCCACCCTGCTGAAAACATGACTAGAATGGTAATCAGCATATAGTGACCCCTGTAATGTCCTCTTTTATCTCCTAGTCAGTAGATTTCAGTGTTAACTGTTTGCCCAGGGTTCTGCTCTAACCAGGGTCACTGAGGACGGAAGAACAGATGATAGCTCTCTGTCAACTCCTTCCTCTGTAGGTGTGCTCTCTTCTGATGCCTCTTTGTATTATGATTGAGAGCTTCTTCCGTCTTTTCAGTATTGTAGCATAGTTCAAACTTGATCTGGCAGACTCGGGGAACCACGGTGTATGGAAATGTCTTGTGGACATGGTTTCCTGGGAAAGGGTGTGCTGTGCAAATGCAGAAATGAGAAGCTGTATGTCTCCTGAGTCAGAGGGTTCAGGGGAAGGTGTCCTTGAGGCAGCTGTGGGGATTGGGTATTCATGCTCCTTTTAAACAATCTGTTCTACTCATTTATATTGTTTGGTGGATTCTTCTAAGCATTTTGTAGTGAATTAAATCCACAAAGTCTTTAGAAGCTGCAAGTTATTCTGATTAGGTGACCATTTCTGAGGATAATTTTAACCTCTTTTGAGAGCGAAACTCTTCAGTTGTGAACAGTGAAAGTCACTCGGTCGAGTCCAACTCTTTCTGACCTGATGTGTCAGAGGACGTTCAACTTTAAGGGATCCAATACATTATTCTCTTCTTTTGTGTGCCTTTTCTCAAGGACTCTATTCCTTATCAGTTCCTGGAAAACAGGAACTAGCAGAGCTGCACGCAGTTCTCAGGACTGAGATCATGAGAAAGGGCACCTACTTGGATTCCTTTCAGTGACTTCCTTCAGTGACCTTTTACTTGAAGGTAATTTATTCAGTTATGGCCCTCTTACTCAGGATATGGAATGTTTTCTGGCCCTTTAAAGATTGTTATTGGCTTGGCTTAGATTTTGCCCAATTTTTTTTTATTGCCTAAAGCTGTCTTGTATGAAGATATATAAACATGCATATCTGCCAATTATGCACCCTTGTTTCACTCGAGTTCAGTCCCCTGCGTCCCTCTTCTTGTTGACTCCAGTCTCTAGGTACTAGTCTACAAAAACCGTGACACTGATGGACTGTAGCCCTTGAGGCTCCTCTGTCCATGGCATTCCTCAGACAAGAATACTGGAGTGGGTTGCCATTTCCTTCTCTAGGGGATCTTCCTGACCCAGGGATCTTCCCTGGGGGGTTGAACCTGGGTCTCTTGCATTGCAAGCAGATATTTTACCCTCTGAGCCACCAGGGAAGCTGTTGCCATACCTGTGGCTTTAGTCTCAATGAAGCATCCTAGTCATTTTCAGTGATTAGGTTATTGGGGATACTTCTCATCAATGGAATGTCACTGTTGGTTGTCAAAAGCTTTCTCAGGAGCCCACTCCTGATTTTGTGTTAGCTGGTCATAAGTAGTGCTTACTAAATATTTTTAAGTCCTTATTTCATGCATTTGGGGACTGTTAAATAGTCTCCCAAGATTCTCTTTGGAAAATTTCTTAATGATGCATGCACTCAATGAGAGTTCTGTTTGGTTTAATATAAATAAAGTGAGCACCATAACCATCAATGTGTCATTTTTATCATGAGATCAATGTCTCTCTGAATTTACTCCTCGTCTTAGAATAAGTCTCCAGTACTTCCCAAAGAATATTCCTCCTCATGTTCCTCCACAGCATGTTCTATTTTGGTTTCTATTTGGCTTTAAATAACACACATTACTATGTTTTACACACAGCCGGATGTACACATCCACAAACACACACTCTATATGCAACCACTTTTAGCTCGATCTCCTAACTCTTTCCTGAGGATGAACAGTAGAAGGAAATGTTTTCTTTAGCTTATATCACTTAGAAGATACAGGTTTATATGTAGTGTAATTTCAGTGTTTTCTGAAATGAATATAAATACACAGAAGTCAATGTGGTGAGTTTTTATTCCTGCAAGTCACATTAAAAAGAAAACTGATAGAATTTACTGCACTAAGGAGCTTCATGGAAGAAATCATGCTCCTTTTGCTGTTATGATGGATATACAAAATATTAAACTTTTAGAAGTGCCATTCTTTCAGGCCCTAGATTGAAAGTCGGATCACAAAGAGAAGGCAGTCTTTGTACTTAGGATAAAGTTACAATATTTTCATTCATTAACTATGTACAGATTTTTGTCTTAAACAATAGTGAAAATCTAACTTAGGAGAGGAAAATAAGTAGGATGACAGAAATGAATAATAAGTCTTATTTTCATTTATTTTCCTCTATATCTAATGTGATATAAATTGAGCAAGTTTAAAGAGTACAAAGTATGATTTGATATACCCATATATTGTAAAGTGATTACTACATAGTGTTAGCTAAGATCTTTATCTTGTCAAATATTTATTACCCTTAAAAATTTTAAAAAGTTAATTTTTTTAACTCCTCAGAAATTAATTTTTAGCTGGAAGTTTGTACCTTTTTGCCAATATCTCCCCATTTCTTCTACCTCTTTGCCCCTGGTAACCACCATTCCTCCCTCTGTTTGTAACATGTTCAGTTTTTCTGATGCCACGTATACGTGAGATCATACAGTCTTTGTCTTTCTCTTCTGACTTATTTCACTGAGCGTAATGCTCTCAAGGTCCATCCATGTTATTGCAAAGGGTTGTATTTCATTCTTTCTCATTGATGAATAATATTCCTTTGGATATGTGTAGAACTTTTTCTTTAGCCATTCACCTCTTTGGTCACCTATGTTTTTTCCCTATCTTGTCTATAGTGAAAAATGAGGCCATTGAACATAGGAGTGCAGATAGTGATTTCATTTTATTTGGTGTACCTAGAGTTTGGATTGCTGGATAATATGGAAGTTCTATCTTTCGTTTTTTTGGTATCTTCATATTATTTTTCATAGTGGCTTACCAACTTACATTCCCATCAGCAGTACACAGGTGTTCCTTTTACATGTTCACTAATTGTTGTTATCCTTTATGTTTTTAATGATAGCCATTCTTTTATTTTCTTTCAGCCTCATTGAGGAATAATATTTTCTTCTAGAAATTTTATGACTTCATGTCTTATATACAGTATTGCATAAGTTTAAGAAGTATAGAACAGTGATTTGAGTTATGTACAACATGAAATGATGATCACAATGTGTGTGTGTGTGTGTGTATCATTACTCTTAACCTTTATTGGGTACAAAAATAGTTACAAAATTTTGACTATAGTTTCCTCTGCTGTACAGTAGGTCCTTGTTCTATTCAGCTTTTATCTTGTTCTCTTCTAGAGATACAAGAGATACAATCTTCTCCTGAGTTTTGGCAGAAAGTCTCTGGAGTCTTATTTTTTCAGCCCTGAAAGACTACTGTAGATTAAGTTCTGCCCCTCAAAGACATCTAGATTAGCTATGTAGCCCCTGCTTCATGAAGCTTCAAAATTTGGCAGCTGCCTTACCGAAGAGAACTATGTGTTAGAAAAAGGACCCCTTACCCTAGTGGGCTTTTGTTTCCTAAGCACAATGGAGTTGCAGGATAGGTCACTCCATATTTTTGAAACTTTTGTCTGACTTTCTGGCTTCCCAGGCAGTCCACTGCAAATAGAAATGTCCACTGGAAACATCTGGTGGCATAGTTAAGTCTCTTTAAGTTTTCAGCTTATCACTCTAGCCTTACATGCTGCTGCTGCTAAGTCACTTCAGTCGTGTCCAACTCTGTGTGACCCCATGGACGGCAGCCTACCAGGCTCCTCCGTCCATGGGGTTTTCCAGGTAAGAGGACTGGAGTGGGTTGCCATTGTCTTCTCTGAGCCTTACATGAGTGTTCGGCTTTTCACGTTTTCATGGCAAAGTCCCTCTTTATGGGCTGTGCTCAATCCTCAGCTCACACTCAAGCTCATCAAAGGCTCTATGAGAAAAGAAAATGCAGTTGCCCTTCAGCTCACCTCAGAAGTGTTCAGTGCTTTCTGTTATTCGTGTCTACATCACCCTCTTCACTTTCACAACTTTCTAATGGCTTCAGAAGTATGGTTTCTAAAATTAATTTGACCTGGCCAGGGGTTGTTTCAGGCACTTCCTCCCACCCACTCCTATACCAGAAAAGCTGGATGTTCAAATCCTTTATGGAGAATGACAGATCAAATGGATCCATGTTTGGTTGAGTCTGTGGCGAAGGAGGAGTGACTGTACTTGCTGTGGGAACTTTGGTCAGCTGTAACCTAATGCATCTTATTAGGAAATGAAATTCGCAAAAGGCTACCTGGAATGAAATGATAAATTTCCATCATTTATTTACTGAAAAGGAAAAAAGGACGCATTTAGATGATTATAGATTATGGAACTTATGTGCCAGAAAATGATATGGTTATCAGTAAAGCTAGCTGTCATGGTCTGAAAGAAAACTCGAAGGGGTTGATATAAAAAAAACATATCTTCTATATTACAAAAAATATAATCAGAAATCACTCATATTCAGTACAAACAGAGGTAAGAATAGTACAGAACTCAACGATTCAGAAATCTATTTTAACTTAAATAAAGAAAAAATCCTTGTTCTATTATTTCATCTCAGAATAATACATGAAAAATCATCCAACTTACCATTATTAAATAAGAAATATTTAAGATGAACATATTTCCACAAAGGCACATTGAGCTTACCAGACAATTATTTCTGTTTTTTACATTGTTTTATAAATTCCCTTCACTATCTGCCTTTTTATCATATGCTATTAAATACTGAAAAATATTAAAATCTCTGGTAAATGAAAATATCTTTGGCTATTAGTAAATTATGCATTTTTGTATGCTACATTATATAAATACAGATATACAAACATTCACAATAAATGTCTTTTTCAGTCAAGATAAACTTAATTCAAGGCAATATAATACCCAGTAGTAAAGTTTTCATCTGAAAATTATCACTACTATTTTTGTCTCAAGACCTTGTCACTAAGTATCTACATGGAATGAAGAGACCAGAGAGACTCACAGGAAACGTGATCTTGAATTGAGATCTTCATTAAATTTAGATCTTCAAGTTCATCTGAGTTGGCCCAAAACTGCTAATTCCTAAACCCTTTAAATGTGTTAATGATGGTCAATGGATAGAAGAAACTTAGATCACTTAGAATATTAACCTAAATTTTACGTGAAAGTAACAAAAATACTTAGTGTGATCATTTAGAATCAAAATATTCTGCTAATATCTGGTTTATTTAAAACTTTTAAGAAGTAAATGATTTGAAGTACAGCATCCATACATAAAGTGCAATTACTTTATGTTTCAGGTTTGATGACTTTTCACAGATTGAATACTTTATATCACCAACATCCAGATCAAGAATCACAACCTGAGCAGAACTCCAGAATGCCCCTCCTCCACATATCTTCCAAGGGAGAATTCCCAGTCCCCAGGGGAACCACTGTTCTGACTTTTAATACCAGAGATTTGTTGTGCCTGGGTTGAATTTTATGTAAATGGCATCATACAGTAGGAATTATTTTGTATCTAGTTTTCTCACTGTAAATCATGTTTGTAAGAATCACTCATGTTTTTGTATGTATAATTACTGTTCATTCCCATTATTGTGTAGTACATGATATACCATAGTTTATTTTTAGTACATCTTATTTAACATATATTCTTCCTAGCAAAAGCTTTAGCTCAATGGGGACAGGAGCCTCTGTCTCACTGATATGTCTCAAGTACCTAGAACACTGTCTTGCACAAGGATGTGTTGGATTAAATTAACTTGCTTTTAGTCACTCAGAAGTCTTCCATTGCAGAACTTCCTGGGCCTGCAAGCACTACATTAACTCTGTCTCAAGTCTAGGATTCTCCTCATTTGTCTCCTTAGTGCCCCTTTGACTTCCTTGTTTCTCAAAGTGTAAATCAGGGGATTAAGCAGGGGAGTCACCAGAGTATAGAACAGTGCAATGCTTTTGTTCACATCCTGTGAATAGCTGGAGGGAGGTTGAAGGTACATGGAGATGAGCGTCCCAAAGAAAATAATCACTACCATTAGGTGAGAACCACAGGTTCCAAAAGCCTTCTGTCTCCCTTGGGCCGACTTTATCTTCAGGACTGCATGGGTAATGTGACCGTAGGATACCAAGATGAGTGACAGGGGCACCACCAAGAAGAACACACTGACAGCAAAGAGTTCAGCCTCATTGACAGAGGTGTTGGTGCAGGCCAGTTTCAGCATCACTGGGACTTCACAGAAGAAATGGTCCACTTGGTTTTTACCACAGAAGGGAAGAGTCATGGTCAGTGCTGTCTGGACTACAGAATTGCCAAAGCCTGTGAGCCAAGCAGTTACAACCAGCTGCAAGCAAAGCTGGGGATGCACGATCACCATGTAGTGGAGGGGACGGCACACAGCTACATACCGGTCATAGGCCATGACAGACAGGAGGACACACTCTACTCCCCCGAGTCCCAAGGCAATGAAGAGCTGGGTCACACAGCCACCGTAGGTGATGGTCTTGTCCTTCCCCTTAAAGTTGGCCAGGGTCTGAGGGACGGTGCAAGTAGTCAAACAAAGATCCATAAAAGAGAGGTTGGAGAGGAAGAAGTACATAGGGGTGTGGAGGTGAGGATCCATTGTTGACAGAAGTATAATGGTGCCGTTGCCTAAACAGCTCAAGAAGTAGATGATCAGGATGACCGCAAAGAGAGCTGTTTCCAGCTGGGGCTGGTTGGAGAAGCCCAGGAGAATGAATCCAGAAATGGTGCTGTCGTTAGATCTTTCCATTGTGCTCTGCTTGTTGGAGTTAAGAAGACTCCATACTTTTATGTTTAATCCACTTCTTTTCTCCTAGAATGAGTAAGTAGGCTTTGATTAGAAGCTTGAGGCATTTTCACAATTACCCTTTTGTTGACCAAAAAGGGAGTGCTAGAGAGCTACTATGTAAGAGTATCTTCTATGTTTCAGGCACTGGCTGAAGCACTTTCTAGGCAATTTGTCACAACAACTCTATGAGCTCGGCATTATCATGATTTCTGCTAAATATGTGAAGGAACCGAGGGTTAAAGAGGTGCAGGGATTTTGCAGAGCAATGTACTTAATAAACCACTGCGGCAGGATTCCAACAGACTCTACAATATAAGTTTTTAACTGCTAGGGATACTTTCTGTTTTTATGATTGTATGAACTACAAAGATAACTCAAAAGTTTCTCAAAAATTAAATCTAGATGTTCTAAATAAGATACAAATATATACTGTCTCAGTACTAGCTCCCCCTCCAACACCCCTGGAGGATTGAATATATTGAAAGATCGGCTTTCCTGCTTACGTTTTCTTTAGAGAAAAACTTTTCTTTTTGATGATGCACAGATAATAGAATTTACTATTAACAATTTTATTCAGTTGGGAACAATGCATTTTAATGTGTGGAGTAATGGAGCCTTTGGTGTTGAGTCCGTAATTGTTTCTTTGATCGGAGAAGTTTTATTGGAAATGATTTAAGATTTTATTGTATCCAAACTGCAAGTTCCAGAGGGACTCAGTCTGAGTCCCTTTGTAAACACTTGTGGTGAAAACTCGGGAAATCATCACTAGCTTTTAATATTCTTTCAGTTTATAAGACTTTTGAAATTGTAAAATGGACTGGAATGGGTGAATTTAACTCAGATTACCATTATATCTACTATTGTGGGCAAGAATCCCTTAGAAGACATGGAGTAGCCATCATAGTCAACAAAAGAGTCTGAAATTTAGTACTTATATGCAATCTCAAAAATGACAGAATGATCTCTGTTCGTTTCCAAGGCAAACCATTCAATATCAAAGTAATCTAAGTCTATGCCCCAACCAGTAATGCTGAAGAAGCTGAAGCTGGATGGTTCTATGAAGACATACAAGACCTTCTAGAAGTAACACCCCAAAAGATGTCCTTTTCATTATGGGGGACTGGAATGCAAAAGTAGGGAGTCAAGGGATACCTGAAGTAACAGAAAAATTTAGCCTTGGAGTACAGAATGAAGCAGGGCAAAGGCTAATAGAGTTTTGCCAAGAAAATGCACTGGTCATAGCAAACACCCTCTTCCAACAACACAAGAAAAGACTCTATACATGGACATCATAGGATGGTCAAAACCAAAATCAGATTGATTATATTCTTTGCAGCCAAAGATGGTGAATCTCTATACAGTCAGCACAAACAAGACTGGGAGTTGACTGTGGTTTGGATCATGAACTCCTTATTGCCACATTCAGACTTAAATTGAAGAAAGTAGGGAAAACCACCAGACCATTCAGGTATGAACTAAATCAAATCCCTTACAATTATATGATGGAAGTGACAAATAGATTCAGGGGATTGGATCTGATAGAGTGCCTGAAGAACTATGAATGGAGGTTTATGACATTGTACAAGAGGCAGGGATCAAGACCATCCCCAAGAAAAAGAAATGCAAATAGGCAAAAAGACTGTCGAAGGAGGCCTTACAAATAGCTGTGTATAGAAGAGAAGCAAAAGGCAAAGGAGAAAAGGAAAGATATACCCATTTGAATTCAGAGTTCCAAAGAACAGCAGGAAGAGATAAGAAAGCCTTCCTCAGTGATCAATGCAAAGAAATAGAGGAAAACAATAGAAGGGGAAAGTCTAGGGAATCTCTTCAAGAAAATTAGAGATACCAAAGGAATATTTCATGCAAAGATGGGCACAATAAAGGACAGAAATGGTATGGACCTAAAGAAGCAGAAGATATTAAGCAAAGGTGGCAAGAATACACAGAAGAACTATACAAAAAAAGATCTCCCCAGATAATCCTGATGGTATGATCACTAACCTAGAGCCAGACATTCTGGAATGTTATGTCAAGTAGGCCTTAGGAAGTAGCACTATGAACAAAACTATTGGATGTGATGGAAGTCCAGTTGTGCCATTTCAAATCCTAAAAGATGATGTGGTGAAAGTGCTGCACTCAATATACCAGCAACTATGGACAACACAGCAGTGGCCACAGGACTGGAAAATGTCAGTTTTCGTTCCAGTCCCAAAGAAAGGCAATGCCAAAGAACGCTCAAACTACCACACAATTGCACTCATCTCACATGCTAGTAAAGTAAAATTCTCCAAGCCAGGCTTCATCAATACGTGAACCGTGAACTTCCAGATGTTCAAGCTAGATTTAGAAAAGGCAGAGGAACCAGAGATCAAATTGCCAACATCTGTTGGATCATTGAAAAAGCAAGAGAGTTCCAGAAAAATATCTACTTCTGCTTTATTGACTATGTCAAAGCCTTTGATTGTGTGGACCACAACAAACTGTGGAAAATTCTTAAACAGATGGGAATACCAGACCACGTGACCTGCCTCTTGAGAAGTCTGTATGCAAGTCAGGAAGCAATAGTTAGAACTGGACATGGAACAACGGACTGGTTCCAAATAGGGAAAGGAATATGTGAAGGCTCTGTATTGTCATCCTGATTTTTTAACTTATATGTAGAGTACATGACACAGAATCCTGGGCTGGATGAAGCACAAGCTGAAATCAAGATTGCTGGGAGAAATAACAATAATCTCAGATAGGCAGATGTACCACCCTTATGGCAGAAAGTGAAGAAGAACTAGAAAGCCTCTTGATGAAAGTGAAAGAGGAGAGTGAAAAAGTTGGTTTAATGCTCAACAGTCAGAAAACTAAGATCATGGCATCTGGTCCCATCACTTCATGACAAATAGATGGGGAAACAATGGAAACAGTGGCTGACTTCATGTTTTGGGGGTTCAAAAATCACTACACATGGTGATTGCAGCCATGAAATTAAAAGACACTTACTCCTTGGAAGGAAAATTATGACCAACCTAGACAGCATATTAAAAAGCAGAGACATTACTTTGTCAACAAAGGTACATCTAATCAAGGCTATTGTTTTTCCAGAAGCCATGTATGCATATGAGAGTTGGACTATAAAGAAAGCTGAGCACAGAAAAATTGATTCTTCTGAACTGTGGTGTTGGAAAAGGCTCTTGAGAGTCCCTTGGACTGCAAGAAGTTCCAACCAGTCCATCCTAAAGGAGATCAGTCCTGGGTGTTCATTAGTAGGACTGATGTTGAAGCTGAAACTCCAATATTTTGGCCACCTGGTGTGAAGAGCTGACTCATTGGGAAAGACCCTGATGCTGGGAAAGATTGAGGGCGGGAGGAGAAGGGGACGACAGAGGATGAGATGATTGGATGGCATCACTGACTCAATGGACATAAGTTTGGGTAGACTCTGGGAGTTGGTGATGGACAGGGAGGCCTGGCGTGCTGCAGTCCATGGGGTTTCAAAGAGTCGGACATGACTAAGTGACTAAACTGAACTGAACTGATTTGAGGTGAAGTAGATAGGACAGAATCCTTAGGATTAATACAGAGCCATACTTTTAAATATGTTTTAAAATATGCCAAACTTGAAAGTGAATATTTATCAAAGGCAAGGAAAATGAAAATTGTAACTCACTCAGGCTCCGTCGAAGGTAGAACCAGTTATTTTAAAAAATTACATTTAGCGTAACTTTTGTCATCCCCAGAGTTTTCCCAGGAAGAATCTATGAGTGCAGTGCATGTTTCAGGGCATATGCAGGAGTACAAATCAGAGTAGACAGTTAATTCTGTAACTAAACAGATGTTGGAGTCTGTAAAATCTATGGAAACTGCCTATAAAAGAGCTAATATTATATCTGAAGTATACTTTTATAAGCACCAGAGTCAAAGTATGTGCTTTAAGAGACTGAGATACTTGAAGATGTGTTTATTTTTAGTGGCCCCAAGAGTGTCCTGCCCCATGTAACTCATTAGCTTCAGTTCAAGTATCCAGAGTTTGACTGTCTCTAGGGTACAAGGAAAGAGGGAGTCTCCGGAGAGGTGACATCAACATAGTCCATCTTTTCCTTCCAAACTGATTAGGAGTGAACCTATTGTTTCCACTTAACTTTCAAATTTCAAGTCTAGTATTATTTGTTGCCAATTTTTTTTGGCTAGTCTTTTAAAAAATTGTTTAATTTTGTCTGTGCTGGGTCTTTGTTGCTATGCACAGGCTTTCTCTAGTTGTGGTGAGTACTCTCTAGTTCAGGTGCTTGGGCTTCTTACTGCAGTGGCGTCTCTTGGGCTGCAGTTGCACAGGATTCAGTGGTTGTGGCACATGGGCTTTGCTGCCCCAAGGCATGTGGAATTTTCCCTGACCAGGGATCAAAACTGTGTCTCTTGCATTGGCAGTTGGACTCTTATTCATCACTGGACTACCTAGTCTTCAAATTTCTTTATAAGTTGAGATATAGTTGACACATTAGTTTCAAGTGTACACCATATTGATTCAATAGTTGTACGAATTTAGTTTTCATGTAGACTCTAATTGTGGTGGAATGAGAAAAAATACTCAAATTATCTTACTCTTTGTGTATATATTGACAGTCCATGTATATCCTTCAAGTGGATATTTATTTAAGATGTGAGATTGTGAACATGGGTTTGAAGAATCTCCTTAATGTTTAAAAATGAGAATTCCCTTTCTGCTCTAATTTCTTTGTGCACTATTTTCTTCAGTAAAATGTATAAGCTCTTAAGTATCATAGTCAAGGTTCTTCTTCTTGTCATATTGTTTCCTTATTGTTTAGTTTCACAGTTCAGTTTTTCCCCTATGACGCTTCTTTTGCTTTGAGTGTTTTGATGTAGTGTATTTCTTTCAACCATCGTACTGCAGTTCAAGGTCTGGTTTCTCTTTGGAATGAGGAAATCTTTTGCTTCTTACTTTTTTTTTTATTTAAAGCATTTTTTCCCCCTCTTTTAAGTGTGTCTTCTTCAAGGTAGGTAGGGAAAAATTGGAGCTCAGAAGGGCCAAACCAACATGATAATGTAAAGGAAAAAATAAATTAACTAATAAAAAGAAAACCTACCAATAAAAAAAAAGCACCACCTCTGTGATTTTGTAAAAATAAATGTTATTGGCCATCTCAGCAACTTAATAAGTCTAAAATCATTCAACATTTAAAAAAATGTAACTTCCCAATGTACTTAATCTTTCTGTAAGTTGAATGTGTAAAGTGACTAGGGGAGAAGGAATAATACATGATATTTACAATATAATCAAAGATTGGGTTGTTGTATTGGCTCAGATGGTGAATAATCTGCAAGAACTGGGTTCAATTCCTGATTTGGGAAGATGCCCTGGAGAAGGGAATGGCTACCCACTCCAGTATTCTTGCCTGGAGAATTCCATGGACAGAGCCTGGTGGGCTATAGTCCATGAGGTCGCAAAGAACTGGACATGACTAAGTGGCTAACACAACAACAACAGCAACAAATAAACATATACATATCCATTTATATATACATACACAATATTTTGTAAATATTGGCCTTCTACTTACAAAATATGTTCTTTGGAGAATTATGGAAATCATTCTCTTTATGGTAGACTTGGGAACAAGGTAAGTGAAATGCAAAAGAACCAAGATATTGAAAGGAGATGGGAGAAAAGAAGTTGAGGGGTGGGAAAGAAGAGAGAAAGGAATGAAAAGACTGAGACTTTTGAGGGATTATCTCTAACTCAAACATCCATACAATCTTATTAAATCAGTGTAGTAATTTTAGTTATCTTGAGGGCATGAGTTAAGCATTGTAATTATTGTAATTGAATGGTCATATTTTCGGGCTCTGTCTATTTATTTGTTTTCCTACCATACCAAGACCAAGGTAGCATTCACAAATATGTTAAAAGAGTAGAGAAGCAATTCTGCCAAATGCTATGTGCAACATTGCTTCTCCACTATATATTCTTTATATATAGTACTTTAAATCCTACTAAACTCGATCTGAAAAAGACCTTTTATATCTATGATGGATGGAAACACAAGGTCTACTATTTGATTTTTCTTACATTAAGCATCAGTATTATCATTTTTGGTAATGTAAAACTAAATTGATATGCTATGCCTTGCCATGCCATGCTAAGTCATTTTGTTATTTCTTTCTCCAGGGAATCTTCCCAATCCAGAGAGCGAACCTTGATCTCTTATGTCTCCTGCATTGGCAGATGAGTTCTTTACCACTATGCCACCTGGGAAGCCCCAAATTGGTATAATATATGTCGATTTCAATGACTACCCAGATAGTTGCATATAAAATCCCATGGCCTTGTCTTTTAACATGATAGGTTTACTACCTCTCTAGGCCTTCCCCCTTTTGGAAGTTACTTTTTAAAATTTTAAATGCTTTCTCTTGACTGGAGCCAGGTGCTAACAAAGGATGGAAAAGAAAAATGGAAATTCTTTCATTGGGTTTATCCTCCTGGGCTTCTCTGAAGCTTCTCTGGAACAAGTTCTCTTTGTGGTTCTTCTGATCTTCTACATCTTCACTTTGGTGGGAAACACAACCATCATTGCATTGTCCTACTTGGACCCACGTCTTTACACCCCTGTGTACTTTTTCTTTTCTAACCTGAGCTTTTTGGATCTGCGCTACACCAGCAGCATTGTTCCCCAGTTCCTGGTTAATCTCAGTGGAGCAGACAAATCCATCTCCTTCGGTGGCTATGTGGCTCAGTTCTTCATCTATCTGGGATTGGGATGCACAGAATGCTTTCTCTTAGTATTCATGGCATTTGACCTCTATGAAGCTGTTTGCAGGCCCCTTCACTACACAGTAATCGTGCACCCCCATCTGTGTGCCCTGATGGCTTCTGCTTCATGGATCATTGGTTTTGCCAACTCCTTATTGCAGACAGTGTATATCTTCCCTTTACCACTTTGTG
>ML664055.1:2364859-2402377 GCA_007570785.1 Antilocapra americana | reverse complement strand
AAAATCACATGATTATCTCAATAGATGCAGAGAAAGCCTTTGACAAAATTCAACATCCATTTATGATAAAAACCCTCCAAAAAGCAGGAATAGAAGGAACATACCTCAACATAATAAAAGCTATATATGACAAACCCACAGCAAACATTATCCTCAATGGTGAAAAACTGGAAGCATTCCCCCTGAAATCAGGAACAAGACAAGGATGCCCACTCTCACCACTACTTTTCAACATAGTTTTGGAAGTCTTGGCCACAGCAATCAGAGCAGATAAAGAAATTAAAGGAATCCAGATTGGAAAAGAAGAAGTAAAACTCTCTCTGTTTGCAGATGACATGATCCTCTATATTGAAAACCCTAAAGACTCTACGAGAAAATTACTAGAGCTAATCAGTGAATATAGCAAAGTTTCAGGATACAAAATCAACACACAGAAATCTCTGGCATTCCTATACACTAACAGTGAGAAATCAGAAAGAGAAATTAAGGAAACAATTCCATTCACCGTCGAAACAAAAAGAATAAAATACTTAGGAGTATTTATACCTAAAGAAACAAAAGACTTGTATATAGAAAACTATAAAACACTGATGAAAGAAATCAAAGAGGACACAAACAGATGGAGAAATGTGCCATGTTCGTGGATTGGAAGAATCAATATAGTGAAAATGAGTATACTACCCAAAGCAATCTATAGATTCAATGCAATTCCTATCAAGCTACCAGAGGTCTTTTTCAAAGAATTAGAACAAATAATTTCTCAATTTGTATGGAAATACAAAAAACCTCGTATAGCCAAAGCAATCTTGAGAAAGAAGAATGGAACTGGCGGAATCAACCTACCTGACTTTAGGCTATACTAGACCCTATTTTCTTCATTGGAAATTCAAAGCTCTGTAGAGGAAATTCATATACAACCCTGCTACTACTAGTGTCTTGTTTCTTATACTGGATCCCCACTAGAGTATACATACATAGAATGGTTTAAAATTATTTTTATCAATGTACTAGTACAATTTTTTGTTTTTAAATCAGGCTCATGACAACATGGACAACAAAAACAATCAGGCCAGCACTGCTCCCTCTTCAGCCTGCTCCTTTGGAACAGTCACTTTTCAACTGTTTTAGTTATTGCCTTTGGCATTGACTTTCATATTTTATATTTTTTTACTGCTATTACTTGATTCTTTATTTTCAATGTTTCTTGTGGACTTCTTGTAATGGTAGATGACAATCCAGCTGTCTCAAAGCCATGCTTGGCTAGTTTATGACGCCAACAAACCATTCCTAATTGCCAGTGGATTTATACAACAAAAGTTTATTTCTTGCTCCTACTACATGTTCACCCTACATAGTTAGGGAAACTTTGGCTTATGTTGTTCCTCAAGGCTGATGGAGGTGCCATCACAACACCTGATTCCATGATCTCTGCAATAAGGGAGAGTAACAGGGTGACCATACACTGATTCTTGAAGCTTCTGCCCAGTCATGTCACACATTAGTTTCCTTCTTGTTTTATTGACTGAAGGAAATCATAGGGCCATGGTGAATTTTTAAAAAGGCCACAAAATGCAGTCTTAACATGTGCCTGGAAGGAGGTACCCTGGAATATTTGTGACTGGCCCTCATGACTGCCCCAGAATCCCTCAATTTTCCCATTCCTAATACTCTAATAAAAGTAAATCATATTTTTTTCAAAATTGGTATTCAATATTTATGTTATTATAGCTTTGTAAATATTGTTCACTGGTAAGCCAATGAAATTAAATGTATATGTCCTTTTTAAAATTGTATTTTCCCCAGGGTTAATAATTGCCTAATTTTTATTTGTCTAGTTTTCCTTTAGTCTGCCTCCAGGTATTTTGGGATGGGGGATATGCTGACGGGTTCCTGCCATTCCATATTATAGACTTGCACTTAATCCCTCCATTCTGTCACATGCTTCACCCCACCCTCTACTATACCCAGTGTCTCTAATGCCCTGAGTGTGTCTTATGCTGTGTCTTTAGAGACCATGTCTTTTGTTTCCTGGGTGCAAAAGGGGTGGATGGAACAGAGGCCTGGTTAGCAGCATGGAATGAAGGAAATGTGGGAATCTGTTCCTCCATGTCCATACCTTTGATCCCTGTTTTCCTGTATCTTACCCCTAATTCTAGGGTGCCTGGTGATTTTAAGTCCTAAGTCTTCTTAGAACTCTCTCAGGGTAATTGGCTCACTTTTTTTTTCATTTCCTTCACTCTTCTAAACCAACACACATTCCTCCATTGACTTCCATCTTCAAAAAATATGTTGACACTTCTCATCCACTAAGGTATCCTTTCCCATTTCTTAGTTTGTGTGGACTTTTACACCTCTCTCTTTTTTCTCTCTTATTGCTTTAACTCATTTACTGTTGTTTTAACAGGGCTTCAGGGGAGAGAGAGAGAACCAAACGTGGCCAATCTGCTGAGTTTAACCAGAGGTCAACCTGTGGTAAAATGTGGTTTTCTTTAACTCTTGTTGAACAAAACATGACCTTAAAATGCAGTTTTCTTTAACTCATGCTGAACTAGACATAACCGTAAAATATACCTGAGATCTTCTAAATAAAAATAATATTATACTTGGATAGGTGACATACTTTCCCTACCAAATTTCAAGGATGACCTTGAATTTGAATGGAAATTGAATTGTATTTAGCATTTTCTGAGTTTGAACATGGTAAATAAGTAAATGAATGAATCAATGAACAAAAAGGGGAGATGCTATAATGTATAGTCTGTTTAACACTTGAGATCCTCTTTTTTTTCTTACCTCCCCTACTCTGGGCCCCTGGTAATGGACTTCTATGGACTGTTATCACCCAGGTTCCCTTGTCCTCTGGCTTCAAAGGGGTTTGGCCAATGGGAGGTATCCATTGCGGGTGGTGGCGGGGGAAGGAGGAGGACCAGAGAGTCAGGAGGAGAGAGAGAGAGAGAGGGAGAGAGAGCTCTGGGTATTTATTTCTCCAGCTTCTTCTCTGCCAGGTCACATCTGGCAAGGATGATGTTCCTCTATTGTGTGCTACACCTGTTGGGTTGTCCTGTTCTGACAGCATAGGTTTTGACCAGATTCTGTTCCCCTTCCCACTTTAGGACTAGTATGGGAGCAGCTTCTCCATGCTGCTGGTTCAGGCCTGCTGCACAGCCCTTGGTCCCCTTCACCCTGCCCAGACCTTCAGCTGTACTTTTCAAACTTATCCTCTGATTCCTGCCTGGAGCTTGGCTGACACGGATGCTAGAGTAGAGCTCTCTCATTGTCATCCAGGTACTGGTGGACAAAGTACTTCACTTGAGGGATCACGGTTTCTGTATCTGAAAAAGTGCTAAGGTGGTGAAGGTGGTCTGATCTCTTGCCCGAGAGCCCCTTCTAGTGTTGTTATCAGCACTTCTACTTGATGCAGTGGTGGCTGGTCCATAGTCAGCCCCAGCTCTCATTCTCTCTTCTGACTTTGTGGCCCACTGTGGATAATCCTGAGTGGTGGATAATCGTGAAACATTTTCTTTCATCCTTTGTGGGACAGTTTGCTGGAGTAAAAACAGTACAGTCTTTGGAGTCAAACCAGGGACCAAATTCAGGCTCTGTTACTTTCTTATTGGATGACCTTGAGTGGCTTCCCTGGTGGTTCCCTGATAGTAAAGAATCTGCCTGCAATGCAGGAGACCTGGGTTCGATCCCTGGGTCAGGAAGATCCCCTGGAGGAGGATATGTCAACCCACTCAAGTATTCTTGCCTGGGAAATCCCATGGACAGAGGAGCCTGGACCATGGACAGTCCATGGGGTCACAAAGCGCTGGACACGACTGAGCAACTAACACCTTCACTTTCACTTGAGTGCATTTACTAAACCTCTCTGAGTCTCAGGTTCTTCATCTTAAGATGAGGGTATATGATGTATGATGAATACTGTTAGTTACCTGTCCAATAGCTATCCTCTTCTCTGATACAAGAATGCTGATTTTCATAAGGTATGGAAAGGAAATTTTAGCTGGGTGTTTTGATACTTGCAGTTTGTGGTGGTCACTACTGTTTACTAACATCTGTTTATCCCCTTCTGGGAATGCAAAAGACTAACTTCCAAGCTCTTTTGTGGTGAGGCAGGCCTGTGTGATTATGTCTGGTCAAGGATCTGTGAGGGAAAATGACCCATGTCACTTTCTGGGCTAAAGCAGGGAGGAGCACGTGTGCCACCTCCATGTACTCTCCACACCTGTGGTGGCAGCAAGCAGTACTCCTCACGGTAAAGCTTTTATCAGTCAGGGTCCCCAGGAGACCATACAGAGCACAGAGCCTCATCAAAGTGCAGTGAACATGTAGCATTAGTGAGAAGTGAACTGTTATCATGTGAAGCCAATGGAGTTTCATTTGTCATTTAATCAACAGCTAAAAGCCTCCCTATGAGCATAGGATATCATCTTCTGTGAAACGTTGTATGGATTAGACTTTCTGGATTTGGTTTATAGCTCTGTTATTTATTAGAGATTCCCTGGTGGCTCAGACAGAAAAGAATTTGTCCATGATGCAAGAGACTCAGGTTCAATCCTTGGGTGAGGAAGATCCCTAGAAGAAGGGAATGACAACCTATTCCAGGATTCATTCCTAGAGAACTCCTTGGAGAGAGGAGCCTGGCAGGCTACAGTCCATGGGGTCAAAGAGTTGGGGAATACTGAGCGACTAACACTTTTACTTTCTGTTATATATTAACTTCTATGACTTTGGGTAAGTTACTTAAACTTTCTCTGCCTTGTTTTCCTCATCTGTAGCCCAGGGTTAGTAATATATCTTCCTGTGTGGAGTTAGTGTAAGTATTGAAAAAATTAATATATGTGGAACACTTAGAATACAGCCTGGCAGGCAGTATGTGCTATGCAGTATTTGCTGTCACAGAGTATATATTTCAGAGTGTCCAGCACAGCATGTGACTCTCATCACCAACTGTAGCTGGTACCTTCATTGCTATTGTAAGGACTAGAATGACCCATGTAAAGTCTTGGCATTTTAATATGCAGCCATTTTAACATTCGGCCCATCTTATTTGGTGATTGTGTTTTTGTGCTTACATTTGAATATATGCTCCTCATCTGTTAGTTCTTTTGGAGTGAGAAGAATTGCTCTCTAAGACTCCCTCTACAACATAGGAGTCCTTAAGTGTGTGGATTTTAAAGGACATTTATGAATACAAAGTAAAGATATCCTGAATTGGCAGGCAGGTTCTTTTTTAAATTAATTAATTTATTTTAATTAGAGGCTAATTATTTTACAATATTATAGTGTTTTTTTATACATTGACATGAATCATCCATGGGTGTACGTGTGTCCCCCATCCTGAACCCTCCTCCCACCTCCCTCCCCATCCCATCCCTCAGGGTTGTCCCAGTGCACCGGCCCTGAGCACCCTGTTTCATGCAGAGAACCTGGACTGGTGATCTATTTCACATATGGTAATATACATGTCACAATGCTATTCTCTCAAATTATCACACCCTCGCCTTTTCCCACAGAGTCCAAAAATCTGTTCTTTACATCTGTGTCTCTGTTGCTGCCTCGCATATAGGGTCATCATTACCATCTTTCTAAATTCCACATATATGCATTAATGTACAGTATTGGTGTTTTTCTTTCTGACTTACTTCACTCTGTATAATAGGTTCCAGTTTCATCCACCTCATTAGAACCAATTCAAAAGCATTCTTTTTAATAGCTGAATAATATTCCATTGTGTATATGTACCACAGCTTTCTTTTTTTTCTTTTTATTTTTTATAAACTTATTTATTTTAATTGGAGGCTAATTACTTTACAATATTATAGTGGTTTTGCCATACATTGACATGAATCATCCATGGGCGTACGTGTGTCCCCCATCCTGAACCGCCCTCGCACCTCCCTCCCCATCCCATCCCTCTGGGTCATCCCAGTGCACCAGCCCTGAGCACCTTGTCTCATGCATCAAACCTGGACTGGTGATCTGTTTCGCATATGATAATATACATGTTTCAATGCCATTCTCCCAAATCATCTCACCCTCGCCCTCTCCCACAGAGTCCAAAGACTGTTTTATACATCTGTGTCTCTTGCTGTCTCGCATACAGGGTTATCATTACCATCTTTCTAAATTCCATATATATGTGTTAGTATACTGTATTGGTGTTTTCCTTTCTGGCTTACTTCACTCTCTATAATAGGCTCCAGTTTGATCCGCCTCATTAGAACGGATTCAAATGTATTCATTTTAATGGCTGAGGAATATTCCATTGTGTATATGTACCACAGCCTTCTTATCCATTCATCCGCTGATGGACATCTAGGTTGCTTCCATGTCCTGGCTATTATAAACAGTGCTGCGATGAACACTGGGATACATGTGTCTCTTTCAATTCTGATTTCCTTGGTGTGCATGCCCAGCAGTGGGATTGCTGGGTCATATGGCAGTTCTATTTCCAGTTTTTTTTAATTATTGTTTTTGCCACACAATGACATGATATCACCATGGGTTTACATATGCTTCCCCTCCAGAAACCCCCTCCCTCCTCCCTCCCCCCCCGGGAAATCTCGCTACACCAGCCCCGAGCATCAATCCTAGGCTGGCAATTGATTAGACATATGATAATTAACATGTTTCAATGCCCTTCTCCCATATCATCCCACCCTTACCCTCATCCACAAAGTCCACGAGTCTATTCTATACATCTGCGTTCCTTTTGCTGTCTCTCATGTTGGGTTCTCGTTACCGTCTTTCTAAATTCCATATATATGCGTTAATATACTGTATTGTTGTTTTTGCTTCTGGCTTACTTCACTCTGGATAATGGGCTCCAGTTTCTTAAAGAATCTCCACACTCTTCTCCATAGTGGCTGTACTAGTTTGCATTCTCACCAACAGTGTAAGAGGGTTCCCTTTTCTCCACACCCTCTCCAGCATTTATTGTCTGTAGACTTTTGGATAGCAGCCATCCTGACTGGCGTGAAATGGTACCTCATTGTGGTTTTGATTTGCATTTCTCTGATAATGAGTGATGTTGAGCATCTTTTCATGTGTTTGTTAACCATCTGTATGTCTTCTTTGGAGGAATGTCTGTTTAGTTCTTTGGCCCATTTTTTGATTGGGTCATTTATTTTTCTGGAATTGTGCTGCAGGATTTGCTTGTATATTTTTGAGGTTGATTATTTGTCAGTTGCTTCGTTTGCTATCATTTTCTCCCATTCTGAAGGCTGTCTTTTCACCTTGCTTATAGTTTCCTTCATTGTGCAAAACCTTTTAAGTTTAATTAGGTCCCATTTGTTTATTTTTGCTTTTACTTCCAATATTCTGGGAGGTGGGTCATAGAGGATCCTGCTGTGATTTATGTCAGAGAGTGTTTTGTCTATGTTTTCCTCTAGGAGTTTTATAGCTTCTTATCCATTCATCTGCCAATGGACATATAGGTTGCTTCCATGTCCTAGCCATTATAAACAGTGGCAGGCTGGTTCTTTACCACTAGCACCACCTGGGAATCCCATTGATCTGGCAGCAAAGCCTTAATTAAGTAGGGAAGGTACTTCTCAGAAATGGCACTGTCCAGAGGTGGAAGGCAAAGCAACCCACAGAGAACCTGTATTCAGTAGAATCTGCTTCTGGGTAATGAACCTTTGACTGAATTTGTCATTTCCACTCCTTAACACTGTCTGTCCATGCTGTCTGTTTTGCAGATGAGGGCACTTAAGCACAGAGAGGAGAAGGGGCTGGTCTGGAATAATAGAATTGGTCCACAGCCTAGGCAGGACTAGAGCCCAAGATTCTTGAATCCAAGCTAGGTAGAAAAAGCCAGGCTTGGTCGTTGAACACATGTGCTGTTTGGAAATAAAGCCTTAAGATAAGGCTGCTTTGTTTTCTCCTCTGCCCTGTGCACAGCTCCTCATGAGTTTTGCTGCTGCTGAGAGCTCGCGCCTTGACAACATCAGAAGTAGCTTAGCATTCTCTCTGCTGTGTGATGAAATCATTGGCTGATAGAGTGTGCTGTCCATTCCAGCTTTTGGATGGGCTGAGCAGAATCACCACAGGCTTTGCTTCTTGGCCAACAAGAGGAAGGCAGACATGAAAGCATTCGGCGAGTGTGTTGCCTTTGTGTGCCTCTTCTTTGACACAAACATAGGAGGGGCTTTCTGTGGATCAGCTCAGTTCAGTTCAGTTCAGTTGCTCAGTTGTGTCTGACTCTTTGCAACCCCATGGATTGCAGTACCCCAGGCCTCCCTGTCGATCACCAACTCTTGGAGTTTATTCAAATTCATGTCCTTTGTGTCAGTGATGCCATCCAACCATCTCATCCTCTGTCGTCCCCTTCTCCTCCCACCTTCAATCTTTTCCAGCATCAGGGTCTTTTCCAATGAGCCAGTTCTTCACATCAGGTGGCCAAAGTATTGGAGTTTCAGCTTCAGCATCAGTCCTTCCAATGAATATTCAGGACCGATTTCCTTAAGGGTGGACTGGTTTGATCTCCAAGGGACTCTCAAGAGTCTTCTCCAACAGTTCAAAACATCAATTCTCTGATGCTCAGCCTTCTTTATGGTTCAACTCTCACATCCATACATGCCAACTGGAAAAACCATAGCTTTGACTAGACAGAGCTTTGTTGGTAAAGTAATGTCTCTGCTTTTTAATATGCTGTCTAGGTTGGTCATAGCTTTTCTCCCAAGGAGCAAGTTTCTTTTAATTTCGTGGCTGCAGTCACCATCTGCAGTGATTTTGGAGCCCAAGAAAATGAAGTTTTTCACTGTTTCCATTGTTTCCCCATCTATTTCCCATGAAGTGATGGGACCAGATGCCATGACCTATGTTTTCAAATGTTGAGTTTTAAGCCAACTTTTTCATTCTCTTCTTTCACTTTCATCAAAAGGCTCTTTAGTTCCTCTTCACTTTCTACAGTAAGGGTGGTGTCATCTGCACATCTGAGGTTATTGATATTTCTTCCAGAAATCTTGATTCCAGCTGGTGCTTCATCCAGCCTGGCATTTCACAAGATGTACCCTGCATATCAGTTAAACAGGGTGACAGTATACAACCTTGATGTACTCCTTTCACAATGTGGAACCAGTTCATTGTTCCATGTTCAGTTCTTACTGTTGCTTCTTTACCTGCATACAGGTTTCTCAGGAGGCAGGTAAGGTGGTCTGATATTCCCATCTCTTTAAGAATTTACCACAGTTTGTTGTGATCCACACAGTCAAAGGCTTCGGTGTAGCCTATAAAGCAGAAGTATATATTTTTCTGGAACTCTTTCACTTTTTCAGTGATCCAACAGATGTTGGCAATTTGATCTCTGGCTCCTCTGCCTTTTCTAAATCCAGATTGAACATCTCTGAAGTTCTCAGTTCACGTACTATTGAAGCCTGGCTTGGGGAATTTTCAGCATTACTTTGCTAGCATGTGAGATGAGTGCAATTGTGTGGTAATTTGGACATTCTTTGGCATTGCCTTTCTTTGGGATTTGAATGAAAACAGACCTTTTCCAGACCTGTGGTCACTACTGAGTTTTTCCAAATTTGCTGGCATATTGAGTACAGCACTTTCACAGCATCACTTTTTTAAGATTTGAAATAGCTCAGTTGGAATTCCATCACCTCCACTAGCTTTGTTCATAGTGATACTTCCGAAGGCCCACTTGACTCCACACTCCAGGATGTCTAGCTCTAGGTGAGTGATCACACCATCATGATTATCTGGGTTATTAAGATCTTTTTTTGTATAGTTATTCTGTGTATTCTTGCCACCTCTTTGTAATATCTTCTGCTTCCGTTAGGTCCATACCATTTCTGTCCTTTGTTGTGCCCATCTTTGCATGAAATTTTCCCTTGGTATCTCTAATTATCTTGAAGAGATCTCTAGTCTTTCCCATTCAGCTGGTCTCCCTCCATTTTGGGTTTTGCTGAAGCAGATATCAAAGTCTTTGAGGAAATCTAGGTTTTCTCTGTCTCGGGAAATTACTGATAATATCAGAGCCAGAGGGAGGTGAGTAAAATGGGCAAGAAGGTTCATAAAAGTCACTCCAAGATTCCGATTTCTAACCCCACCCAGTCCTCCCCCAGCAGTCCTTTCAGCTGTGACTTGATTCCCAGGAAGCAGAAAGCAATAGTCTCCTGATTGGATTTCAGGCTAAATTTTAGGCAATTACAAGTAAGTGAAGTCAAACCTACTTACATTTAGAATCAAAGTGCACATCTCTCCATTGGGAGGCAGAGTCTATGTGTATACTTCCCAAGGTGGGTCTAGTTCTAAAGCCAAATTTGGAAGTGGTTCGTGTTGGTAATTAATCTCTTTCTCCAAGTTTCTAGCTCATCTTTTGGAGTTAATCACTTCCAGGAAAGCACAAGGATCTTATAAGTGAAGAAATAGAAAAGCATATTAATTGTAAGTGGACTAGGGCCATATCATGAGAGCTCGAAAAATCAGACATCTTGGATAAAGGGAAAGCCATTGAGCAGCTGGACTTTATGGTACAGAGCATGGTTAGACTCCACTGTTACTTTCTGATCACCAGCTGCTGCTACCCCAGGATGATTATTAATAACGGTCAATTCTGTTTAGTTTTCCAGGGTAGGTACTGTCTTATTTAGAAAGTATACTCATTTATCTGAAGTTCTCTAAACGTGTAACAACTGCCTCTTGTAAGTCATATTTATCTTCCTCTGGTAGCACTTTCTCTTATTCATCTCTCTATCCCTCATTTCTTTGGTAACAAATATGTACTAGAGGTGGTAAAGAACCTGCCTGCCACTACAGGAGACATGAGAGATGTGAGTTTAATCCCTGGGTCAGGGAGGTCCCCTGGAGGAGGAAATGGCAACCTAACCAGTATTCTTGCCTGGAGAATCTTATGGACAAAGGATCCTGGCAGGTCACAGTCCATGGGGTCACCCAGAGCCAGACATGACTAAAGCAAATGAGCACATGCAGTAAAAATAGTGGCATTGCTGTTTTGACCACTGGGACAGTTCCCTTCTTCTTTATTTTGCTAACTTCTACTTACTCTGTTGAATTCAGTGTGAGGAACCCCTCCTTCCTGGAAAACTTTTCTTGATCGTCCTTATCCCAGTTGGATTTAGATGCCTTTCTCTGAACTCCCTTAGCCACCTCTCCCCCTGGCTTAGCTCCATCCTTGTGATACATTGTATTTTACTGTACTCTTTGATTTGGTTGACTTTCCAATCGCCTCTCCTCTCCCAGATGGTCTCTCCCTACATACATGGCTCTCCAAGGTGAAGGCAATTGTTGAAAGAATCATTACAAATGCACTGAGTGTTCCAAAGATACCCAACTCTGAGCCACACATGTGGCGACAGGGATAGTACCAATGTTCCTGTTGCTGCCACAATGCCTAGTATATATACTAGCACCTCCATAAATGTTTATTAAGTACTTGAATGAATGATGGTGGTATATTAAGTACGTGGATAAACTTATGTTACCAGAATGTCATTTTGTTTATTGTTAAAGTCTTCCCTCAGTTTCTACCAAGCTGGGCCATGATTTTGTTCCTTAAAGAATAATAAGGATGGAGCCAACCCCTTTCTTGCCAGCCAGATTATGTTTGCCTCTGCTCATCCGTGAGTCAGTCTGATGTCTGCAGCTGCAAGGAGGTACCTCTAACATCACGGTTTGATCTTCTCCCTTGTTAACCTTTGACTTTAGCTATCATGACCCTGTTGAATGAAACTCAGTGTTCTGCTACCCTTGTCCTGTCCTTTGGAATTATTTTTGGCAGCCCTTAACTAGGGACCATGTAACCTAGTCTTGTCCTGGGCAGACACACCTGGCCCTCTACCATCTTGTGGTGGACATAGCTGACAGCTCTATTGATCCTTTCTTGTAGATTTTCCATCTACTATTGACTTTTCCTGCACAGACTATGATTTCTAGTTCTAGGTTCTCAGAACAAAAAAGGCATAGTCTTTGGAATCAGAAATAATTGTCTTTGAAGGGAGTCTTCTATTATACTTGCTAGTTTTATCCTTCTGAGTCTAATTTTCTCAGCTGTAAAGATGGGAATAATAATCACAACTTGGTAGAGTTGTTTTAAGCATAGTGCCTGCCATGTAATTGCTGAGAAAAAGGCAGTTCCCTCCCATGTTCTATAATGGTGTGTTAACGTTTGTATTCAAAGCAGACACTTAGGCCTTTCCTTTCAACACATCATTTTTTTAGGGTGTTTATGTAGATGGTGATGGTGATTTGCTTCTAGGGCAGGCCTGGCCACACCATCACCAGGGCTTCTGAACTCTGGTCACATAGCATGTATTGTATCTGTCACTAAGATGGGATTCAGTCAACACATAGGGCATAAGTAACCATCACTGTTTAAGCCAGTATTGTCACAATAATAATTTTTTATAAAATTTTATCAGACCTTTTGCAAGAGCATATGCAAGAACATAATGTACACCAAGGAACCCAATTATCAAAGCATTCTCTAGTATGGTTCATCAGAGAAATAGAACCAATAGGAGGAGTCCCATGATCTGCTGCATTCAAGTCAGAGATGTGCATAAAGCTGGAGGTGTAGTTTGAAGGCCAGAGAACCAGAACATTAGTGGTGTAGATTTCAGTTTGAGTCTGAAGTCTTGAGATCCAGGGACACTGAAGGCAGGAGGAGATTGTGGCCCCAGTTCAATCAGTCAAGCAAAGATTGAATTCAATGCCCCTCTGCCTTTTTGTTCTAGTGAGGCCTTTGTTGGCTCAGTTGATGCCCACCCACACTGGGGAGGGCCATCTTCTTTACTCAGTCTACCCATTCAGATGCTAATCTCTTCCCCATACATCCTCAACAGATACACCCAGCCCAGAAATCACGTTAATCAGATATCATCTGATGGCCCAGTCAATTTAACACATAAAATTAACTATCACACTGCCAGGAAACCCTATTTTTCTCCTTTCCTCATATTCTGCCTAGCCTGGTATTTTCAGTTAGACCTGTAGGCATCTAGATCAGGCTTGCTTGGAATTAATTTGCAACAAGGTTGGAAGGGAATCTCACAGACAGAAGAGCCTGGTGAGCTACAGTCCATGGGGTCACAAAAGAGTCATACAGGACTGAGCAACTAAACAACAAGGAAGGGAATAAACACAGGTATTTATTTAGGATCAGAGTCAAGGGCAAGGGTCTTGACTTGTTCTCTGGCTGCCTTATTTGCTTAGCTAGGACAACATTGCTGATTTTCTGGCCTGTGAGTATCTTGCGCTTTTCCTTCAACATTTTCACTGTTCATAGTTGTTGACCTGTATCGCTATTATACCTTCCCAGGTGTCACTAGTGGTAAAGAACCTGCCTGCCAGTGCAGGAGACATAGAGATTCAAGTTCAATCCCTGGGTCAGGAAGATCCCTTGGAGGAGGGCATGGCAACCCACTCCAGTATTCTTGCTTGGAGGAGCCTGGTTGGCTACTGTTCATGGGGTCACAAAGAGTAGGATACAACTTAGCACACACAATACTTATTATGTGCTCTTTTGTTATAAAAGAAAACACATGATAAAAATGCAAATAAAATAAGTATATTCAGTGAAATGTAAGTCCCCTTCTCCTAGTGCTCCTATGTCACCCAGGACCCTCCTCCAGAGGCAAGTGCTACAACCACTTTCTTGGGGCTTCCTCCAGAGTGAGTCTGTACATGCATAAACATAAATGTAGATATCTGCATATCCTTGGGGCTTTTTCTCTGACTATGCTCACCAGTCTGTGTCTTTTTGCTTTCTCGTCTTTTCTCTGGAATCAGCTGTCCTGCCCTGTTGTAGCTTCATCATTCCCTACTTCTTATCTGCTCTCAACCTGCTGCCCAGAACTGGTAAGTCCCTGATCTGGAACACGAAGAAGTAGGAGTCATCATTTAGAGTGAAAGAAAAAGAAAAGCATTTCTAGTTTCTGCTTCCATTGTATGTTGTCTAACCTTGCAAAATTAAATTACATCTGTTCATCTGCTACTGACTCACTGTATTCCATGAGCAAGCCATTTGCATTTTTCTTCACAACAGCATCTTTCTCCTCAGGATGCTCTGGCAAATAATGTTTTAAAATTCTCAGAAAAAGTCATAATATTAAAGCCTTTCCATCCTAAGCATCCAGAAATTGAATTGAAACCAAAGCATAGAGAAGTATTATGGAAGAAACTAAATAGTTTACAAACTGAGCAATGCCATGTTGAAGATTAAATCTAGTTGATTGGAAATTCATTGACAGCCTATCTGAATTCTGTGTTCTTACACGTAGCCACACACACAGTCAACCAAATGTGTCTTCACAGAGTAAGATGTATTGAGATATTTAGAGAATGATAGCATCATACAGATAAAGGAACAACTAATTCTATCTGGGGAGGTGATCGATTCCAACAGAACATTGGGTTAGACTGTGATGATTGGGAGTTTCATTAGGAGTTTCTCAGATGGACAAGAGGGTGAAAGGCATTTTAAGCAGGGGGAACATATCAGAAGAGTACAAAATTGCAGAAGTGCCCTGGCATTTTCTGAAAAGTTAGAGTCCATTTTGACTAAGGTATGAAGTGTGTGGCTGGAAAAATAGCCAAAAGACAAGCTTTGAAAAACATATTCTATGCTAAGAAATTTGGATTGTTTTTCCTGTAAAATAACAGGTGGACCCTGGAGAGCTTTAAGTATAGAAGTGATGTTGCCAATTTTTTAAATTTTATTAACTTATCATAGACTTTTTTTGGCTGCCCCACATGACATATGGGATCTTAGTTCTCCATCCAGGGATTGAACCCATGCCCCCTGCAGTGGAAGCGTGGAGTCTTAACCACAAGGAAGTCCCAGTTTTCAAATTTTAGATAATTTGTAGAAGCAGCAGTGTGGAAATTTGATAAAGGGAGAGGGACTACAAAGTGGGAGACCAGTTACCAGCTGTTGCTTTTGTTGGTCCCGAGTGAGAAAAGATGGGTACCTGAGCTCAGGCAGGGACAGTGCAGACAGAGAGGAGGGGGGCATTTAGATGGCTTGTCTAACAGGTGACTATTTGGGGTAGGTGGGGAGGATAAGTGGAGGAAATGAGAGGATGGATGATGGAAGAAGGGGAGGGGGTGGAAATGAGGCCACAGATTTTCAGAGCTGGAAGACACCACAGGGATTATCCTCAGCTAACTAAGTACCTTCAGTTTCATTCCTACAGGTGATGATCTGGCTCTTATCTGAATACCTCCAGTGACAGGGTGCCAGTTAGAGCTCAAGGCAGCTTATTTCATCTACTGGTTGCTCTATGAGAAAGTTCTTTAGGCTACATCAAAACCATCAATTAATATCTTCTACTACTTGATCCTAGATTAAACTCCTTGGGGCCACAAGGGCCAAGGCCAATCCTGTGCCAACGTGAAAGCTCTTCACATACTTCCAAACAGTTTTCATTTCACAAACTGCTGTGTCTTCTCTTTTCTAGAGTAAACATTAAAATTTCCTTCTGCTGGTCATCAAATGACGCTGTTTTCTATCCATCTATTATCTGTGAGTGCACAAAAGGCTACCTGTGAAGTAAAATGTGCCCATTTCTTCCCTCGTGATTTTTTACTGGTCCAGACAAGCTCAACAAAGGAATCTCATATTAAAAGCAACTTGGAAAGGAATAATATAAAAGCATTTGCGGAAGAGATAGTGAGGACCAGTCTGGTAACACAATTTCAGAAGCTTAAGCCTTGAACCACTTAAGGGTGGTAGTGATACCTTTAACGTGGGCTATCAGAAAACTAGAGATCACTCTCATCATGACAGGCGGAATGAAGATGTTAGGAAACCACAGACTCTGGGATAGGGAAGGCCATTAGAGATGAGCTATTCCAAGTCCATTGTTTTACAGATAGAAAGAGTGAGGTTTGAAGAGGCGAGAGACATGCCCAGTGTTTCACAGTGGGTCACTAACAGAGCAAAGACTAACCCCAGACTTCCAATTTCTAATTCAGTGCTTTTCTACTGTACCACATGTTCCCTTAACTTGAGACACAAGCAAGGGCCAGCTAATAAAGGATGCTCTTTTATGACCTTCTCACTGACCACTGTCAACAAATTATATTTCACTCTGAAATATATTCAAATGGTATAGAATTATATCAGAAAGTTTTGAAGATTCTTGTATTAGTCTCCAAAGCATTCCTGCCACATTCACCAAAGACTCAGCAGTTCATGTCACTTTTAGTTTTGAACTGATGTGAATATCAGTGAGGATAAGTCCCCATTATGGCAAGAATTTGTACACTGAATGTTTTAATAACATGGGAGTGTTGATAAGACATTTAAAGTAGGAATGGAAATATTGGCCAATAATGCATATTGTGTGATGAACCTACTGATGCATGTAATCATATTATTACAGTATCAGTATAAACAGAATTTCAAAATGGTTGAATTCCTCCTACATGTGAGCAGGGTACCTGAATTTCCAAGTGATCAAAATTGGGAGCTATTGTGAAGAGTCTAGGCTATCGGAGATGTGGCACACACTCTGAAGGCATTCTGTGGATATTATTTTTTCAAAAAAGTTAAAGGATGCCAATCTTCAGATTTCATACTTATGTAGTCCCCCAGAGGCCACAGGAGCAGACCTCCCATGAAGCTAGGTCCCTGGCAAGCTGAGGGGCTTCCTGATGGAAACTACAGTAACTGAGAGGAGCCACCTGCCTTGTGTCAAGAGGTCCAGCCCCTGGTCCTGTTTCTGTGATGGACTTCAGAGCAGCCTGAAGACTAAGTGAGGACTTAGCAGTGTGACCAGAGTCTTCAATCTTAAAGGCAGAGTTACTTATCATAGTTCTGTCTGCCAGCCCAGAAGGAATGAATGCAGCACAGAAGCTCTATAATCATTTTACCAGAAAGCAGTGCATGTTGGTTCATCAAGAGGGCATCCCTCGGACCATTTTGAGGACATAGATATAGATTCTATTTTCCAGAAAAACATGTACTCACGAAACATACCTACTTTTAAGATAAAATTAACATTTGAGAGAAAAGATTATTTTTTTTTAAATCCTGTTAAATGCCTTTAATAAAATGGGCCTACCTCTTTGTTCCAGTCTTAAAGGAGAGCCCACCCTTACCAATCCATGTCATAAATTACACGATACTGATTTTATTGTCACACTTTGAAAATACTCTCTCACATATGTTTATCATGGCCTGTAAACATTCAGAATAACATTTGGAGACCAAGTTGCTAATCAGAGTAAGGGAAATAGAGGTCTACATAGAGAGGTTAGCACCCATTAATGGGCCCAGTGTTTAGACCTAAGAAACCTTTGTAAGACAACTATCTTGTAAAGCAAGCAAAACAAGCTCTCAAATAATAGTTCAAAATGAAAATTCAAAAATGGCAGGCTGTGTAGCTCAAAGTGATGACTCTATTTAAAAATCCCACTTGTCCTCTCAGTCTCTTTAGGCATGTCTGACTCTTTGCGATCCCATGAACCATAGCCCACCAGGCTCCTCCCTCTGTGGGATTTCCCAGACAATAATACTGGAGTGGGTTGCCATGCCCTCCTCCAGGGGAACTTTCTGATCCAGGGATTGAACCCATGTCTTTTATGTCTCGTGCATTGGATGTGGATTCTTTACCACTGAGACACTGGGGAAGCCCAATGTCCTCAAATAGTACTTGTTTGTAAAAGTCCAGCCACAGTCAGCCCTCCATATCTGCTGAGGCTGTGGATCCCATGGATGCAAGTGGCCAATTGTACTTCGCCATTTTACATAACAGACTTGAGCATCCCTGAATTTGGGTGTCTACAGGTGGGGGTGGTAGTCCTGGAACCAACCCATCTGGATACTGGGGGACAATTACATACTTAGCCATAAAAATTCTCTGGTTCAGCAGAGTACAGCTTTGGCATATTAGCCCAGTAACTCCCAACTATAGACCTGAAGCTGCCTGCATCCCTAAGTCAGTACATTGGGACTCACTGGCTCCAGTGGTGTCGATGCTACTTGGGGAGTCAACATGTTGTTTAACCCAGATAAGCCAAGGTACTTTGCTCCTGGGAAGGGGCAAGGAGAGAAAGTGACTATTTGCCACCATTTTCCTTGTAGTACATTAGAAACAAAGCACAAAGTTGGCTGGGATCAGGGTTTGCATTGCCCACAGCACCTCAGCTTTGATTTAACCAGATGCCATAACTATAGCAACAGGGAAGTATTGGAATTTTGAGATTAACATGCTACTGAAATTTACTGAATGTAGCACACTTTGTGGGGAATTGCATATTGTATGTATTTCCTTTATTTTTTTAATGGCAATGTAAGTCAGGCTATGGAAAGAAAAGTTAATTTATTATATAATGGCTGCTGTTCCCTTGATCTACATCTATAAATGTGTGTTATGAAACAAAATGAGATAAATCAGCTTGATTGTCCACCGAATGGATGGAAATTGGGCTATCATAATGCTATCTTCAGGTTTGCATAGCTGTTGGAATATCGAGCTGAATTAGGAGATCAGAGTTGCAACCTCTGTTATTAAATCATGATGCGATCTTAGTCAGGTCTTGAAAGGGATTCTGGGTCTCAGATTCTGCACATTTTTAGTGCTCGAGGCTAAACTGTTCCAGCTCACCCATTCTAGGCTTCTGGGATATTTGGGGTTAAGTTTATCCCCACTTTGGCTCTGGAGGGTACTTGTGAGGTCCTGTGGAATGAGAGAGAGTCACGCTGTGGGATCCCTGGATCAATGAGGTGGTGGCATGTATGACTGGCGGTCTCCTTACAGGCTTTCCTCTGGTCAGGGAACTGCTGTCACTGTACTGAGTAAGGCCTTGAGCCCTATCCTGTCTGTATTCAAGGGAGATGTAAAGGATCTCGGGTTACTGAGGCAGTGTAGCTGTAAGTTCGTCTCAGACCCCATGCCTTAGTCTCAATAAACAGATTCTTGGTGTCTTCCTATAACTAACCCCTTGCCTTCTTCTCCACACCCAAGAGCTCATTCCTTGTCTGTTATCCACCCTTATTTTATTAGAGGTCTGAGGTCTCTGTCTTAGCTTCATACTTGGTGTCCTTTTCCTTTGGAGACTAGAATTTTGTTGTTCTTTTCAGTCTTCAGGTCTGAGCTTGGCCACTGCCAGAACTCTCTGGATTTGATATCCGCCTGCTGAGATCTTCACCTATAGCTCATGCCTCCTCGCTACTGTTCACACAGCCCCTCATTGCCTGCTACTGACCCTCACTGAGGCTGCTACCTGCCTTGACTTGTCCTCTGACTACTGCTTATTACAAGACCCTCATAAGGTGTCTCCCTTTGCTTTGTGGGGAAACCACCCTGTTACTCACCCACTTCTGGGCCTTTCTGATACTATTAACCTCTACTTCTCATTTGTCATTGGAGACCCTACCCTCAGAGCCTTCCTGGGCCCATCTGGTTTCTGAGTCTTGGATCTCCCCACACTTGTCTATCCCAACCTCAGTTGATGTCCAGTTAGAAGTTATAAAGGCTGTGTTGGCATTTCTTGGGCCAGCTTTTACTACCTGGGCTCATCCCTCTGGATGGAAAGTATTGTGTCCAGACTCACCCAGTATGTGTCAGTTAACAAACAGCCTTATAAAGCTTTGCAATCAATGACTTGATAGGATAAATTGAAATTAAAATTATGAAATGGACAATGAGGGAGAATTTCTGTATCTCTGTAGCCTATGGTAGGAAGAAGAGATGCTATTGGGAATTTTTGAGCCAGGAAGAGATAATTAGGTGATAAATGGAAAATGTCCTTGGATCTGTTGAGAAGCAAAGTTGCACATGAATTTAAGATGAGACTGTTATTGTTATTGGTAGTCAACCTAGTAGTATTCAACTCCTTGCAAAGGTGCAGCTGGCTTGATGAAACAGACCAGAATCCCAGCCACCATAGCAAAGGCATGCGTACTGGCTAGCTACATGCTCTTTTGCTGAGGACTTATTCTTTCTGAACCTCAATTTCCTCATCTGCCAAATGAGGCTTTGTGGAGATCATATTAATATCTTTGCTCATTCATAAGCTCTCAGGGTAGCATAAAGAATACCAGTTAGTGGACAGTGGATGTGAAAGTGTTTTAAGAATTAATGATGCATCTTACAGATTTTTGGTCCTCCTTCCTAGATGGGTGGGAGCCATAGACACAGAACCTCTTGCCCAGCATTGGTTGGCAGCAAAGACTGAGATCAGTGTTCTGAGAGAAGAGCAGGTCAGAAATAAGGCAATGGCCTGACCTGGAGCCAGAGAAGATGAGGGAGACAATACAGAACTGAGGGCTTTGAGGATCCATCAGAGCTGATGCACGGGGAAGTTTGAAGGAGAGGAATTTCCTGAGCTAGAGTACAGGGCCAACTGCCTTCTTTTTGTTTAACACTTGCTGTTGCTGTTCTAGCAGCTTGGACTGAAGCTATTTTGTAAGCAGTTAATAGGGCAGAAGAAGAGCAGACCCAAAGTGAGGGCTTATTCTTATAAGGTTTGGCAGGATTTAGGGACCAGGGAAAGGGTAGAAGGCCAGTATCAGCTAGCCCAAGGTAAACCAATTCAGAGGAGAATGGCAAGTGTCCTAGGTGAACAACAAAGGTGGGCTGCATTTGAACACTGTGATGATTAACTTTATGTGTCAACTTGGTGCCCAGTTGTTTGGTCAAACACTAACCTGGTTGCTGCTATGAAATTTTTTTATATGTGATTTAAATTTGAATTGTTTGACCTCGAGTAAAGCAAATTGCCCTCCATCATGTGGGTGGGTTTCACCCAATTAGTTGAAGGCCTTAAGATGAAAGACAGATTTCCCAAAGAAAAAGAAATTCAGCTTCAAGACTGTAACATAGAAACCTTCCCTGAGTTTCCAACATGCCTGGCCTGCCCTGCAGAGTTTGAGCTCAGGACCACAGCATCAGTTCTTACATGAATTTCTAACCTGTTGACCTGCACTATGAATTTCACATTTGTTAGCCCCTTAAAATCACCCCTCTATGTACATACACACACACACACACACACACACACACACACACACAGACACACACACATACATGAAAACAAATACATGTGTATGTATATATGTGTGTGTGTGTGTCTCCGTGTGTATATTTATTTACTAGAAAAATAATTAATAGGTATGTGTATATACACATCAATATCTATCTATCCTGTTGGTTTGTTTCTCTGAAGTAAGCCAGAAGCAAAAACAACAACACAGTATATTAACACATATATATGGAATTTAGAAAGACAGTAATGAGAATCCTGACTGAAACAGACACATAAAGATGGCAGAGTAGCTTAGAGCAGAGCAGTTGCAGGATCTTTGAGAGCCTTAAGTGAGTTGCCATTGTGAGTTCTTTTAAATTTGTCAGTGAGTCACAAAGTATTGAGTCTCTGCAGTGTCTGCTGAGTATTTATTGTGCCTTGGAAGTTGGCCAGCACCACCACGATCAACTCTGATCCCTGATAGGTCAACCCAGAGCTTGACTGAAAGGCTCTCACATTTGCACCCAAGAAGTTTTACTCCCCTGAGGAGAGCACCAAAGGCCAAGCATCCCCCACCAGGGGTTAGGCATCTGACTAGAGAGGGCTTCCAGCTCTTCCAGGCTGATAATGGAGTCGGGGGACTTCTGAGGGTCCTCTCACTCAGACTTATTAGAGTCAATGCAATCGACAGTCACCATTCATTTGGTTTAGCTTGTCATGGTACAGACGAGCCCTGGAAAGGAGAAGCCCTTCTCCAGGGCACACAGCGAGCTGGTGGTGCAGTCAGGCTGAGCATTCAGATTGCCACACAGTAAGTAAAGAAGAAAGAAGAAAAGAGAAGCCTGGATTCCCCTTGTACTTTTGCTATGGGTCATTTGTTCAGTCATTTTCCTAATGTTACGAAATGTTTTTCTGAGCTGTATAAGAAGCAAGGAAAAGAGAAGAGTCTGAGTGGTAAAGTAAAAGAAAAGAAAATAGAAAAACACATTTATAAGAGCCCTCACTGCTCAATCACAAAATTGAAGACGATCAGTGTAAATGAGTTTCATTAAAGAGTGAATTAACTTTTCTAGGGGCTTCCCTAATGGCAAGAAAGCCATGGCCCTGGTCAACTGCCACACCACCTTGACCCAAGTATTTGTCCTTGTTAAAATAAAAGCACACATGGATTATGGTTCAGCAGATCTCCCTGTTTCTCCCTATATTTTCTGAGGAATTTAGTTGTCTCCCATGAGTATACTAAATTGAATTGATCAATGAATGTGTTCATTTGTTTAACTTGACTGATAGCTCCATCCATTAAACCTACAATGAAGTTGTAATTCTTTGAAAAAATATTAATGAAAAAACATGCCTGCAATTCAAGATGAGTCAGTAAAGATAACTGCCTTTCCTTTGCATTCAGGATTGCTGCTCTGTGCTTGTGTTTTCCATTTTGGATTTGTTAAGTGTAAATCCTCCTTACACATCACTGAAAGCATTAAGATTTATACAGCAGAATATAGTATGCTTTAAAAGAGAGCAGATGACCTAATAGGATTTTCTTTTTCTTTTTAAATTTTTATTTATTTATTTATTGGCTGTGCTGGATCTTTGTTGCTGTGTGGGGCTTTTCTCTAGTTTCAGCATGAGGGCTACACTCTAGTTACCATTCGCAGGCTTCTCATTGTGGTGGCTTCTGTTATTGCAGAGCATGGATTCTAGGGCACGTGGGCTTCAGTAGTTGTGGCTCCCAGGCTCTAGGGTGCAAGCTCAATAGTTGTGGTGCATGGGCTTAGTTGCTCCACGGCATGTGGGATCTTCCCAGATTAGGGTTCAAACCCATGCATTGGCAGATGGATTCTTAACCACTGGACCACAAGGGAAGCCCCTAATAGGGTATTTTTACCTTTAATTTGTACTATTTGTGAGAGGACATTTAAAAATAAAACCTCATATTTGAGAATTTAGTGTTCTTCAAACAGCATATATTAATATTATTACTAATATGGGACATTTTAATGCACTTTCCACAGAGTCCCTGGGCTCCTTATTGAGATGCATCCTTGTGGCAAAGCATCTTTCGTGGATATGAGGAGGGACTTAACCTCTGATCTGCTCCTTCTCTGTTTGGAACAAGCTTAGCTTTGATCAGCTCCTTAAAGAGCCATCTGTTTACATCCTTGCATAGATCTGTGGACAGTATTTGCCACGTACATTGGAATCTTGGCCAACAGGTGCCCCTAGGGTAGGGCAGGTACTTGTCAGCTCTTTCCTTTGGTAGCTTTCCTTCTAGTTTCCTCTTCTGCTCCAGACTGCTTCTGTGATCTCTATATTCTCCCCTTTTATTTCTTTTCTTTTTAGATCATTTTCTCCCTTCTCATCTACCGACTGATGGGAAAATTGAGTGGCTTTCATCCATTCATTCAAGCATTTACTGGGTTCTACTTCATGCAAAATGCCATACGATTGTCTGAGTTTTTAGTTATTCTTTTCTGGTCTTGTTCTTTCTTAAATTATGAATGTAATACATATTCATGGTAAAAATGCAAACAATACAAAAGGCTGTGAAATGAAGAGCCCCTTCAAGCCACTAGTCTCACTCCTTAAGCATATTCATCAGTAACAATTTCTTGTTTATCTTTCCAGAACTTTTCTATGCATATATAAGTGTAGCAGGCATACATTTATGCATACACACACACACACACACATATATATATATATACACATATAGGTTCATATATACCATATATGCTTTTTCTTTTCTTTTTTTTTTCTTTTCATATATGCTTTTTCAGGAAACACTAACTGGAGCTAAAAACAGTTTTGTCAGTTCACTTCTATGTATATCTTGGTGTGCCTGCCATGTCAGCACATGCAGTCCCGCTGATTCCCTTTAAGGCTGCATGGCTGAAGCATGACTTTAGGAAAGCCCTGTGGTTTTGATGAGTTTTCTACAGAGGGCACTAAAGATGGCCAGTTTGAATGTATAAACTGAGTTTTCACTCACTGTCCTCAGGTTTCTTTTACCTTTTCTCTATACTGAGGGTGTTGCCCAGTTATGCATTCTAATACTTAAAGGATTCCAGTGGCCTGCAAATGCTTCAGGGAAATCAAAATTAGCTTGATTAGTTTCCCTGCCCACACACCATTTATCTGCTCTGGCCTAGGAACTGCCAAACCAGTCTCCAGGACTTGTCCCAATACTTGATGAAAGTTTCTTTCCTCCTTTTCTTAAGTGTTTCTTCTTCAGCTTCAGCCTGTGTTTTCTGGTCTGGCCTCATTGACTATAAAGTTCTTGCTTATTTGGACATATTCTATCCTTATTAGTTTTCATTTGCTCATGTGCAACTTGAGTACTCAATCAAAGAGCTTCTAATTTTAGCTTGCCCTTATTTAAACACTTCTTGTACATCAGACTTGCATGTATCATTTCCTTTAATCCTCACAACAAACTCTTGAGCAATGTGCAATAATTATTCCCAAATGACAGATGAGGCACAGAAAGGTTAAGGACATGGTCCAAGGTCACACAGCTAGTAGGTGGAGGAGCTGGTACTTGAACCCAGGTTTATCTGACCCTAGAAGCTATGCTTTTAACCAGCACATGTAAAGTCTCCCTTAAGTCAGCAAGTACTTCTTGGCTAGCCAGTCATTGCAGAGCAACCCTAGTTTATCTGTGAGCCTGTGATTCTTTCAAGACAGGAGACACTTCCTAAATATGTGCATGCCAGGCTATGTTCAAGAGGGTGATGCTGAATTCTCTTATGTTGGAATAACATATTCTTAAGAGCTAAACCATGGGAGGGATCTTGGATGGGAGGAAGAAGTTTCCGCTTACAATTCAAGCTGAAAAGGGGTTATGAATACCCACAGTTCTTCCTGTGTAATACTGTTAGCAATTGTTCTGGAATTGTGGGATTTTCTCAATAATAAATGTCTAGATGATGTGCTTTTTCCAGTTCCAATCTAATTCTATTCAACAGATACTTGTTGAATGCCTGCTGTGAAAAAGATAAAGAATGACTAAGTCATGGCCCTCACCCTCCAGGAGTTCACAGTCTAAAAGGGAAATCAACATGAACACTGTTAATTCTCATACAAGGAAGGCAATGGTAAAGGTATATACAGAGGTTTAAACAAGGTGCTATGGGAGTATTGTGGGTGTGAAAGTTAAATTTAATTAGGGAATCTGGAAATATTGTTTCAAAGAAGCCTGATCTTAAAGGGTTGATGAGGCTATTACAGGAAGATATTTTAATGGCACTTTAAAAAGATAGCTTAGGCTGAGGAACCACACACCCTTTGGGGTGTGAAAACCTAGGGGAATGGCAATTGGTCTGGAGATACAACTGGAGACATGAGTCTGATGATTTATGAAGAGCCTTGATGCTGGACTAAGGGCTTGAACTTGCTCTATAGACTAAAGAATTTTTGAATAATTACCTTCCCCTAAACAAAGAGGAATCTCTTCCCTATCATCACAGTCTCTGTGTTTCTCAGTGGCCTCTTTGTACAGACAGATATCTTCCAGTTACAGTCATATTCATTTAATGAAGATTCCCTATATGGGAAGTATTTGACTTTATAAAACACACCACATGTAACTGATTTAAGCAGCTCTACTATATCAATAATGCATTTAATTTATTTCTCTCCCCAATAGTGTATGTAGCTACATATACTTTGATTATATTGACTAAGATCACAGTTCATGTTGATATAACCCAAGAGTGGTTGTTCATGATCTGGGTGGTATTGCGTTTAAAATTTATCCTACTCTTTCATTGACTCCATTCACTTTAAGTTTATCCTAAACCAGTTATAGCTGTTCCATCAAATTTCTTTTTTACTAGCTCTACTTATTGTCTTTCTCTGGTATTCCTATAAGAATGTCAGATTAAATTATATCAGATGCTTCTCTCTCTCTAAGATATGTTAACTTTACTCCATTTTCTTTCCCCACTCAGCTTGTCATCCTATCATGAACAGGAATTAGCTTTGTTTGGTATGATTTGTGTTTGAAGAATCCATATTGACTACTGTTTATCACTTGGGTTTCCCCTAGATAATCATAAATGACTGCCTTAATAATTGTCCTTACAGCTTACCAGATATTGAAATTAAATTTATGAGTTTAATTCCCTAGTTCCCTGGGGATTTTTTTTAAGAAAAATGTAACAAGGCAGTTTCATGACTCATAGCAACTCTTTCATAATAAACCAGTGTGACAAAGAAAAAACATTTTGCAGGAAAACAAATTTTAGTTTTAGCCTTCCAAATGATTATTATAACTAACAAATATGATTTTTTGAAGTACTAAAAGATATCCTATGTCCTTTAAAACTATTTATTTACTGTGCTCACACATATTTTCAAGGGCCATAACAGATTCCTAGAAAATGTTAATCCACTAGTTTATAGACCTTACTTTGTGCTGACAATTGGAAATTTAGCCTTTTAATATTCAAATTGTTGTACACTTGAAAAATAGCCCAATAATGGTACTTTTTAAGAGGTTATTTTGTAAGTACTGTGGGTCAGACATGTGTTCAACTACTATTTCAGGTTGCTGAGGCAACCTGCTTGCCACAATTGTGGTTAACTACTTACAACTTAACAATAATGCATTGACCTGAAACCTGAATCTTACCTTCACTGAATGTAGTGCAGGTACACTGTAGGTAAGCTGTAGGTAGACCATGCATGCTTAGTTGCTCAGTCATGCCTGACTCTTTGTAATACCATGGACTGTAAGCCCACTAGACTTCTCTGTCCATGGGATTTGCCAGGCAAGAATACTGGAGTGGTTGCCATTTCCTCCTCCAGGGGATCTTACTGACCCAGGGATTGAACCCCCAGATCCTGTGTCTCCTGCATTGCAGGCAAATTCTTTACCATTGAGCCATGGAGGAAGCCTCTCTGTAAATCTCAGTGAATGACTAACAAGAGATTGATGCAAATGTGGTAGCAAACAGTAGGATCCCTTGAGAAGAATGGATGTGTAGAACATTGAGCAACACAGAGAGTTTTGGTAGAGTTTAGATGTCTATACTTGCCTAGCCAAGACTCAGTTAACTGAAGCTAGAAATATGAAAAACCACTAGTTCACATCAGTCATGGTAGACAAGTAGTCAATTTTCTCTGACTGAAGGAATTTGGACCCAGCAAACATGCTGAACATGCTGATGCTATAGTCCCTTTTCTTAATGTTCCATTGAAAAGTGGTAAGACACATTTCCTTTCTGAGCCAGCACCAGTCCCTTTCCAGTGGCTTGGTCTGTGGGCAAATGATGTTTAAGAGCACTTTGGTGTGTAATCCACAGGTATGACAGGTATTCTGAAATCTGTATCATAGTGCCTTATGCTTTGGTGCCTGTTAGAACTGTAATGATTGGTTTGTTTGTTTGTTTGTTTGTTTTTGCATTTTACTTGTTTGTGTGAATATTTTTATTTCAAAGACTGCCATCCTCAGAGTCGTGCAGCAATTGAGCAATGAGAAAATACCCCCCTAAGCAATTTTTGTGTGGGCTAATCTTTAAGGGGCAAGAACATGCATAATCTACCGATTTGACAGGAAAGGTTTCAAATCTGGCACATGGTGGCCTCAGTCCTCATCAGTGTATTCCTGGAAGGACAAGCCCATGGGGAGCTTCTTAGAGTTTGTGAATGGGAGGAAAGCCTTGGGTCTGGGGAAAAAGTGTTTGGATAGCATTTTAAGAAGCCCTTCCATTTTCAGTGGAGTAGAAGAGTCTGCCTCTGAGTCTGTGCTATGGTCTTTTCTCTGGAGGAGTACAACAACTACCTCTCTCACATTTTTCTGATATTTATTCTGCAAGTCAGCTGCATGAGCCCCTGAATAAGCTCCCAGGCATTACCTCCATGCTGTGTTCCTAGGAGGGATGCAAGTAATCTTTACTCAGATAAACTGGAGCTTCTGTAGATGCAGTGTAAGTGCAGTGAAGTGTGTGTGTGTGTGTGTGTGTGTGTGTGTGTGTGTGTGTGTGTGTGTGTGTGGCTGTAAGATTTAATACCTCTACAGGTAATTTTTTGGAGGGGGAATCTGGCGTTTCATCAAATCCAGTATCATTATGTAAATTTAATCTTACCTTGCAACACGCTAGTAACTTTATTATCTCCTTTTCATTTGACAGTGCTTAGATGCAAGTTGAGCTTGGAATTCCAGAGGTAGAGTATTGTTGACTGGAGGTATATTAAGGAAAATGTACTGAAAATGAGATAGAACCTTTGTTCTTGTTCTTGACTGTCACCATTGTATGTGTACAGGTATCCAGCAAAGGGGTTTCAGAATAAGGTATGCCTGTTTAAAGTTTTTCCCCTTTCTTAAAGCCCCCAGTGAATTGCAATGAGTCTGTTTTGAATGGACTGTGTTAAATCTACTTCTGTCAAATGGAAAACTTTCATATTATGAGAGTGCAGAACAAAAACCTGGTCAAGTTGTATTTCCCAATAGACACTTGGGCTTTTGATCCTGTGATTAGCATTAATGATTGTGTCTAATGAAAGCAATGAAGCTAAATACTTTATGATTTAAAGAACGAAAATAGAAAGGAGGCAAGAGGGAAGGCATGAGAACCTGTTGAACTGACCTTGCTAAGGCAGAAGAAATGACATTTTCTTTCTTGGACTTCTCTGTTTTTACTTTCCTCATTCTCCTTCATCTCTTAATCTGAAACAAATTAAGAAGATCTCTTCTCCTGAGATATCCTATGACATCCCTTATGTGTGGAATCTAAAATGAAATGATACAAATGAATTTACTTAGAAAACAGAAACAGACTTTGATAATGAGCTTATGGTTGCTAGTGGAGGAAGGATGAGGGGAAGGGATAGTTAGGGATTTGGGGATGGACATGTCCACAGTGCTATATGTAAAACGGATAATCAATCATTCTTTCAACACTTCAAATTTTTCACTTCACTCTCTTCTTGTCTGTATGGTTTCTGACAAGAAGTCTGATATAATTCCATTGTAAGGTGTTCCCTCCACTCTGTCTTCCTTAAAGATGCTGTCTTTGTATTTGGCAAAGTTGGCAAGAAGGAGGCTGGAGTGAGAAAAATGCCTTTCCCCAGTTGGGATAAGATTCCAGCAAACTTGTAGAGTTGTGGAGAAGACTCTAGGCATATTTCACAACGATTCTGCTTTTCCTCCCCCTTCTAGATTTAAAAGAGGATCTTACTCAGATCGTTGCTGTGAGAATTTGGTAAATTTCTTTAAATTGGGGGGGCGGAGGTAGCCCTGTGCTTTCAGTCCTCAGAAGTTTCCACTCTCCTAGTAGTCCACACACTCATCCTTCACCAATTTGTCAAAAGTACCACTTTTGGTGTTCCTACCAGTTTATGATTCCAGAATCTTCTCCAGGTACGTAAATTTACATCCGTATCTCTCTGAATGTTCCTATAGCTTCAGATTTTTGGGTGGTGGTTTGTGCTACAACCTCAGTTCTCTGACAGGTCCAAGAAAAGTCACTTTTTTTTTTTTTTACAAAACTGATTTGTCCAGTTTTCTTGAAAGGATGGGAGTGATCACTTCCAAGTTCCATTCAGAGACAAAATCAGAAAACTATTTCAAAATGTATATGAAAAGGCACAAGTTGTGGAACAGCTAAACAATTTTGAAAAGAAGGAAGAGGAAGGAATCAGTCTACCTGGTTTCAAGACATTATCACTTCAGTTCAGTTGCTCAGTCATGTCCAACTCTTTGTGACCCAATGTATTGCAGCACACCAGATTTCTCTGTCGATCACCAACTCCCAGAGCTTGCTCAAACTCATGTCCATCAAGTTGATGATGCCATCCAACCATCTCATCCTCTGTTGTCCCCTTTTCCTCCTGTCTTCAATCTTTCCCAGCATCAGGGTCTTTCCCAATGAGTCAGTTCTTCACATCAGATGACCAAAGTATTGGAGCTTCAGCTTCAGCATCAGTCCTTCCAATGAATATTCAAGACTGATTTCCTTTAGGATGGACTGGTTGGATCTCCTTGTAGTACAAGGGGCTCTCTAAAGATATTATATGGTTACATTAATCAAGACAGTGGGATTTGGCCGAGGATAAACACACAGATCAATGGAACAGAATAGACAACCCAGAAATAAACCCACACAATATGCTTAACTGATTTTTGGCAAAGTTGCAAAAACAAGTCAGTGGAGGAAGGATAGCCTTTTAAACAAATGGTATAGGAGCAACTGAACATCCACAGGGGAAAAAAAAAAGAACTGAAACCTAACACTGTATGCAGACACTATCCAAAAATGGGCCATGTAAGTTTCCAAAATGTAAACTACAAATCTTTCAGAAAATAGACATAGGAGAAAATCTTTTGGATCTAGGCAAAGAGTGCTTAGACTTGACAATGAAATCATGACCCATATAAAGAAAAAATGCATAAATTGGAACTCACCAAAGTTAAACAATTTTGCCTTGTGGAAGACCCTGTTAAAAAGGAAGAAAATACAAGCTGTAGACTGGGATGAGACATTTTCAAGCCACATATCCAACAGAGAGTAAAGAACTCTCAAAACTAAACAGACTAAAAAACAATCCATTTGGAAAATAAGCAGAAAACAGCAATGGATATTTTACTGAAGAGGATATGTAGATGACAGGCACATGAGAAGATGTTTAACGTCCCTAGTCATAAAGAAATGCAAATTAATACAATGATTTGATATCACTATTTCACCGACTCAATGGACATGAGTTTGAGCAAACTCTGGGAGATAGTGAAGGACAGGGAAGCCTGGCATGCTGCAGTCCATGGGGTCTCAAAGAGTCGGACACGACTCAGCAACTGAAAAAAGAGCTAAAATTAAAATAGTGATAATACCAAATGCTGGTGAAGATATGAAGTAACTAGATCTCTCATACATTGCTAGTGGGAAAGTAAACATAATACAGCCATTCTGGAAAATAGTTTATTGGTTTATTACAAGACTAAGCATAACTTACCATACCACTCAGCAATTACACTCCTGGGCATGTATACCAGAGAAATGAAAACTTCCATCTACTATGCTGTCTTGAATCACCTGGCTCTAACCATCCACAGTGCCTGCCTCTTGCCTCCAACCAAGGACTGGCCTTTTCTGTTTAGAAAGAGAGTTGAAATGGATTGTAGGGAACTCTATAGACAAATTTAGCTCTCTCCTCCACCTGTTTTGTGGTATTGTAGAAAATGCCCTGGTATACCAAATTTCATAATTCATAATTCTTATTGAATTCATGTTCTAACATCCATGAGTGCTTCTTGAAAAATGATAATGCAATGATGCTCTACACAAAGGAATGAATCTCTGAGGTGGAAATTCATACTATATAATGGCACCTATGGCATTATATACTATACTATACATTCATACTATATAATGGCATGTATACAAAAACCTGAACATGAAGTTTATAGCAGAGCTATTTACAGTAATGAAAAAAGTGGTAACAACCCAAATGTCTCTCAATATGTGACTGGTTAAACAAAATAGAGTAAGTCCATTCCATGGAATACTATTCAGCAATAAAAAGAATAAGCTTCAGAAGCATACAACAACTTGGATGGGTATCATGGGCATTATGCTGAGTAGAAAAAGTCCGTCTCAAGAGGTCATACACTGATTGATTACATTTATATAATAGTCTCTAAAATGATAAAATTTAAAAACTGGAGAACCAACTGGTGGTGTCCAGGGGTTAGGTATGTTGGGAGGAGGGTTGCAACTATAAAGCATTGGCATGAGGAAGATCTCTGTGGTAGTAGACTTGTTCTGTTTCTGTTCTGATTACAGTGGTGTTTACAAGAATACATGTGTAACATTGGGGGAAACTGGGTAAAGAATACACAGCACTTCTCTGTATCACGTTTGCAACTTCATGTGAATCTGCAATTATATCAACATAATAGCTTTAAAAATATTAATAGTAGCTTTACAGTGGAGAAACCTGAAAGAAATCTCCTTAAGCAAGTCATCAAGGCTGACATCACCAGTATGTCGTATTGATATTATGTACCTCGTAATACTGTGAGATGAAAAAGTCACTTCACCTCTGTGCTGTACTTCCCCAAAATACATAATTCCAATTTAATTGTGAGAAAACATCAGACAAATCTGAATTGAGGGACATTCTACAAAGTGCATGACAAGCTTTAATTTCAATTGTCAAGGTCATGAAAAAAATCACTGAGAAATTGCCATAAATTGGAGTCAACTAGGAAGATAGGATGACTAAATGCAGCATAGTATTTTGGATTTAATCCTGGAACAGAAGAGGACATTAGTGGGAAAATTTGTGAGGCATGTTATACAAAATAACTGCTCAGTGCTCTTCAAAGTGTCAAGATCATGAAAGACGTGAAATGACTGATAAACTGTCATAGACTGAAGGAAACTAAAGAGATATGACAACTTAATGCAACATGGTATCCAGAGTTTGATCCTGGAACTGAAAGTGGACATTAGTGGAAAAACTAGTTAAATCCAAATAAAATCTATAGTTCAGTTAATAGTATTGTACCTCAGTTGATTTCTTAGATTTTTAAATCTTTATTTGACTGCACTGAGTCTTAGTGGCAGCAGGCAGGATCTTTAGTTGTGGCATGTGGGATCTAGTTCCCTGACCAGGGTTTGAGCTTGGGCCTCTGGCATTGGAGTGTGGGATCTTAGCATTGAACCATCAGGGAAGCCCCCATTTCTTAGTTTTGATTAGTTTTGATAAATGCACTATGATTATGTAAAATTTTGACAAGAGAAGTACTGAATGAAGTATAGGTGGCAAACGTCTGTGCTGTTTTTACAAATTTTCTGTAATTTCAAAATTATTTCAAGATAAAAACTAACCCCATCTCCCATGCCTGGAGACTTTAATGTGTAGTCAAGGGTGAGAATCACTGCTATCTCATCCATTTGGTCCTACTTTGTGAGTTTCCACTCTCCTCCATCACAATTGCCCTGCTTTGGAAGGATTGGTTCTTAACTGACTCTGGTCTACATAGAATGAGGGAAAAATATTTCTACCACTATCGCAGTGGGAAACTCCTTTCAAAGTTACTAGTATGTGTAGTATCCCATCTGCTTTAGCCAGGTGCCATTATATAGTATGAATTTCCACCTCAGAGATTCATTCCTTTGTGTAGAGCATCATTGCATTATCATTTTTCAAGAAGCACTCATGGATGTTAGAACATGAATTCAATAAGAATTATGAATCATGAAATTTGGTATACCAGGGCATTTTCTACAATACCACAAAACAGGTGGAGGAGAGAGCTAAATTTGTCTATAGAGTTCCCTACAATCCATTTCAACTCTCTTTCTAAACAGAAAAGGCCAGTCCTTGGTTGGAGGCAAGAGGCAGGCACTGTGGATGGTTAGAGCCAGGTGATTCAAGACAGCATTGCAAGAAACAAGGGTGGCCTCAGAGCACAACTCTCAGGTCTAACAGAACTGCCTCAGGTAGAGATGGTCAACATCTTGGACAGCAAACTCCTGTTGCTTTGACAGCTTCCAGGAGCACACTTGTCTCTTCAGAGTCTGGGGCTTATTCACTTGGCTCTGCCCTCTCCTGGAGTGTTCTGTTTATTAAAAGGACCCTGTCCTTTATATTGCTAGGATTAGCATTATGGGTTGCTGAACTGCCCTTTCCCCTCCTCCACCCCAACTTTTCATCTGCACCCTAGAAGGGAGGGCTTGTGTCTTTGCGCCTGCTGAGAGTCCTTCAAGAGAGCTGATCTGAGAGAAAATTAAGAACAGCTGGGGGTAGACACAATGACATCATATGCCTCTAGCATAAAAAGCAGCTCACAAACTCTGATTCAAGAAGGAAACAAAAATAATGGGACTTGGAGAAAGGGGCTGAGACGTGGGAACTACGCAAAGGCTGATTACTAGGAAGACAAGAGAGATCAAGCTGGGAGCACAAGAGCTAGTTGAGCTATTGGAAGTTTTAGAAAAGACCTATTAATCTAGTAGTTAACATGGAGTCTATAGATTCACTGCTGCTACTGCTAAGTTGCTTGAGTCATGTCCAATTCTGTGAGACCCCAGAGATGGCAGCCCACCAGGCTCCCACATCCCTGGGATTCCCCAGGCAAGAACGCTGGAGTGGGTTGCCATTTCCTTCTCCAATGCATGAAACTGAAAAGTGAGAGTGAAGTTGCTCAGTCGTGTCTGACTCTTAGCAACCCCATGGACTGCAGCCCACCAGGCTCCTCTGTCCATGGGGTTTTCCAGGCAAGAGTACTGGAGTGGGGTGCCATTGCCTTCTCCAATAGATTTAGCAGCTACAAATAAATGAGGACAGATTGGTGAAAGCTGTGAAGATGCTCTGAGCTAGGAGTATGAGTGACAAAGGAAATGGTTAGACTATACAGTCCATGGAATTCTCCAGGCCAGAATACTGGAGTGGGTAGCCTTTCCATTCTCCAGTGGATCTTCCCAACTCAGGGACTGAACCCAAGTCTCCCACATTGCGGGTGGATTCTTTTACCAGCTGAACCACAAGGGAAACCCAAGAATGCTGGAGTGGGTAGCCTATCCCTTCTCCAGGGGGATCTTTCCGACCCAGGAATCAAACTGGGGCCTCCTGCATTGCAGGTGAATTCTTTACCAACTGAGCTATCAGGGAAAATTCAAATGGTTAGAAAATGAGCTTTATTGTGGAGTAAGTTGCAAATTGGATCCTTTGCATATAGACTTTCTTCTTCTGAATTATTCTATGGGAGATTGCATGGTTTGCACATAAAAGCAAATTCATTTGTGTGCCCATATCTTTTCAAATTGGTGGGGTTTTTTGGATATATACTCAGGAGTGGAATTTCTGGACCATGTGGTAACTCTATTTTTAATTTTTTGAGAAAATTCCATACTGTTTTCCATGGTGGCTGCACCAATTTACATTCTGAACAACAGTGTACGAGGGTTTCCTTTTCTCCACACCCACTCTAGCATTTGTTTTTTGTGTTCTTTTTGATGCTAGCCATTCTAATAGGTGTGAGGTGATATCTCATCATGGTTCTGATTTACACTTCTCTGATGATTCACGATGTTGACCATGTTTTCATATGCCTGTTGGCCATTTGCCTATAGCAGCATTATATACACTTGCCAAGGTATGGAAGCTACCTAAGTGTCAATCAACAGATGAATAGATAACAAAGATGTGGTACATATATACAATGGAGTATTACTCTGTCATAAAAAAAAAACAAAATAATGCTATTTGCAGCAATATCAATGGACTTGGAGGGTATTATTATGCTGAGTGAAATGTCAGACAAAGACAAATACTGTATGATATCAGTCATATGTGGAATCTAAAAATACAGCAAACTAGTGAATATAACAAATGAGAATCAGACTAACAGATATAGGAAACAAACTATTGGTTACCAGTGATGGGATGGGAGGGTCAACAGAGGGGTAGGGGATTAACAGGTACAAACTATTAGGTTAAGATAGGCTACAAGGACGTATTGTTCAACACAGGGAATATAGCCAATATTATGTATTAACTGTAAGTGGAAAGTAACCTTTAAAAATTGTATAAAAAGTAGAAAATTTTTAAAAATACCGTATACCTTCACAACTGATTATTATAGTAATTCTCATTCTCATATTTATGTGATTCAAACATTTCCAAACAAATATTTAAGGGCATAATGGGTGAGGGAAGTGTTCAAACAATAGTTTGAAATAAAAGACCTGTTTTTTGGTTGTCTTTTTAAAAAAGTAAATTTATTTATTTATTTGTTTGTATTTTCTAAAGCGTCCTCTACATAAAATAATGATGTTCCTTTGGAATGGTGTATTTGTGTGAAACTGAATGATAGACTTGCACCGCTTAAAGAAACCTTATAGATGATGCAATTCAACCCTAATTTTACAAATGAAGGAAATGAAGCCTAGAGAGTTAGATGAAGTGTCCAAGATCACACAGCGTATACGTGACAGACTTGTGGTTGGAGCTTAGGTCTATCATTCCTCAGAAAAGTGCTGTTTTCACCCCACCTTTTTTACTTAGTGTAGTTATGCCCAAAGAGAGTCCAAACTTCTATCCCTATATTATCCCTAGTGACTGTCAGTGGTTATCAAAGATGAAGAGCAGAGCCTCTTGGATGAATCAAACTGCCTCTGAAGAATTTTCTCAGAAACCTTAACATATTAAGCATGATATGGAAATTTGCAGTGAAAAGCAAAATACCAAGACATACTTTGTTAGGAATTTATTTCATCAAATCTTTTTTCTCTATGTGCCATCCTTAATTATTCTGGTGTCGTTCTGTTTAAATTTCTTAAAACACTGTTATTTTCAAGTTTAAAGAACAATGTCTGGCAAAACATAGTTCTGTTGTCTGTTTTAAGCAACCACGCACAAAACTGATATTTAAACTTCAAGCTGTGTGAACATGGCAGTTACTACCATTTGGTGATAGCTTGTCTTAATCACAAGTTTGTCTCTTTGGATGGGTATGAATAAACCTCTGGAAAGATGAATGCATAACCGAACCATAATAGAATGAGAGTGGAGTCACTAACGTTAATCTGAGAAATCTGATTAAAAGTTATAACCAAGGTGATCTGCTCAATCGAAAAAGTTACTGTGGTAATCTTAGGAGTTACTGAACATTAATCATCCTAAATAGCATAACTTCAGAGGAGTGCAACTATTCCAAAAGAAAGACAGACAGTAAACTTAACAGACCTTACCAGACAATGCAAACTTAATAAACTACTCAAAACAATAATTGAAAACAAGCTAGAGAATCATTGAAGAGAAAAGAGGGCATATTGGTAACATGAAGCAAGAATAAAGTTATAAAAAATTATTTAGAAATATCAGCTATATATCCAAAAGTGTATCAAAAAATGACAGAAAGGGTTCTGGACAGACAGAGTATGACAGTAGAAGGCCCCCGAAATACATATAATGACACATGCACATCTTGGAAGTTAACTTTGTCTTTAACAGCAAATGTCAGCAGAGTTCCTCCCTCATCTTCTACTCTTTGCTTTCTTATCCTCAGTTTAGTTCTTGGTAATGCTGAGTTGCAATTGTTAGCAGAACCTTGGCTCCTGGAATTAATTGAGTTATAGCTCAGGTATTTGGAATTCTTACGAAAAATTCTAGAAAGTAGTTTAGGCATTCAGTTCAGCTCAGTTAAGTTCAGTGGCCCTGTTGTGTCTGACTCTTTATGACCCCATGGACTGCAGCATGCCAGGCTTCCCTATCAATCACCAATTCCTGGAGCTTACTCAAACTCATGTTCAGTGAGTCGGTGATGCCATCCAACTATCTCATCCTCTTTTGTTCCTTTCTCCTCCCACCTTCAATCTTTTCCAACATCCAAGTCTTTTCCAAGGAGTCAGTTCTTCACATTAGGTGGCCAGAGTATTGGAGTTTCAACTTCAGCATCAGTCCTTCCAATGAATATTCAGGACCGATTTCCCTTAGGATGGACTGAGTGGATCTCCTTGCAGTCCAAGGGACTCCCAAGAGTCTTCTCCAACACCACAGGTCAAAAGCATCAGTGCTTTCTTTATAGTCCAACTCTCACTTGCATACATGACTAGT
>ML664055.1:2339481-2364759 GCA_007570785.1 Antilocapra americana | reverse complement strand
ACTGGAAAAACTGTAGCTTTGACTAGACAGACCTTTGTTGGCAAAGTAATGTCTCTGCTTTTAAATATGCTGTCTAGGTTGGTCATAACTTTCCTTCCAAGGAGTAAGTGTCTTTTAATTTCATGGCTGTAGTCACCATCTGCAGTGACTTTGGAGCCCAAGAAAATAAAATGTCAGTGTTTCCACTGTTCCCACACCTATTAGCCATGAATTGATGGGACCAGATGCCATAATCTTAGTTCCCACACCTATTAGCCATGAATTGATGGGACCAGATGCCATAATCTTAGTTTTCTGAATGTTGAGTTTTACGCCAAATTTTTCATTCTCCTCTTTCACTTTCATCAAGAGGCTCTTTACTTCTTCTTCACTTTCTGCCATACAGGTGGTATTCTGCATATCTGAAGTTATTGATATTTCTTCCTGTAATCTTGATTCCCAGCTTGTGCTTCATCCAGTCCAGCATTTCTCATGATGTACTCTGCCTACAAGTTAAATAAGGAGGGTGACAATATACAGCCTTGATGTATTCCTTTTTCTATTTGGAACCAGTATGTTGTTCCATGTTCAGTTCTAACTGTTGCTTCCTGACCTGCATACAGATTTCTCAGGAGGCAGGTCAGGTGGTCTGGTATTCCCATCTCTTTCAGGATTTTCCACAGTTTGTTGTGATTCACACAGTCAAAGGCTTTGGCATATTTAATAAAGCAGAAGTAGATGTTTTTCTGGAACTCTCTTGCTTTTTTGATAATCCAACGGATGTTGGCCATTTGATCTCTTGTTCCGCTGCCTTTTCTAAATCCAGATTGAACATCTTGGAAGTTCTCGGTTCACGTACTGTTGCAGCCTGGGGCTTGGAGAATTTTGACCATTAGTTTGCTAGCCTGTGAGATGAGTGCAATTGTGCAGCAGTTTGAGCATCCTTTGGCATTGCCTTTCTTTGAGATTCGAATGGAAACTGATCTTTCCAGTCCAGTGGACACTGCTGAGTTTTCCAAATTTGCTGGCATCTTCAGTGTAGCACTTTCACAACATCGTCTTTTAGGATTTGAAATAGCTCAACTGAATTTTCATCACCTCGACTAGCTTTATTCATAGTGATGCTTCCTAAGGCCCACTTGACTTTGCATTCCAGGATGTCTGGCTCTGGGTGAGTGATCACACCATCATAGTTATCTGGGTAGTGAAGATCTTTTTTGTTCAGTTCGTCTGTGTATTCTTGCCACCTCTTCTTAATCTCTTCTGCTTCTGTTAAGGCCATACCATGTCTGTCCTTTATTGTGCCCATCTTTGCATGAAATGTTTCCTTGGTATCTCTAATTTTCTTGAAGAGATTTCTAGTCTTTCCCATTCTATTGTTTTCCTCTATTTCTTTCCACTGATCACTGAGGAAGCCTTTCTTATCTCTCCTTGCTATTATTTGGAATGATGCATTCAAATGGGTATATCTTTCCTTTTCTTCTTTGCCTTTCATTTCACTTTTTTTGATAGCTATTTGTAAGGCCTCCTCAGAAAACCATTTTGCCTTTTTGAATTTCTTTTTCTTGAGAATGGTCTTGATCACTGCCTCCTATACAATGTCACAAACTTCCATCCATAGTTCTTAAGGAACTCTGTGTATAATTGAGTAAGTAGTCATGGAGCACCTGCTCAGTTCAGCCTCAGCTTGGGAAGTGCCTGGGTACATCTACCAAGTGAAGGCAGTGCCAGGGTGGGAGTGCAAATGAACTAGACATTCAAAGCAGGGTAGGATATGTCCTGGTGGAACAAAAGGAAAGATTTCCTGAAAAGGTGGTCTTGGAGGCTTGCCTTAAATAGCAAATAGAATTTCTACATGCAAAAGTGTTCCAGGAGGCAAGAACAGCTAAAGTTAAGTAACAAGGTGAGAATTATATGATCCATTTAGGGCTAGTAGTAGTCTCCATGTATTGAGTCACGTTTAATTGCTCCTGGAGTGCAAGGAGATCAAACCAGTCAATTCTAAAGGAAATAAACCCTGAATATTCACTGAAGGACTGATGCTAAAGCTGAAGCTCCAATACTTTGGCCACCTGATGCAAAGAGCCAGCTCATTGGAAAAGATCCTGATGCTGGAAAAGATTGAGGGCAGGAGGTGAAGGGGGCAGCAGAGAATGAGATGGTTGAATGGCATCTGGACTCAATGGACATGAATTTGAGCAAACTCTGGGAGATAGTGAAGACAAGGAAGCCTGTCATGCTACAGTCCATGGAGTTGCAAAGAGTTGGACATGACTCAGCAATTGAACAACAACAACAGTTGCCACTCACAGTAGTCACCTTAGTTATAGGCAGTATCACCCCTACTGTAAAAATCCAGAGGAGAGATAAGAAAGCCTTCCTCAGCAATCAATGCAAAAAAATAGAGGAAAACAATAGAATGGGAAAGACTAGAGATCTCTTCAAGAAAATTAGAGATACCAAGGGAAAATTTCATGCAAAGGTGGGCTCAATAAAGGATAGAAATGGTAGGGACCTAACGGAAGCAGAAGATATTAAGAAGAGGTGGCAAAAATACACAGAAGAATTGTACAAATAAGATCTTCATGACCCAGATAATCATGATGCTGTGATCACTGACCTAGAGCCAGACATCCTGGAATGTGAAGTCAAGTGGGCCTTAGGAAGCATCACTATGAACAAAGCTAGTGGAGGTGATGGAATTCCAGTTGAGCTATTTCAAATCCTAAAAGATGATGCTGCGAAAGTGCTGCACTCAAGATGCCAGCAAATCTGGAAAACTCAGCAGTGGCCACAGGACTTGAAAATGTCAGTTTTCATTCAAATCCCAAAGAAAGGCAATGCCAAAGAATGCTCAAACTACTGCACGATTGCACTCATCTCACACGCTAGTAAAGTAATGCTCAAAATTCTCCAAGCCAGGCTTTAGCAATACGTGAACCATGAACTTTCACATGTTCAAGCTGGTTTTAGAAAAGGCATAGGAACCAGAGATCAAATTGTCAACATTCGATGGATCATCAAAAAAGCAAGAGAGCTCCAGAAAAACATCTACTTCTGTTTTATTAACTATGCCAAAGCCTTTGACTGTGTGGATTACAATAAACTGTGGAAAATTCCGAAAGAGATGGGAATACCAGATGACCTGACCTGCCTCTTGAGAAACCTGTATGCAGCTCAGGAAGAAACAGTTAGAACTGGACATGGAACAACACACTAGTTCCAAGTAGGAAAAGGAGTACATCAAGGCTGAATATTGTCACCCTGCTTATTTAACTTATATGCAGAGTACATCGTGAACACTGGGCTGGAGGAAGCACAAGCTGGAATCAAGATTGCTGGGAGAAATATCAATAACCTCAGCTATGCAGATGACACCACCCTTATGGCAGAAAGTGAAGAAGAACTAAACAGTGTCTTGATGAAAGTGAAAGAGGAGAGTGAAAAAGTTGGCTTAAAGCGTAACATTCCGAAAACTAAGATCATGACATCCGGTCCCATCACTTCATGGCAAATAGATGAGGAAACAGTGGAAACAGTGTCAGACTTTATTTTGGGGGGCTCCAAAATCACTGCAGATGGTGATTGCAGCCATGAAATTCAAAGAAACTTGGTTCTTGGAAGGAAAGTTATGACCAACCTGAATAGCATGTTAAAAAGCAGAGACATTACTTTGCCAACAGAGGTCCGTCTAGTCAAGGCTATGGTTTTTCCAATGGTCGTGTATGGATGTGAGAGTTGGACTATAAAGAAAGCTGAGCACTGAAGAATTGATGCTTTTGAACTGTGGTGTTGGAGAAGACTCTTGAGAGTCCCTTGGACTGCAAGGAGATCCAACCAGTCCATCCTAAAGGAGATCGGTCCTGGGTGTTCATTGGAAGGACTGATGTTGAAGCTGAAACTCCAATACTTTGGCCACCTGATGCGAAGAGCTGACACATTTGAAAAGGCCCTGATGCTGGGAAAGATTGAGGGCAGGCAGAGAAGGGGACGACAGAAGATGAGATTGCTGGATGGCATCATTGACTCAATGGCCATGGGTTTGGGTGGACTCCGGGAGTTGGTGATGGACAGGGAGGCCTGGCATGCTGCGATTCATGGGGTCACAAATAGTCAGACATGACTGAGCGACTGAACTGACTGAATTAAGTAGCTTGGTCACTAGCTAAGAGATGGCAGAACAGAAATTCAGACCAGGTCTGCTAGGTTCCCAAGCCTAAGTTCTTTGTCTGCTTCCTTCATTTTTCCAGTTTTATTGAGATATAATTGGTATATAACATTGCATTAATTTAAGGTGTACAACTTGATGATTTGATCTATGTATATATTGCAAAATGATTACCAGAGTAAGTTTAGTTAACATCCATCACTTCACCACTAAACTTTGTGCCTCAGAAATAAACATGTGACTGGAGAGAAAGGTTAAGAACATGTTTTGGAGAGTTTTAGATTTTAAGTGAAGGATCCTGACCTTAAGGTGGCAAATTGTAAAGTTAAAGAGAAAGGGAGTTTTCTCTAATAAGAAGTGAATGGTCAGTAAAGGATCAGCAGATTAGAGGTCAATGAATAGCTCCAAAATCTCATTTCTTTCCTCATTTGTTCTTTCCTTTTCTGGGAGGAGAATGGGGTAAGTAGGCAAGAAACTTCTCTGTTCCTCTAAGGGTGCTTGCATAGAATTTCCTTTTACTTAATTTTTATTTTTGACCCCTTTTGTTCTTCCCCAGTTTTTGCCACAGCACAGTCTTACCTCTGAGAAATTAAGGTCAGAATCTTATCTAACTGGAATATTGGATTGCTTAAATTTCAGTTCCTACTGTATTTTCTTGGATAACTTTCTTGGAAGCCCCCCATATTTTTTTCTATTATTTCTTAAGATTACTTTGGGTATTTTATGTAATTTATCCTCAGTCATTAAAAGAGGATTCATTAATTATAATCTTCCTTTTCAGTCTCATCCAGAAACTAGAAGGGCCTCCGACCCTCACTTTGTAATTAGTTACCTCTTTTACCACCCTTGGTTTGAGATGCTAAAGACGAAGGTCTTGGAGTCCTTAGACCTTCCAAGCTGCAGTCCAATTTTTGACCTTCCGCCTTAACAATAACCTGAGGAACACTTAATGATTTGGGTGCTGGTTCAGACAGAAACTTAAAAAAAGATTTTGTTTTGAAATAATTTTAGACTTCCTAAAACTTACAAAAATAGTACATAGAGTTCACATCATCCAGTTCATTGAATGTTAACATCTTATATAATCATAGTAAAACTTCAAAGCCAGCCAATTGGCATTAATAAAATATTATTAACTAATTTACAGACCTTATTCAAATTTCATCAGTTGTCCTACTACTCTCCTTTTTCTGTTTGGAGATCTATTTCACGTTCCCACTCTAATCTGGGAGGAGTTCCCCAGTCTTTCTTTGCTTTCATGCCTTTGACACTTTTGAAAAGTGCTCATCAGTTATTTTGTCCTTCAATTTGGGTTTGTCTAATGTTGTCTATTAAGTTTATGCTTTTTTTGGTCAGAATACCAAAGACATATGTGTGCCCTTCTCAGGACATCATATCTAGGTGTTCATGACATCTATGTATCTCATTATTGGTGATATTAACTTTGATCATTTGGTCAAGGGAGTGTCTGTCAGGTTTCTCCATCCTAAGTTACTATTTTCCCCTTTGTAGCTAATAAGAATCCCCTGGAGAGAGACTTTAAGACTAGGCAAATATCTTGTTTATCATTATGCCTTTGCCCACTATTTTTGCATCTCTCCATCTGCCTTAAACAACATGAGTTCACACTAATTTCTCTAAATCCAGCCTAACAGCACAGGGCTCATCCTAACCTCCCTTCTTCCCTTAACCTTAACATATAGTGTTCTCACCTCCCTTCTTTTCACCCTGTTCCTTCCCACCCCTTGCAGGTAAGTAAGCTTATCCACTTCCAGTTTACCATTTCTTTTTGTGCAAATGAACAGATATGTGCAAATTTTCTTATATCTTATACTTTCCTTCATGAAGGGTAACATGCTATAGAAACTCTTTTATAATTAGCTTTTTCTCACTTATCCTGGAAATCACTCCATTTCAATTCATAGGAATCCTTATTCTTTTTATTACAGCAGCATTAGAACTTTTGTGTGGATATAGCATAACTTATTCAAACATTCTTCTAAGTATGGGCATCGGGGTCTTTTTCAAACATTTTAAAATAATAATGCTGCACTAAAAAAATCTGGTACATATGTACTTTTGTACTGATAGAAGCATATCTTCATAGTCAAATTCTTAGAAGTAGGATTGCTGGGTCAAAAGGTAGGTGCATGTTAGTTTTGTTTAGTTAGCTATTGGCAAATTCTCCTCCATGAGAAATGTAGCAATGTGCATTCCCATCAACAATGTTTAATGTTTTTCTGCAGCCCCACAAATGTGTTCTCACACTTTTGAATTTTTATCAATTTGGTAGATGAGAAATGGTACCTTGGTGTTGTTTTAATTTGCATTTCTCTAATTTTGAGTGAGTTGAAACATCTTTTCATATGTTAAAGGATATATATGAATATTTGTCAATTATCGGTTCATGCCACACCCCTTTTAACTGCCAAGTTATGGTCCTTTGTCCCTAAATTGTTGAATATTCTTCATATTTTAGGAAACTAGCCTTTGTTATATATGCTACAAATATCTTCTCCGAGTGGCCTAGTGATAATAATCTGCCTGCCAGTGGAGGAGATATGCAATATGGGAGTTTGATCCCTGTGTTTAGAAGATTCCCTGGAGTAGGAAATGGCAACCCACTCCAATATTCTTGCCTGAAAAATTCCATGGCCAGAGGAACCTGGCAAGCTACAGTCTATGGGGTTGCAAAGAGTCAGACATGACTGAGCATGCATGCATGTAATATAGTTTATCAATTTTAATTTATTTTTAGTGCTTTCTGTTATGCAAAGATTATTTGCTTTTATGTAGTACAATTCGTTGTCTTGTTTTCACTGGATTTTTAGTCACAGTTATAGTCTTTTCCTGCATCAAAGATAAAGAGAAATATATATATATATTTTTTCTTCTAGTACTTATATTGTTTCATTTTTTTTTGCACTTAGATCCCCCATTTTTAGTTTCTTCTAATGTATGGTGTGAGGTATGGATCTTATTTTATAATTTTCCACTGGTTCCTACACTTTGTTTAAAAAGTGACTTGAAATGCCATCTTCATCATTGAGATTGATGATTTGAAATGTCAGTTTTATGCTAAATTTCCATATATGCTTGAGTCCATTTGTCAATATGTTTTAAATAAGATTATTTTTATACCCAGCCTCTCTCCAGGAGGAATTGCAATGTGTTCATCCAAGACCTAGGTCAGATTGTGGTCAAACCTTGACTAAGTGGTCCAAAAATATCATTGAGGTGTCATGTGGTAGAGCTGTTCTCCTATACCTTTAGTGTTTCTTGTAGTTGACGTCTGCTGGCAAAGATTTTTTTTTTCACTTTTGCTTTATCTGAAAATGTCTTTGTTTTGGCTTTATTCTTGAAGCATATATTTGCTGAGTATAGGATTCTAGGTTGTTTTTTTTTCATCACTTTAAAGATGTTGCTCTTCTTTCTTTTGGCCTTCATTGTTTCAGATGTCAACCATATTTGAAACTTTTTCCCCTCTGTATATAAAGGATTATTTTTCTCTGACTGCTTTTATGATTTTCTAGTTACATTTAGTTTTCAATGGTTTGACTGTGATACCCCCAGAGTTTTGTTTTCTGTCCTGTTGGGGTTTTCTGAGTTTCTTGAATCTTTAAAATGTATGTCTTTCTTTAAAATTGATGGAAACTTAAGCTGTTACACATTCATTATTTTTTCTACCTCATTCTGCCCTACCTCTCCCTCTAGAATTCTAATTTCGAGTATGATAGGCTTGATAGGCTTCCTTATGTGCTAGAAGCTCTGTTCATGTTTTTGTAGACTAAAGTATTTTTCTCTCTGTTTTAAGATTGGATATTTCCATTGTTCTATCTTAAGATTACCGAAACTTTGTCTCTTTTATTTCCATTCTGCTGTTGAGCCCATCTTGTGATTTTTTTTCAGATATATATTTCCAATTTTGAAACTTTTATTTGGTTTTCTTTAAAAATGGTTCCTATTTCTCTGTGATTTTTATCTTTTCATTCATTGTGAGCATATTTTCTCTTACTCCGTTGAGCATAGTTATAATAATCACTCTCTATTAATTTCAGCATCTGGGTCATCCCAGGTTTGCTTTCTGTTGATTGCTTTATCACTCTCAAATGAATCACAGTTTTCTGGTTTTTTATATGTTGAATAACTTTGGAATGTATCCTGGATATTTTGAACATTATTTTATGGATGATCTGGATTCTGATTTATTGTTTCAAAAAAATATTGATTTTATTGTTTTAGTGGACAGACAATGTGGTTAGGTTTAAACTCTAAACTTAATTCAGGGCTTTAGGGGAAGAACTTATGTATGGTTCAGGAGTCAGCTGAATTTGGGAGAGTCTGTAGACAGAAATTGGGGCTCTCTCTGTCTGGCTCTTATTCACAGGATTTGCCCTTTCCTTTCCAATGGTTGTGGTCTTGAGCTCTGTCCTGTGGTTCCTCATATCAGCAATAGTGTGAGTTTACTATTGATGTCTTAGCCACTGGCAGTTTTAGTTTGCCCTCAGTCTAAAAGCTGTAAAAATGGGTAACTCACCTTGTGTCAATTCCCTTTCAGAATATGCTTGCTTCTGCTCACCCTCCAGTTTCTTCAAATTGTGGTTCTTTATGTTTTTTCCCAGAGTATATAGCTGCTGCCTACAGGAGGATCAGGATCAAGAGTTTACTCAGCTGCACCAGGAAAAGAAAACTATAATGCTCAATTTTTATTTCACTCTCACCAGTTTGTCCTTAAAGTGGGACTCTGTCCCAGAAGGGAAACTTGGCAGGTCCACTTTGAGGATGCATAGGGACTTGTTTTTTTCCGCCACTTCAGTCCTTTCTGCCACAGGCTCCTTGAACTCACTTGGTATCAGACAATGTACAACCCTTCCCAGTTTCAACTGCTATTCTCAATTGTTCCACCATACTTTCCAGTGAATATCCATTGGTTGTTTTTCCTAGTAAGATTCTATTCCAGTAGTGTTATTGGCTGTCTTGGGTTGTGGGATATAATTGTGGGGAGAAATTAAACCTTAAGGCTTTGATGGTGCCCCTCAATAAATTTGATAGGGAAGATATGCCTCTGGGAGAAAACCTCTAGTGTTACAAGTGATAACTATCCTCAGCATTCCTTTCTTTCTAGAGTTGAAGTCCTTGAGCTTTCAGGGTACTGTTGTGTGGGTGTACGCAGGGAAATCTATATGTACTATTATCCAGGACCCATGATTCTAGCCAGCCCTGAGTTACACCCCAAAGTTACCCTGTACCCTATGGTGGGCACTAGTCTATGGTGTATATGCTTTCTGGTCACAAAGGGGCAGAAAATGGTCTTCTTGAGGCAATGATAAGAAGAAAAAAAGGAGCACATTAAAAAGTTTCTCACCTTAACCTCTGTCCATTTTTCCTTGTCCTACTACACTCAGCTCTCTGACCCATCCACCTTTTGTTTTCCTAGAGATTTCCTCACTGTTTTTATGCTACTTTGATAGATCCATTCATCTCTGGATCCTGTGATGTGTCCATAGTTGGGTTCTGGGAAGAGGCCTAGTTTTGAATTTTATAAGTTTAATAAGAACTGTGATAACTATCTCTTTTTATTAAAAAAATAAAACCGTCTAAATTATTAATTTTTTGTTCTCCTTTTTTTCTGTATTTCTTTATTTGTTTAATTTACAATATTGTATTGGTTTTGTCATACATTGACATGAATCCACCATGGGTGTACATGTGTTCCCCATCCAGAACCCCCCTCCCACCACCCTCCCCATCCCATCCTTCTTGATCATCCCAGTGCACCAGCCCCAAGCACCCTGTCTCATGCATCAAACCTGGACTGGCGATTCATTCCATATATGATAATTAACATGTTTCAATGCCATTCTCCCTTATTATCCCACCTTTGCCCTCTCCCAAAGAGTCCAAAAGACTACTCTATACATCTGTGTCTCTTTTGCTGTCTCACGTATAGGATTATCGTTACCATCTTTCTAAATTCCATATATATGTGTTAGTATACTGTATTGGTGTTATCCTTTCTGGCTTACTTCACTTTGTACAATAGGCTCCAACCCACCTCATTAGAACTGATTCGAATGTATTCTTTTTAATGGCTGAGGAGTATTCCATTTTGTATATGTACCACAGCTTTCTTATCCATTCATCTGCTGATGGACATCTAGGTTGCTTCCATGTCCTGACTATTATAAACAATGCTACGATGAACATTGGGGTACACGTATCTCTTTCAATTCTGGTTTCCTCCGTGTGTATGCCCAGGAGTGGGATTGCTGGATCATATGGCAGTTCTATTGCCAGTTTTTTAAGGACTCTCCACACTGTTCTCCATAGTGGCTGTAGTAGTTTGCATTCTCACCAACAGTGTAAGAGGGTTCCCTTTTCTCCACACCCTCTCCAGCATTTATTGTCTGTAGATTTTTGGATAGCAGCCATTCTGACTGGCGTGAAATGGTGCCTCATTGTAGTTTTGATTTGCATTGATAATGAGTGATGTTGAGCATTTTTTCATGTGTTTGCTAGCCATCTGTATGTCTTCTTTGGAGAAATGTCTGTTTAGTTCTTTGGCCCACTTTTTGAATGGGTCATTTATTTTTCTGGAATTGAGCTGCAGGTGTTGCTTATGTATTTTTGAGATTAATTCTTTGTCCATTGCTTCATTTGCTATTATTTTCTCCCATTCTGAAGGCTGTCTTTTCACCTTGCTTACAGTTTCCTTTGTTGTGCAGAAGCTTTTAATTTTAATTACGCCCTATTTGTTTATTTTTGCTTTTATTTCCAATATTCTGGGAGATGGGTCATAGAGGATCCTGCTGTGGTTTATGTTGGAGAGTGTTTTGCCTATGTTTTCCTCTAGGAGTTTTATAGTTTTAGGTATACATTTCATGACATTGGAACTTAACAATAAGAAATTCCTTCTGAACCCTAGAAGACCTTTGAGAATTTCAAACAATGAAGAATAATTGATCATCAGCTTTGGGTGCTTCCCCAGTTAATGGCATAGACATATTACCACCCAGGGTAGAAATGTAAAATGTACCTTTACAGAAGTATGTTGTAACAGTATAGAAGACAATTTTTATTTTCATAAAATGTCTCATCAATAGGCTAGAAAGTGATGAATGACATTTCCTGTGGTATTATTGACCAGAAAAAGGAATCTGGTTGCAATATTTGCTATCTAATAAAACTAACAATGTCTGATTAATTATTTTTTCCTTTGCTTATGGGCCTTGTTTATAATCTTATAAGGGTAAGCTACAATTTAAGGCTTCTAAAGAGATGAAGATGATAAAAAGTTTGAATGAAAAAACAAGCCATATCAAATTCCTCTAGCTCTTAATTTTGTCTGAACTATTAACAACCAATTATATGAGACCAAATTCCTGTTTATTATAAGCTTCGGAAATCTTAAAAATGAATACTAACATAGTTATGGGAGTGTATTGCTTTCTACTCCATGCAATTTTCTGCAAAAAGGCATTGTGTCATTTTAATAACAAGTGTGTGTTCCATGAATATACTCATTCACATTGAGAAGAAGCCTCAACCATTGACAAGCCAATGATTCCAAATGTTTAAGCAAATAAGTGCATGAGCCATTAGCCAGCTTCTTTCCTTCTTACATCTTCTCTGTTTGGTACTTGACCTCCACCTCTATCCCTGTCAAGCTCTGTTTATATTGTACAGGATCATCTCAAAAAACATCAAGCCCAGTCTCTCCTCTATAAGACACGACTGATTGATTCCTCCTTCATTCTCCTCTTGTTCTCTAACACCTAGCCCAGAATGTAGCCTGCAGTAAATGGTAGGTGAATGCAGGGAGAGTAAAATCAGCTGTGAAATGTTATCATTTTTAGAGATTGTCCAGAAAGATGGTACTTTCAAAAGCCCTTCCTCCTTTAATAGCAGTCAGGAAGGCAGGCCTCCCTGTTCATCACCAACTCCCAGAGTTTACTCAAACTCATCTCCATTGAGTCAGTGATGATATTCAACCATCTCATCCTCTGTCATCCCCTTCTCCTCCAGCCTTCAATTTTACCCAAAATCAGGGTCTGTTCAAATGAGTCAGTACTTTGCATCAGGTGGCCAAAGTATTGGAGTTTCAGCTTCAGCATCAGTCCTTCCAATGAACACTCAGAACTGATTTCCTTTAGGATTGACTGGTTGGATCTCCTTGCAGTCCAAGGGACTCTCAAGAGTCTTCTTCAACACCACAATTCAGAAGCTTCAATTCCTCCATGCTCAGCTTTCTTTATAGTCCAACTCTTACATAAATACGAGATTACTGGAAGAACCATCGCTTTGAGTAGATGGACCTTTGTTGGCAAAGTAATGTCTCTGCTTTTTAATATGCTATCTAGGTTGGTCATAGTTTTTCTTCCAAGGAGCAAGCCTCACTTCATTTCATGGCTGCAGTCACCATATGCAGTCATTTTGGAGCCCCCCCAAAAGTTTCTCACTGTTTCCATTGTTTCCCCATCTATTTGCCATGAAGTGATGGAACCACATGCCATGATCTTCATTTTTTGAATGCTGAGTTTTAAGCCAGATTTTTCACTCTCCTCTTTCACTTTCATCAGGAGGCTCTTTAGTTCTCCTTCACTTTCTGACATAAGGGAAGTGTCATCTTCATGTCTGAGGTTATTGATATTTCTCCCAGAAATCTTGATTCTAGCTTGTGCTTCATCCAGCCTGGCATTTCGCATGATGTACTCTGCATACAAGTTAAATAAGCAGGATGACAATATACAGCCTTGATGTAGGCCTTTCCCGATTTGGAACCAGTCAGTTGTTTCATGTCCAGTTCTAACTGTTACTTCCTGACCTGCATACAGATTTCTCAGGATGCAGGTAAGGTGGTCTGGTATTCCCATCTCTTAAAGAATTTCCAGTTTTATGTGATCCACATAGTTAAAGGCTTTGACATAATCAATAAAGCAGAAGTACATGTTTTTCTGGAACATTTTTGCTTTTTCAATGATCCAGTGGATGTTGGCAATATGATCCCTGGTTCCTCTGCCTTTTCTAAATCCAGATTGAACATCTTGGAAGTTCTCAGTTCACGTACTGTTGCAGCCTGTCTTGGAGAATTTTCAGCATTACTTTACTAGCCTGTGAGATGAGTGCCATTGCACAGTAGTTTGAACATTTGAAAGGTACTGCCTTTCTTTTGGATTCAAATAAAAACTGACCTTTTCCAGTCCTATGGCCACTGCTGAGTTTTCCAGATTTGCTGGCATCTTCAGTGTAGCACTTTCGCAGCATCATCTTTTAGGATTTGAAATAGCTCAACTGGAATTCCATTACCTCCACTAGCTTTGTTTGTAGTGATGCTTCCTAAGGCCCACTTGACTTTGCATTCCAGGATGTCTGGCTCTAGGTGAGTTATCACACCATCATAGTCATCTGAGTAGTGAAGATCTTTTTTGTTCAGTTCATCTGTGTATTCTTGCCACCTCTTCTTAATCTCTTCTGCTTCTGTTAAGTCCATACCATGTCTGTCCTTTATTGTGCCTATCTTTGCATGAAATGATTCCTTGGTATCTCTAATTTTCTTGAAGAGATCTCTAGTCTTTCCCATTCTATTGTTTTCCTCTATTTCTTTCCATTGATCACTGAGGAAGGCTTTCTTATCTCTCCTTGCTATTCTTTGGAATGATGCATTCAAATGGGTATGTCTTTCCTTCTCTCCTTTGCCTTTAGCTTCTCTTCTTTTCTCAGCTATTTGTAAGGCCTCCTCAGACAACCATTTTGCCTTTTTGAATTTCTTTTTCTTGGGGATGGTCTTGATCACTGCCTCCTGTACAATGTCAATAACCTCCATCCATAGGTCTTCAGGCACTCTCTCTATCAGATCTGTAATTTACTATGGCTATTTATATTGGAAGCAGAGGAAACCAAGGATCATGGCATTGAATGAGCCCGCAGATGCCAATATTAGCTTGCTGGTGCTTGAGGATGTAAAACAAGGTACTTGTGATTTGCATTTTTGGCAGGGATATACTGTAAGCATGGAGACAGGCCTTTTCCATCAATCACAGACTTCTGCAGTCACTGTGAGCCAACAATAGGGAAAGTGTGAAAGTGTTAGTTACTCAGTAGTGTCCGACTCTTTGAGATCCCATGGACTGTAGCCCAGCAGGCTCCTCTGTCCATGGGATTCTCCAGGCAAGAATACTAGAGTGGATAGCCATTCCCTTCTCCTGGGGATCTTCCTGATACAGGGATCGAACCCAGGTCTTGCGTTGCAGGCAGATTCTTTACTATCTGAGCCACCATGGAGGCTCTAACAACAGGGAAATGGATAACAAATGTGTTTGGTGGTATTTTGTTGAGTTTCTTCTATAGAAAACATCCCCTCACGTATCAGCAGAAACTCTTTGAATTTTGAAACCTTTTAAAGAGTCGTGGCTATCCCATTTTTGTGACATTGATGAATGAGCTGTTTACCTCTGCCCTCTCCTCGTGTGTTCTTCATTTGAGGCAAACACGTTGCTCATTTGACTTTTGCATTCTCAAATTAACTCCAAGTGGAACAACCTAATACATCTCCCCGGGGTTGGAGCTTAAATTCTGACACCATTTTTTTTTTTTTCAAATGAAGCTGACTTCAGGAAAGAACAGCAAACCAAGAAGTATTACTGGCCTTCTCTGTTTTGCAAAGCATCTTTTGCAAAAAAAGAGCTTGTGGAATTTGGCTCCATTTCCCGCAGCCCTGGGATAAGTGTCCCATGTAAACAACAATATCCTGTGCTACTTGGGCCTCAGTTAATTGTCTTTGTTTCTTTAGAAAGACCTTCCAAGTAGGGTGTTTCTCAGAGCTCATGCTTAACATTCCAGAAATACTGTAGGCTCCACTTCAAAGATGGTACTCCACACCAACAGGCTTATAACTGTTGGTGCACTCTGGATCCCCATTGAGCTTTGCGTTGACACATTTTTTTTCCAAGTCACATGGGAAGATGCACCTTCCCTGAAGAAGGAATCTGGTACTCTGAGGGTGGGCCTGTCACTGCAGGAGGCCTCTGCACTTACCACTTGGGTGTTTCTTTAGAAAGCTGTGGTAGCTTGGGGCCTATAGGATGACCATGTTTGCTGAACTAGAAATAATGTGGTGAGTTTTCCAAGGTAAGCAGTTGTGTTGTGGATAGACCAGTATGCTGGGAATCAGGAGACCTGTCTCTACTCCCCAGCTGACTAGCTTGACCAGCTCTTTGGTCTTGTGAAATGTCCTCAGTTTTCACATTTTTGGATGATGGGATTGTGCTCAGTTCAGTACATTCACTCAGTCATGTCCGACACTTTGTGACCCCATGGACTGCAGCATGACAGGCCTCCCTGCCCATAACCAACTTCCAGAGTTTACTCAAACTCATGTCCACTGAGTCAGTGATGCCATCCAACCACCTCATCCTCTGTCAACCTCTTCTCCTCCTGCCTTCAATCCTTCCCAGAATCAGGGTCTTTTCAAATGAGTCACAACTTTGCAGCAGGTAGCCAAAGTATTGGAGCTTCAGCTTCAACATCAGTCCTTCAAATGAATATTCAGGACTGATCTCCTTTAGGATTGACTGGTTGGATCTCCTTGCAACCAAGAGACTCTCAAGAGTCTTCTCCAACACCACAGTTCAAAAGCATCAATTCTTCAGTGCTCAGCTTTCTTTAAATCCAATTCTCACATCCATATATGACTACTGGAAAAACCATAGCCTTGACTAGATGGATGTTTGTTGGCAAAGTAACATTCTGCTTTTTAATATGCTGTCTAGGTTGGTCATAACTTTTCTCCCAAGGAATAAGTGTCTTTTAATTGCTTGGCTGCAGTCACAATCTACAGTGATTTTGGAGCCCAAGAAAATAAAGTCAGCCACTGTTTCCACTGTTTCTCCATCTATTTGCCATGAAGTGATGAGACTGGATGCCATGATCTTAGTTTTCTGAATGTTGAGCTTTAAATCATCTCTTCCACTCTCCTCTTTCACTTTCATCAAGAGGCTCTTTAATTATTCTTCACTTTCTACCATAAGGGTGGTGTCATCTGCATATCTGAGGTTATTGATATTTCTCCCAGAAATCCTGATTCCAGCTTGTGTTTCATCCATTCTGGCATTTTACATGATGTTCTCTGTATATAAGTTAAATAAGCAGAGTAACAATATACAGCCTTGGCGTACTCCTTTTCCTATTTGGAACCAGTCTGTTGTTCCATGTCCAGTTCTAACTGTTGCTTCCTGACCTGCATACAGGTTTCTCAAGAGGGAGGTCAGATGGTATGGTATTCCCATCTCTTTCAGAATTTTCCACAGTTTATTATGATCTACACAGTCAAAGGCTTTGACATAGTCAGTAAAGCAGAAATAGATGTTTTTCTGTAACTCTTTTGCTTTTTGGATGATCCAGTGGATGTTGGCAATTTGATCCCTGGTTCCTCTGCCTTTTCTAAAACCAGCTTGAACATCTGGAAGTTCATGGTTCACGTATTGCTGAAGCCTGGCTTGGAGAATTTTGAGCATTACTTTACTAGCGTGTGAGATGAGTGCAATTGTGCAGTAGTTTGAGCATTCTTTGGCATTGCCCTTCTTAGGGATTAGAATGAAAACTGACCTTTTCAAGTCCTGTGGCCACTGCTGAGTTTTCCAAATTTGTTGACATATTGAGTGTAGCACTTTCATAGCATCATCTCTTAGGATTTGAAATAGCTTAACTGGAATTCCATCACCTCCACTAGCTTTTGTGGTAGTGATGCTTCCTAGCGATTTTACTAGGTCATCTCTAAGCTCCTTCCTGCCCCTAGATTGGATCAGTTCAGTTCAGTCACTCAGTCACGTTCAGCTCTTTGTGACCCCATGGACTGCAGCACTCCAGGCTTCCTTGTCCATCACCAAATTGGATCAAGTGACACAAAATAGCAAACAGAAAATTGGGAATCAGGAGACAGAAGTTTCTTGTCCAGGATCTCCTGCTCACTGACCCTGACTTGGAACAAGTCACTCAGTCACCCAGACTCTGCTTTCCATCTCTGGGGAAGCCAGGGTCTCTTCTGCCTTCCTCACCTGCTGGCTGGACTGATCAAGTCAGAAATGTCTTTTCCACTCAGGACTTATTGAGCAATTGCCCTGGGACACTAGCTTGATAGATGAAGATGTAAATGTTTTTGTGTCCTCTGCAACCATGTCTAATGTTAGTTAGAATTCAGTGGCTCTTCCTATTGCCGGGCACTTAGGTACAATATTCCCACGGAGTCTCCTTTTTAAGGATGAAAAACATAAGTGAAAGTCTCTCAGTTGTGTCTGACTCTTTGCGACCCCATGGACTATACAGTCCATGGGATTCTCCAGATCAGAATACTGGAGTCGGTAGCCTTTCCCTTCCTAACCCAGGGATCGAATCCAGGTCTCCCACATTGCAGGTGGATTCTTTGCCAGCTAAGCCACAAGGAAATCCCAGCAATACTGGTGTGGTTAGCCTATCCCTTCTCCAGCGGATCTTTCCGACCCAGGAATCCAACTGGGGTCTCCTGCAGTTCAAGAGGATTCTTTACCATCTGTGCTAACAGGGAAGCCCAGGGATGAGGAAACTGACACTCAAAGAGGTTGAATAACTTGCTCAGGATCACGTAGCTAGGCAGAGCTGAAGCTGAGATTCCTACAAGGATTCTGTTCTTCATTTTAAAAGTTTTAAAACTCTCACCTGTTGCCAAGAAGCTTGGGTTGCTAGTATTATTCTTTTTCTGGGCCGTGCTTGAATCCCACGACCTGGAATCAGTGTGCATGTTGAGGGGAGGCAAAGAAGGGGCCAGCTTTATTGATGTGAAGATAAGCTGAAGGAGAGGTCTGCCTTCCCATCTGTTTTTCTGAACCCTGGGGCACAGAAATCTCCTGTTGGTGTTTGTATATCTAGTGCCTCCCTAGTGCCTGGCCCAGAACACATGTTCAACAAGTTGATGCTGATATGTTAACACTATGTTGTCACTCTTTCCAGGTTTGTCTTCCTCGTTAAGTTGGAGGGAAGATATTGTGTTTGTTTCAGTATCTACAGAATGTAGCAAGGGTTTGGCTTAGAGCAGGAACTTGGTAATGCTGATTAAATGAGGGGCTGGATAAGTGGGTGAGTGAGGGAAGGGATGAATGAAGGAACAGATGGAGGCTGATGATTAAGACAGTTTCTTCCAGGCTCACTATTATTAGCAAGGTCATTGTCATCTTGAAATTAATTTGGATATATAGTAGGAATGTGTGTTAAGAGATAGTCCACTGTCTGTGGCTTGATCCTCTTCAGTCTTGTTCAAGGACTCAACACTGTTGACCATCCTTTCCCTGAAATCCTTTCCTTCTTTAGGCTTCATGAGATTGAACTATTTGAGGTTTTCTCTTACTTTTCTGACCCCTTCCTTGTTTTCTGACCCCTTCCTGTTTCGTTTCATTGGTGTTGAGTCTTCCTTTTCTTCTTTTTCTCTCACCATCCCTTCTTCTGCACCCACTACCAATACTTCACTGTAAGGTAAATATTCTAGAAGGTTTGGACCAGCCCCTTTCTTCTCCTTTCCCAGTGAAATTAATCAAATCCTAAGATTTCACTCCTTAGAGGCATATCTGTATGAACGAATCCCAAATCTCTCTCCAGCTCTGACATTTCTTCTGAGCTTCAAGTGTGCATTTTTAAGCTCCTGCTGCACATTTATACCTGTTCTTTGGCTGCCGTCCTGAACTTTATGTTTAAAATTCTCATCCTTTCCCCCCTAAACTAACCTCTTTCCTCCATCTTTTCTTTTCTCATTAGCAGTAATGCCTTTCTTTTTTTTAGTCCATATGTATACATAAATATATGTGTGTGTGTCATGGTAGTTATACTTCCTCATATGTATTATATATAGTTTTAGTACATTACATATGTTATATGCAATATGATAACTGCTATGCTAGTCTAATATCTAACAAAATTAACAGTTCATTAATAGAATTTAATATCCAATCCATATTCAAATTTCCCTGGTTTTCCCAAGAATATCATTTTATAATTAATTTGTTGGAATTAGAATCCAAACAAAGCCCACATGTTGCACTTGGTTATGTCTCCTATGTCTTTTATTGCTTTTGAGTTGTTGAGGAAGCCAGGTCATTTGCCCTGAACAATGTCTCTGTCTTAATTTACTTGATTGCTTTTCTCATATTGTCCTTGAACTTGTTTCTCTATCCCTTGTAGACTGGTAGTTCTGTCTAGAGACTTTGACTAGATTCAGGTTGAAATTTTGAGTAAAAGATACTTCACAGTCAGTGCTGTGTAACTTCTATCACATTATTTCATGAGGCAAATAATGCCCGATCACCCCACTTTTAGCAATACGAAGATTGATCAGACAATTCAAATAATATCTCCTAACAGCTTTAACAGCCATTCATGATTACTGCTTAGATCCATCATTTTATTAAGAGTTGCAAAATGGCATTTTTCTAATTGTTATTCCTTCTACATTTATTAGTTGAGGGTTTTTCTATAAAGAATTTTATTTACCAGCCATTTAGTTACCTTGAATTACAGTGTAAACAAACAAACAAAAAAAAATGAATGGTAGGATAAATGTTTGGTACCTTCCTTTTAAAAACATGGTTTTTCAGAATGAGTTGGTATCCTAGCAACCTCCAATGGTCTTTTAAGTATTGTTATGAACTAATGGATTTTTATATATTTAATGTGTTTCAATCCATTTTAATCATTCATTTGTTTGCTAAAACTGTCTCATCTTAGGTCAGTGGGGGGTCTTTTCAAGTTGGCTTCTGTTTCCTTTTGTGATGATAGATTTCTTGATTTTTGGTTTGACAAGATGTTTCAGGCTCATCTTGTACAATTACATGCCCAGTCCTGGAGTCAGCCATTTCACCAAGGAGCTCTAGTTCCTCCTGATAAAATATGGTATTAAGAGAGCACAGTCTGAGGGCTGGGTTTCCTCACTGATATTAGGTTGTCAGGTCTTTTCTGTTTTAGTGAAAAGAGTTTAGAAAAATGAATATATTTTTTTAAAAAGGAAAATGAGTTCCTATTGATAGCTCAAAGTTGAGTTTAAGAGTATAGGCTTTTACTTAACATATATGATTTTGTAACTGTCTCTTGTCTCCCACTCCGAAAGTCTTGGTTCCTGATGATATTAGCATAATTACTTGCATTCCCCTTTATTATATCTGGAAAAATTTCCAAAGAAGAATCCTAGTATTACTAGCAAAACTTCCAAATGAAATTTAAGATTTCTTTGCTCTTCCTTTTGAACTTAAAATAAATCCTACTAGGGAGGTAATCAAAGTATGGTGTTTAAAAGTCACCTGAAGTAATTTTTCTCTGTATGATTATGCTACCAAGTTGATACACAGTTTGATTCAATTTACTCATTTTTTTCTGGATTTTAGGGTTTTTCTCTTAATTTTATTTTATATGAAACATTTACAGAGTTCCAAAGTCAAAACCATGTAACAGGAGATATTTTTAGTCTTGCTTCCATCCTGCTTCCATTCTTTATCCTTCTTCTTGCTATAGCAATCATGTTTATTAGGGTTTCATTTATGCATCTGTTATATGTTTGAATATTAAACAAATGAGAAGTAATTGTTTTCCACCCTCTCTTTTTTTAAAAAAGAGTCAATATTTTAAAGTGTTATTATTTATTAATTTATTTTTGGCTGCACTGTGTCTTTGTTGCTGCATGTGGGCTTTCTCTAGTTGTAGCACACAAACTTCTCATTGTGGTGGCTTCTCTTGTGCAACATGGGATCTGGGACATGTGGGCTTCAGTAGTTGTTGTACATGGATTTAGTTGCCCCATGGCATGTGGAATCTTCCTGGATCAGGGACCAAACTCCCGTCCCCTGCATTGGCAGGTGGATTCTTAACCACTAGACTACCAGGGAAGTCCTGTCCCCTATTTCTTACACAAATGTAGCATGTACTACAAACATTGTTCTGCTCCCCATTTTTCCACTTAATGTTTTGGAGATTGTTCTGTCATTGTTTGGGGATCTTCCTTGCTCCGTTTTTGTGTTTTTTTCTTTTTTTAACTGTATAGTATGCCATCCCAAAGAGGAACCAGAGTTTGTTTAACCAGTCAGTCCATATTGACAGCTATTTGTGTTGGCTCTAGTCTTTCATTATCACAAAGGATGCCACCACCATTATAGAAGTGTCTGTCTTGTGGTTCTCCTAGCTCCAAGCCTCAACAGCATCCTCAACTCTCCCCTCTGCTTCCTTTTGTACACCTAATCACTTCTGAGCCCTGGTGGTTCTTCCTTGGAACTCTTCTTGTTTCTGCCTTTCTGTCTCTGTTGCTTTCTCCCAATTTCGAACACTAGTTGTCTTTGCCTGGATTATAGCAATAGCAGTAAAATTTCTACTTATCTTCTTACCCAACCCAGTCTGTGCTGCACATTACAGCCAGTTTCATCTCTGGAAACAATTCTTCCATCGTGATCTCTTTTCACCCTACTCAAAAACCTTCAATAATTGCATAAAACCAGTTCCTTGGTTTGGCATTCAAGGGCCTCATGAACTGACCCAAATCTCCTTCCCTGATATTCATTCACTCTGCTTTGGTCTGTAGGTATATTGCTCTGAATACGTGGCTTACAAAATATCAGGTTTATTATTACCTTTATACCTTCTCTCTTTTTCAGAGTTCCATTCAAATTTCAAATCGTCAGAAACTCTACTGGAACTTCACCCATGCTCTCTCTCTCCCTTAAGCTCCTATTCTTTGTTATATCTATTTGAAACTGAGCATAAACTCAGCCCCTAGCCAAATGGAAAGTTCCTACTGAGACCTTCTGGTCACTACTTTGAGATCTAAGGAATTCATTGAGACATTTATGAAGCATTAACTGAATATCAGAATAGTATCTGAAGTGAGGAAAGTGGACTTTTTGATTGGCTAGGGTCCATTCATGTATTCACCAAAAGACATATACAAGGATACATGCAAGAATATCCATTAAAGCATTATTTAGTACCAGCCAAATAGATAATGGAAACACCCCAGATGTCCACCAACAGTGAATATATAAATAAATTGTGGTGCATGTATACAATGGAATATAGTACAAATTAGAGTACATGCTATGCACAAGAACATGGAAAACTCTTGCAAACATTATGTTGATCCAAATTAATCAGACCGTGACTTCCCAGGCAGTCCATTGGATAAGACTCCTCACTTCTAGTGCAGGGGATGTGGGTTCTATCCCTGATCACAGAACTAAGATCCCACATGCTGTCTAGTCAATAAATTAATAAATAAAATAAGTCAGATGCTAAAGAATGTACACTGTCTGATTCAATTTCTATAAAATTCAGAGAGAGACAAAATTACACTATTGTATTAGAAATTAGTATAGTAGTTAACTTTCAGGAAGAAAACGATAGGCCCAGTGGGGCTTCTGGAGACTGGTAATGTTCTATTTGGGGGCCTGGGTGGTGGTTACTTGGGTGTGTTCACTTTATGCTCATTCATTGTATAGGTATGAATGGTGCATTTTTCTATATGTAGGTTATACTTCAGCAAAAGTTTGAAATATTAATACAAGCACATGATATTTCAAGTGTAGAGTGCAAAGGAAGTAACCATTCCAGCATAAACTCCCTTCCCCTTTCATCAGAGTCTATCACTGTTGGTAATTACTTGTGTATTCTCCTTGAAATGTCCTACAATAAAAGCATCATGGTAGTGTGAAGGTTTCCATATGTATATCTTTATTTCTTTTGTTTTTTAACAAAGATGGCAGCACACCATATACACTATCTCTGCATGTGCTTTTTTCATGTAGCAGTATGTCTTGGACATCTTTTCCTATCCATGGATGGGAAATATCTACCTTCTCTGTAAAAAGCTCCATAAAGTATTCCTTTATGGGAATGCACTATGTTTAAACAATCCACATTTGATCAGTGAACATTTAGGATTTCTCCAGTTTTTAAAATATTACAATGATGCATTAAATGTTAAAAATATATTGCATATACCATTGCACACATATGTAGGGTACAGTGGACTTTTGCATCTTTTGTTAGATTGTTTAGCTATCACATATGGTGAAAATCCCATATAATCAAAAATACCCTTAAAATTCCCTTAGGAAAGCTAACATACCCTATCTTCATCATTCCAGCAGAGTCTGTTTGCCCTCTGGTATTGAAGTAGATCTCTGAGTCTGGCTCAGCACCAGAGATGAGCTTGTGGTTATGAGCCATGTTGAATGACATGTATGCACCTTTAAATACCAGAATCGCAATGAGATGCTCACTCTATGAGAGGCACATGGGCATTGAGACTTACTGAGGGAGTAACAGAACCACAGTGTCCACCTTACTTTCTCTCTAGGGCAGAGCAGAGTCATTGAGAAGAATTTTTGGCCCAACTTGCTGCACCATTTCAACTGTTGTCTCTCTGAACTATTTCTCCTCTGTGTTTATGTGTTTGCCTCTGTCTCTTTTTCTGTCCCTCTCACACCTTTCTCCCCTCTCCCTCTCTGTATACTGAGAGCCTACTTTTGAATTTGTATGATTCACATATGTGATTCCACTGTATACCCACAGGATCAATTACAAGAGGTAGGATTTTGGTACATATATATGTATGCATGTATCTTCAAATCATATATATGTGTTATATCATCTAACTACACAAAAAGATACACGAAAGCAGATAGAATTATATAAGGGTACCCCTAATTCCATCACTAAACCTCAAAAATGATCATTCCATAGCTGTTCTTTCATCTATACCACCCATTCACTTTCCTTTGTTCTGTAATATCTTAAAGAAAATTGCAGACCTCATAAACATTTCATCCGTGAATAGTTCAGTGTGTATTTCTAAAGCATTAGGACTCTAAAAAACATATCCACAATACAATTATCACAGCTCAGAATGAACAAAACCTCAGTAGAATCAATGGATATCCAGTCAGTTTTCCAGTTTCCAATTGTCTTACAAGTGGAGTAAATGGATTCTTGTTTGTTTGAATAAAGCTCTAAATAAGAACTAGATGCTGTAGTTGATTGAAATGGCCTTTGAGTCTCTCTTAACCTACAGGTTCTCCCTCAATCTTTTTTCATCTTGAAATTTATTTTTCAAAGAAAATAGATTATTTTCCTTGTAGCATTATATATATATACATATATATGTGTGTGTGTGTGTATATGTATATGTGTGTATATATATATATGGAGAGAGAGAGAGAGAGAGAATGAACTTAGCATAGAGCTTGTCATACTCTGAATTTTGCTGATTGCATTCCCATTGTTACATTTAATAGACACACTAAGAATCCTCCGACTTCTGTGTTTTCTCTAAATTAGTAGTTGAATTTAGAGGCTTAATCAGATTCATGTTTAAACTTTTTACTTTTTATTTTGTTTTGTTTTTGGTGAGACTACTTCATACATGGTTTTGTGCTCTCCATTAAGAGATATTATCTGGTTGTCTCTTTTTATGTCAGCCACTGATGATCAAGTAGACATTCATTTATTTACGAAGAATTGCAAAACTATTATATTCTTATTTTATTTTTCCTTTCTGTATTTGTTAGTTGGAGTACACCTATATATCTACTAATTGATTATCTGAGAGCACAGCTTATATAAGAGTGTAAGATAAATGCCTGATTCAAAACACTGAGCTGATTCACCAGCATCTGCAAGTAAAGTCAATGAGGGTTTACTTCTTAAAGTATGATGATGAATTCATGAATTTAAACAGATTTGATGGGTTTTAATCCATTGTTCTTATTCATATTGAAGCTTACATTGGGAGTTTCTTTAAAATGACTCCTTAAGCCTTCTTTACATGTCTTTGAAAGCTTTTTTGCTAGATATAAGATAATCCAGGATCATCATGGACATTTCCTACCTCATATCTGGAGAACCATATTTTTAGATATTAACACAATATAGTTAAAAGAACATAGTCTTTGGAGTCAGATAGACTAGGGTTGAATCCTGCCTGTATCTCATACTGCTTGTACGGCCATGGGTAGCCAACTTAATATCTACCGACTTCAACTTTCTTCATTATTAAAAGGAATTAATGGCACCTATCTTCTATGATTCTTAAGAAAATTAGGTTATAGATAGGTAACTGCATACACACACACACA
>ML664055.1:2297835-2339381 GCA_007570785.1 Antilocapra americana | reverse complement strand
CATGAAATTAAAAGATGATTGCCCCTTGGAAGAACAGCTATGACCAACCCAGACAGCATATTAAAAAGCAGAGACGTTACTTTGTCGACAAAGGTCCGTCTAGTCAAAGCTATGTTTTTTCCAGTAGTCATGTATGGATGTGAGAGTTGGACCATAAAGAAAGCTGAGCACCAAAGAATTGATGCTTTTGAACTCTGGTGTTGGAGAAGACTCTTGAGAGTGCCTTGGACTGTAAGGAGATCCAATCAGTCCATCCTGAAGGAAATCAGTCCTGAGTGTTCATTGGAAGGACTGATGTTGAAGCTGAAACTCCAATAATTTGGCCACCTGATGCAAAGAACTGACTCGTTGGAAAAGACCTTGAGGCTGGGAAAGTTTGAAAGCGGGAGGAGAATAGGATGACAGAGGATGAGATGGTTGGATGGCATCACCAACTCAATGGACGTGAGTTTGAGCAAGCTCTGGGAGTTGGTGATGGACAGGGAGGCCTGGCGTGCTGCAGGGTTGCAAAGTGTCAGACACAACTGAGTGACTGAAGTGACTGATTATATATATGTGTGTGTGTGTGTGTGTGTGTGTGTGTGTATATATATATATATATATATAGAGAGAGAGAGAGAGAGAGAAAACTTAGCATAGAGCTTGTTACATAATAAATACACAAAAATTCAAGTTTCCTCTCCATTTCCTGTTCTCCTCTTACTCAAGTGACAACATCACATCTATTATCACTAGGCTCCTATGTTTGAAGTGTGGAATGTTCTTTTTCATGTAGGGCAATTATTCAATGTACACTTAGAAACTGACTTTAAGGACAGATGAGGTCAACACGTGTTAAACATTGTGAAAGTAGGCATTGTCTCAATGCAATTGTTTTTTTTAATTTTATTTTTTTTATTGTTTTTGCCATACAATGCCATGATATCACCATGGGTTTACATATGCTCCCCCTCCAGAACCCCTCTCCATCCTCCCTCCCTCCTCCCTCCCCCCGGGAAATCTCGATGCACCAGCCCCAAGCATCAATCCTGGGCTAGCGATTGATTACACATATGATAATTAACATGTTTCAATGCCCTTCTCCCATATCATCCCACCCTTATTACCCTCATCCACAGAGTCCACGAGTCTATTCTATACATCTGTGTTCCTTTTGCTGTCTCTCATGTTGGGTTCTCGTTACCATCTTTCTGAATTCCATATATATGTGTTAATATACTGTATTGTTGTTTTTGCTTCTGGCTTACTTCACTCTGGATAATGGGCTCCAGTTTCGTCCATCTGAGTAGAACTGCTTCAAATGAATTTTTTTTAATGCTGAGTAATATTCCATTGTGTATATGTACCACAGCTTTCTTATCCATTCGTCAGTTGATGGGCATCTAGGTTGATTCCATGTCCTGGCTATTGTAAACAATGCAGCGATGAACATTGGGGTACACGTGGCTCTTTCAATTCTGGTTTCCTCGGTATGGCATTTCTTTTATTTTTTCAGAGTACCCCCTCACAGATATTAATAAAAATCCCTTCTATCCATTTCTGCCCCACTCCTCAGAATGAGGTATGATGGTGATGCCAGCCTTCAATTATGTTAAAGAAAGAAGAGAAGCATGAATAATTGAAAAGGGTAATTCCCAGGCAGCGAGTCACTCCAAAGTCACTCATTTCAGTTTGAAAGACATTATTTAATATATGTATAGCATATCCCCCTTCTTAAATTAGCAATACTTACACTACTACTCAAATGGCTTTTCCTCAAGGTCACAGCAGCTAAAAAGGGTCAAAAATCCAAAATGGACAGAACAAGCCACGGAAGTCAACTCGAGATGAGACAGTTACCCTGCATATTCTGCCATGCCTATGTTGCTCTGGCACTGTCCTTGACTTAGGATCAGAATTAAGAAATTGTCAGGCAGCCTCGGCAGCCCAGTCCCAGCAACCACAGGAGCAGCAGGTGCTGAAAAGAGCACAACCATTTGACAATTAACTAAAAGTTACTGGATAAAGGTGGAAAGAGTGGTGAAGAAAAGAGTCACCTCAGTGAAACAGTGTCCTGCAATGGCCTCACTTAGCATCTATTCCAGGGTGCATTGGGATTTTGAGAGAGCTTGCCAGACAATTCTTCTGCCCAGTGACTGCTTCCCCCAAAGTATCCATAGGGTCATCATATGGCCCTATGCACTCAGAAGATGTTGACTTTCAGGTAGGGAAAGCTGTGCGACCACTCACTCATGGGGCCCATTCTCCAAGCTGTTGCACTGTGGTGGGGTGGAGGAAGCTGCCTGGAATGCCTAGAAAGCCCATTTGCCATTTGGGGTCCCCGAGAGCTGACCTCTGGAGCTATTTCCTGTTGGGCAGATCCAGGATCCCTTTTCCCATAAGCCTCAGGGTAAACTCTTAGACTCTTGAGAGTCCCTTAGACTGAAAGGAGATCCAACCAGTCCATTCTAAAGGAAATCAGTCCTGAATATTCATTGGAAGGACTGATGCTGAAGCTGAAATTCCAATACTCTGGCCACCTGATGCGAAGAGCTGACTCATTTGAAAAGACCCTGATGCTGGGAAAGATTGAGGGCAGGAAGAGAAGGGGACGACAGAGGATAAGATGGTTGGATGGCATCACTGACTCGTTGGACATGGGTTTGGGTGGACTCCAGGAGTTGGTGATGGACAGGGATGCCTGGTGTGCTGCGGTTCATGGGGTCACAAAGAGTCGGACATGACTGAGTGACTGAACTGAAATGAGACTCTTAATAAACACAAGAGCTTCTTCTTGGCCAGAGTTTTAGGGGCTCTTTCCATGCATTCTGACACCAAATCCTCATAATCATCATGGCAGGGTGGGTATGAGAGGCACATTTGATAGATGAGGAATTGAAGGTTCACAGAGACTCAATGCCATGTCACAGATGCTTGTCTTCTCCTGCTTTGCCCTGGCTACTTTTATCCTGGGACTCCCCAGGTGGTGCTAGTGGTAAAGAACCTGCCTGCCAATGCAGGAGATGTAAGAGATGCAGATTTAATCCCTGTGTTGAGAAGGTCCCCTGGAGAAGGAAACAGCAACCCACTCCAGTATTCTTGCCTAGAGAATCCCATGGACAGAGGACCCTGGCAGGCTATAGTCCATGGGATGGCAAAGAGTAGAACATGACTGAAGCAACTTAGCACTCACTCAGGCTCCGCTTCCTAGCTGAATTTTCTTTCATTTTAGGGACTTCATTGCCACTCAGTCCCTACTAGGAAGTCGGCACGGGGAAACAAGGATATCAAATAAGGGAAGGTGATTGAAGGTCTGGAAGCCTCACACAGTTGTCCTCCCATTTACTCCCCCCTCCCCAATCCCATCTCTTCTGGCTGGATCTGAAATTTCTAGTTATGACATTAAAATTCTAGACCATAATCTAAGAACAAATATTTTAAGAGCCTAGTCAATGAAGCCAACTATTGGAAGTGTTCCTGTCCTGGGAAACCTGGTATTCTTGGTTAACAGAGCTTTGAGTCCTCACTGACTCCTTTCCCACTCTGGTCCAGTGACCTCCCAGAAATGGTGAGAGGACCACGGGACTCACAGGTACAGTGTGGTGGGATGCTAGCTGGGCCCTGAACAGACCACATCTGTGGTTCACATGGCTCTAACCAATTGAGCCACAGGTTTTCAGGACTGATGCCAGAACAAAAAGCTGTGTCTCCATGTAAAGCTGTAGTCAAACAGAGAAGGAAGCAAACTTTGGGTTTGAAATATCTAATCTGAGCTAAACAGACCCTTGGATGCATTATGTTGGTGCCAAGTTACTGTCAGAAGTAGAAATTATTTGAACAAGCACTCAGTATATTTAGCATTTTACTTGTTTTACTTTGTGATTAAGGATTGCAGATAAGTGAGGAAAAAATGAGAAGGAGAGATGCTACTGAGGTTTTTATCACATCTCAAAAGATTATTTTCATCACAGGGCAGTTTTATATTAAGTGGTGGTGGTTTAGTTGCAAAGTCATGTCTGACTCTTGCGAGGCTCCTCTCTCCATGGGATTCTCCAGGCAAGAATACTGGAGTGGGTTGCCATTTCCTTTTCCAGGGAATCTTCCCAACCCAGGAATCGAATCTGGGTCTCCAGCATTGCAGGCAGATTCCTTACAGACTGAGCTACAAAGCAAAGTGCTTATAATTTGTCATCAGTCAGTCAGTCAGTCAGTTCAGACACTCAGTCATGTTGGACTCTTTGCAACCCCATGAACAGCTGCACCCCAGACCTTCCTGTCCATCACCAACTCCCGGAGTCTACCTGAACTGATGTCCATCGAGTCAGTGATGCCATCCAGCCATCTCATCCTCTGTGGTCCCCTTGTCCTCCTGCCCTCAATCTTTCCCAGCATCAGGGTCTTTTCCAATGAGTCAGCTCTTCGCATCAGATGGCCAAAGTATTGGAGTTTCAGCTTCAACATCAGTCCTTCCAATGAACACCCAGGACTGATCTCCTTTAGGATGGACTTATTGGATCTCCTTAGTCCAAGAGACTCTCAACAGTCTTCTCCAACACCAGAGTTCAAAAGCATCAATTCTTCGGTGCTCAGCTTTCTGACTACTGCAGAAACCATAGCCTTGACTAGATGGACCTTTGTTGGCAAAGTAATGTCTCTGCTTTTCAATATGATATCTAGATTGGTCATAACCCTCCTTCCAAGGAGTAAGCATCTTTTAATTTCATGGCCAAAATCACTGTAATTTTGGAGCCCAAAAAAGTAAAGTCTGACACTGTTTCCCCTGTTTCCCCATCTATTTCCCATGAAGTGATGGGACCAGATGCCATGATCTTAGTTTTCTGAATGTTGAGTTTTACGCCAACTTTTTCACTCTCCTCTTTCACTTTCATCAAGAGGCTTTTCCGTTCCTCTTCACTTTCTGCCATAAGGGTGGTGTCATCTGCATATCTGAGATTATTGATATTTCTCCCAGAAATCTTGATTCCAGCTTGTGCTTCTTCCAGCCCAGCGTTTCTCATGATGTACTCTGCATATAAGTCAAATAAGTAGGGTGACAATATACAACCTTGACGTATATTCTTTTTCCTATTTGGAACCAGTCTGTTGCTCCACGTCCAGTTCTAACTGTTGCTTCCTGACCTGCATACGGATTTCTCAGGAGGCAGGTCAGGTGGTCTGGTATTCCCATCTCTTGAAGAATTTTCCACAGTTTATTGTGAGCCACACAGTCAAAGGCTTTGGCATAGTCAATAAAGCAGAAATAGATGTTTTTCTGGAACTCTCTTGCTTTTTCAATGATCCAGTGGATGTTGGCAGTTGAATCTCTGGTTCCTCTGCCTTTTCTAAAACCAGATTGAACATCTGGAAGTTCATGGTTCACATATTGCTGAAGCCTGGCTTGGAGAATTTTGAGCATTACTTGACTAGCATCTGAGATGAGTGCAATTGTGCAGAAGTTTGAACATTCTTTGGCATTGCTTTCCTTTGGGATTAGAATGAAAACTGACCTTTTCCAGTCCTATGGCCACTGCTGAGTTCTCCAAATTTGCTGCCATATTGAGTGCAGTACTTTCACAGCATCATCTTTCAGGATTTGAAATAGCTCAACTGGAATTCCATCACCTCCACTAGCTTTGTTTGTTGTGATGCTTCCTAAGGCCCACTTGACTTCATATTCCAGCATGTCTAGCTCTAGGTGAGTGATCATACCATCGTGATTATCTGGGTCATGAAGATCTTTTTTGTACAGTTCTTCTGTGTATTCTTGCCACCTCTTCCTAATATCTTCTGCTTCTGTTAGGTACATACCATTTCTGTCCTTTATCATGCTCATCTTTGCATAATCATTATTAAATAGAACCAATTTTCTTTGACAGGAGAGTTCAGTTAAGAAACATTTTCTTTGGGAATAACATTAAACATTGTATTTCTTAAATTGAAGGATAGTTAATTTGCAATGTGTTAATTTCAAGTGTACAGCAATGTGATTCAGTTTTATATACAGTAAGGCCCCTACATAAGAATCTTCAAGTTGCAAACTTTCAAACATGCGAATGTGTATTCACCACCTGGGAAGCCTACAATGGACTGTTACTCAGCCATTAAAAAAATGAAATAATGCCATTTGCAGCAACATGGATAGACCCAGAGATTATCACCCGAAGTGAAATTAGTCAGAAAGACAAAGACAAATAAGTACCATATGATATCTTTTAAATGCAGGATCTAAAATGTGACACAAATGAACTTATCTATGAAACAGAAACAGAATTACACATATAGAGAACAGATTTGTGGTTGTCAAGGGGGAGGAGGGTGAAGGAAGGAAGGACTGGGATTTGGGGGTTAGCAGATGCAAACTATTATATATAGAATAGATAAATAAGAAAGCCCTGCTGTATAGCACAGGGAACTATATTCAGTATCCTGTGATAAACCATTATGGAAAAGAATATGAAAAAGAACATATTATGTAAAACTGAGTCACTTTGCTGGACAGGAGAAATTAAACACAACTTTGTAAATCAACTATGTTTCAATAAAATTTTAAAGAGTTATTTATTTATTTAGATACAAATACCTTATCAGGAATATGATTTGCAAATGTTTTCTCCCATTCTGTGGGTCATCTTCTCACTTTCTTGATTAGTTCAGTATGCAGATATTAAACAACACATTTTTAAATCACCCATTTCAAGATAAATTAGAAAATGTTTTAAACTAAATGGAAATGATGACACAACATTACAAAATCTGTGGGATGCAGCTAAAACAGTGCTTAGAGAGAAATGTTTAGTATTCAGTATTTAATTTAAAAAAGATCAGTGGTCTAAGGTCTAAGTTCCACTTAAAGCAATGGTTTAAGCAGCTGTCTATGAGGCATTATGAGAGTGGTCTCCAAAGCACTTATGCCAAGTTTAAGCTTCCAGCAACAGGGTGTGTTCCCATCATCAAACATTCCTGATATTGTTTGACTTTAACATTTTGCCTAATAGGTGGGTTTGAAATGCGTCTTCTTGCTTTAGTTGTATTGCCCTGACTACCAGGGATTTGACTAACTTTTCATACCTTGAATGGTCTTTTTGGTCTAATCCTCTATGTAGTTCATGTTTTCTTTTCCACTTTAGTTGAGTTTTTCATCTTTTATTTTTTGATCTGAGAAAGTTTTAAGATGTTATAAATGCAGATATTTGCCTGTTATATCTGTTGGAAATATCCTCTCCCAGTCTATAGGTATCTTTGAACTTCATGTTGTCTTTGTCGTATAAATGTTTTAATGAAAAAAGTCTAATTTGTTAATAGTTTATGGCTGGCTTGTGTTTTCGTCTTAAGGGGCCCTACCTTTCTTTTCTTTTAGTGTTTTAATGTTTTATTTTTACATATTGCTTTATAATTCACCTGGAACTTATTTTTTATAGCTATTTCCTTTTTTTCACAAGGCTATCCAATTCTCTAAGCACCATTCATTAAACAGTCTATCCTTTCCCTGTCTCTCTACTGTAATACCTTTGTCATATACCAAGTTTTCCTACCTTCCAGCTTCCTGTTCTGTTTCACTGGTCTGCTTGACTTTGCTCCTATGCTCATACCACATAGTTTTATTACTATAGATTCATAATAAACATTGCTTCCTGATAGCAAGATCCCTGCTTACTCTTTTCTTCTTCTTCATGTTTTTACTATCCTTGCCCCTTTGTTTGTCCATGTAAATTTTATTGTCAGCTTGTCAAGCCTGATGAAAAAAAAATCTGTTGGGATTTTTATTGAAATTGAAATGAATTTATGGGTTAATTTTCGAAGAACTGTGGTCTCTGTAATTCTAAGTCTTCTCTCTTGTGAAAAGAATGTGTTTCAGAGGGATCTCTTGAACCCTCTGAAAGTGGTCCCACCTCCAGGGATCTAACACAACAAAAGCCAGCTAATGATGCTTGTGCTGAAGTACCTTGAACTGTGTGTAGAATTTAGTCTAAGTGCTATGTTCCATAATGGTCATTTGTGCATAGAAGATAAACCCAGTGGTGTTTGTCAACTGTGTTCTTTCATGTTTTTATTGCCACATCAGTTTGTTTTGTTTCTTCCAGGTCCTAAGCACTCAACGACTTAGCACAAAAACCCAGGCTGGAGAAGAACAAAGAGCATCTAACGAGTTCCACTTCTTGATCTACACCCCTTTCCTCTGCCTCCAGGGAAAATCATAGCATGTCATGTAGTTAATATAGATTGAAAGGGAACATTTTGTAGTGTTTTTATACATAGAATGAATAAAACTATCCTCTGAGTTTCTGGTTTGTTTTGCTTTTTCTATTTTCATATGTTCTAGGGCTGTTGTTTAGATACATACATGGTTCAGACAGTAAAGAATCTGCCTGCAATGTGGGAGACCCGGGTACTGGGTTTGATCCCTGAGTCTGGAAGATCCCCTGGAGGAGGGCACGACAACCCACTCCAGTATTCTTGCTTGGAGAATCCCATGGACAGAGGAGCCTGGTGGGCTACGGTCCAAGGGGTCACAAAGAGTCAGACACTTTGACTGAGTGACTAACACTTTCACTTTCAGGGCTGTTGTTTAGATACATATCACCAAAGACCATGACTGCATAATGCCCATAGAAAGATATTCATAAGTATTTAGATACAGGATGAAATTGTCCAGTGTTTATTTGCATGTGTTGGTGCCAACTTTTATCCAGGGTTTCTTGCCTTTCTGTCTGGTATGGAATAGAAGCTTTCCAGACCTGCATTGCCTCTTTCCATATCTGAGCACTTAGGCCTATTTATTTTCTTTAACTTGTAGACATTTGAGGGAGCAGTTTTAGATTTACAGAGAAATGGAGCAGAAAATACAGAGAGTTCCCATATACTCCCTCAGTTTCCCCTATTATCAACATCTTGCATTGGTGTGGTACATTTGTTACAGTTAATGAACCAATGTTGATATGGTATCATTAACTTAAGCCCATAGTTCACACTCGGGCCACCCTTTGTATTGTACAATTTTATGGTTTGGGGGCAAATGCATAATGTCATACACCCACCATGACATGTGAAATAGTTTCTCTGTCCTAAATATCCCCTTTGATCCACCCCCCATCACTCCCCACTTCCTCTCAAATTCCTAGCAACCACAGATCATTTTTTTTGTCTTCATAGTTTCACCTTTTCCAGAATGTCATATATGTTGAACCATACAATATGTAGTCTTTTCAGACTGTGACTCTTTTCATTATTTTCACAGCTAAATGACTCCTTTCACCTAGCAATATGCATTTAAGTTTCCTTCATGTCTTCCCATGGTTTGATAGCTCATTACTTTTTATTGCTGAATAGTATTCCATTGTTTGGATGGATCACATAGGCCTATTCTTAATCTGTTGCTCTTTAATGTACCATTAACTATAACAGACAACCTCAAATTCTAAATTACAATGTCCTCTATGCCCAGCTGTAGTAAAGGGCCTGTTTGAACAGCCAGTGTATTTTTTTAATTAAAAAAATTATTTATTTATTTGGCTCTGTCAGGTCTTGGTTGGGGCATGTGGGATCTTCTATCTTCGGCTGGGGCATGTGGGATCTTCTATCTTCATTGCACATGTGGGATCCAGTTCCCTGACCAGGGATCAAACCCAGGTCTCCTGCATGGGGAGCACAGTCTCAGCCACTGCACCACCAGGGAAGGCCCAAGTCCATTTAAATTCATTTCCTGGCCAATGAAAACAACTGATCACTGGGGTCTGAAAAGAAATTAGCCAAATTAATGGTCATTGACTTGGCCAGACAATTCTATAAAGATGGTTGGATTGGTGGGACTTGTGGGTCTAGTTTGAGGGGTAGGCAGGGTGGTCCAGTCTCAGGAGCCTGGACCCAGGAGTCAAAAGCTCTGGGCTGTACTCACAAGTCTACCATCAAAGTGTGCCAACCACTCCATCTGTGAACTCCAGGCTTTGAAGGCCTTGTCTCCTTTACTGAGGACAAATTCCAGAAGAGCTACAAGTCCTATCTTACTGCTCAGACCTCTGACCCATGACATGGGATGCCATTGGCATGTCAGAGTACATATACCTGGGTAGCAGGACAAAGGACTCATACCCTTTGTCCTTGTAGAGATTTAGTTTCTGACCCTCAGTGGACATGAGTTTGAGCACACTCCGGGAGACAGTGAAGGACAGGGAAGCCTGGCATTCTGCAGTCCATGGGGTTGCAAAGAGTCTGACATGATGGAGCAACTGAACAACAACTTCTGACCAGGAGTTCATCTCCTGCTACCTAGCCCCTGAAGGTTTGGCAAAACTTTTGTAGGAAGGGGCTCATGGTAGATACTCAGCCTGGGACCTGTTGGCAATAAGCCAAGGGTGACACTCTGAAACTCGCATTTCCTTGGCCTGGTAAATGCCTTTTCTTCCTGTGTTGTTAGACCAAAACAGATGCAAAGCCACAAATGATTCATGCTGCTAGATGGAGCTGGTTCACTGTGGATCTGGAATCTCCTTGTCTTCTGTGTGTTTGTGGAGATCACTGTGAGCTATCGCCCTTCTGAAGCTGCAACTCCTCTTTGCCCTCAGGAGCTGAAGCTTTACATTTATATATTAGCTGATTTTCACAATGAAGTCTCTCCACTTTTCATTCCCTGCCTCTCTGGGGAGGGAGAAGCTCTTTCTACAGGGTTAAAACAGAAATTTAGCATTCATCCCTTCTTCTGCAAGTTAATTTGATCCACAAGCCTTTCCCAAGAGACTCTTAACTCTATGCTGGGCATTTGGCTCGAGCTTGGCAGTGGGCACTGTGGAAAGAATGGAAGTGACCGTGATCTTGGGGAGCACACAGGCCCGGACAGTTTCAGGTCTTGGCCAGGAAGCCCACTGTAGCCCCAGATGCCTCACTCCCTCAACCACTACTCACCACTCAGCTTCTGGCCTTCGGACTACTTACATCTTACCCAGGTGCTGGCAAAACCCACTCTCTTACCTCCACAGCCAGGGCCTAGTGTTCAGGGTCCTCCTCACCTCGGCATTCTACTTTCTTCTTAACTTTCCAAGATATCAAACACCCCTTCTTTTCCCCAAATCATCATGCTCCAGTCATCACATACTTGCTCAGGAACCAGAGTCCAGTTGTCAAAGCCCTCACCCCAAGCCATCTGGTGAAAAGAGTATTTCCTTGGGCCACCTGGAGTCTGTAGGAAAGTGGGCTACCAGGTTCCTTGCTGCAGCTGCACCCACCCTCTTCTGTGATGAAGGAGGTCCTCTTTGACTGCAGAAGATCTAGGGAGGGAAGGCCCATGAGGCATTCCCCCTAAACCTGTCCTGAGAGAAATGGGGAGCTGGCCACCGAGGCTGATATCCTCCGGGCCCACAGTGGGCAACATTGCCATCAACGACTCTTGATTGGCCATTCACTGGGCACCAGGCACTGGGCACCAGGCTGTGCTGGGCTCCTGCCCTCAGGGAGCTCATGGTACTGCAGGGAAGACAGATCTATGTAAATTGGTGCATTCATTTGCTAGGATTGCTGTAATAAAGTAGTACTGAGCAGGTGGCTTGCACAGCAGAAATTGATTGCCTCCTCCTTGTCCAAGATCAAGGTGTTTGCAGAGACGTCTCCTTCTAGGGGTTGTCAGGAAAGGATCTGTTCCAGGCTTCTCTTCTTCATTTGTAAATGGCCTTCTCCCTACATCGTCACAGTATCTTTCCTCTGCATGTCTGTGCCTCAGTCTCTTCTATTTATTAGGATACCAGTCATATTGGAGTAGGGCCCACTCTAATGACTTCATTTTTAAAAAAGATTTTACTGGAGTATAGTTGCTTTACAATGTTGTGTTAGTTTCTACTGTACAGCACAGTGAATCAGCTATGCATATCCCTATAATGACTTCATTTTGACTTAATTGCCCTTTTAAAGACCCTATCTCCAAATTCAATCACATTCTACGGTATTGGACTTCAGCTTATGAATGCTGGGGAACAAGCATGTGCGTGCTCAGTTGTGTCTGACTCTTTGCAACCCCATGGACCATAGCCCACCAGGCTCCCCTGTCCATGGAGTTTCCCAGGCAAGAATACTCGATTAGGTTGCCATGTCCTTCTCCAGGAGATCTTTCTGACCCCGGGATCCATCTTGCATCTTCTGCAAAGTGGGTAAATCAGGTTCTCTACCCACTGAGCCACCTGGGAAGCCCTTTGGGAGATACAGTTCAGCCCATAACCATGGCTAGTGGAGGTTTAGAATAGTAAGGGCCATGAGTGGGTGCACGTTCTATGCAGAATGATGCTGGGACACGGAGCTGCGGTGCTCATTCTGGCCCAAGTTCTCCTGCCCACACTGCACATTGTCAGTCAGGACTATAGCTACCAGGCCTCCTTTGAATAGAGCAGACTGCTAGTAAGAGGCAGTTGTGGATTTAAATACACAACCACGTGCCCCCATGTGGTTCCTTGTCAACTCAACCTCAGAGTCTTCAGTTGAGAAACCCAGGCCCTTTGTTTCCTCTAGTCTGGCCCAGATCCTGTTTGGAAGAAGAAGAGATCATCATAAACCTCTTCCTATTTCTCTCCTTTCCTGTCCACCCATGTGGAGAGTCAAAGGAATATAAGCTTAGGGCAGAGAGACACCTGAATTCAAAATCGCAGCTGGGCTACTTATGGCCTTGTGGGTATGGACACTCACATCATATCCCTACAACAGCCTCAGCTCTTTCTTCCATAAAAGTGGTGATGACCCTCACCAGGCATGATTATGGCACTAAAAGGAGACTATCCAGGGGATATCTATGGAGCCAGCTGAGCCAGGAATGTGAGTGAGAGTTGGTGAACTTTGAAGAGAGGATATTTGAGAAGGAAGGTCCAGTTGTGGGGAAGGCCTTGTCGGGAGGTAGCCTTTCTCCCATCTCTTCTATTGCAAACAGGGCCTAGATCTCATCACAGCTCCTCTTTGCTGGAGATATTGTCATCCATGCCATCACTTTCTTCCCCCAAAGCCCTGGGAGGGCACCCCCCGCCTCAGGACAAGCAGCAAGAGAGAAAGAAGGTAACTGATCCACTCCTGAGCGCTGTGGCCCAAGTGTTGGAGTCAGCCTGGAGTGTGAGGAGAAGTGCCATGAACCCAGGCCTGGCAATCTGAGTGCTGGCCCCAATTTTGTTTTGGTTTTGCCTGAGTTCCCCCCACCCCTTCTCTGGCCTCAGATTGAGGACATTGATGCATCCCATCTCTGAACTCCCTTCTCACCCAAAACCTCCCTACCTCCAGACCTATATTCAAGCTCTGGGATCAGTGAACTGACAGGTTTTCCAGTCAGGATAGGAAGCATCCTGCCAGCCTGATCTACAGTCATACTACCCCAATACACCCCATCTCGTCTCCTGCCAGCTTAGTTGAGGGTTTCGTGTGAGTCTTGCATGTCCCTGCCTCATTTCTACTGTTTCTTAAGTCCTAAGCAGATACCTGTCCACTGTCCTTAAAGACAAACTATAGGTAGGAAAAGTATTGTGCTTCTAAGCAGCCATGCAGCAACTGGGCACCAACCTATTTCTTCACAAAGAGTGTCCACCTCTTGGCCCATCTGCTTTGAGTAGCCTGGAGCAGGGGTCCCCAGGCTCCAGGATCTAATGCTTGATGATCCGAGGTGAAGCTGGTGTAATAACAGAAATAAAGTGTGCAACCCATGTAATGTGTTTCAATCACCCCCAAACCATCCCTGCCCCACCCCACTCCCTGACTCTTGGTCCGTGGAAAAAATGTCTTCCACGAAACTGGTCCGTGCTGCCAAAAAGGTTGGGGACCCCTGGTCTGAAGCCCAACAAAAATGGTCTGTGTCCCAGCTGTGGATTTGGGACTAAGCCTGCCTTAACAATCTGCCTCACGCCTACATTTCCCCTCCAGCGATCCTTCAGTCCTGAATGACCCCAGCTCCTTCCCACAGATACTTGGCCCAATGAGAGCAAATATTTCAACAGTTAACTCTCTCCATCCAGTCCTTCTCTCTTCATGCTAAATCTCAGTTTAGGAAGGAAAAAAATACTTATCACATTCTTGTGTGGCCTTTCTACACCAGATTTGCATGGGTGATGGGCAGGAAAACTGGAAAGGAAATGCCTGGAATGTTTAGTGACTGTGCTCATCGTGTTTGACTTGGCTGCATCTTTCCCAAGGCAAATACAATGTCCCACTTTATTTGTATGTGAGTCTTCTGCCACAGAGGGAGGGGTGAAAGAGCTGGTGCAGGTCCCCAGGTGATCCTGGAGCAGGGCAAGGTCTTAGCTGGGACTTAGAGCTGTTATGCTGGGTCCTGGGTGGCTGGTGTGTGGTCTCTAGGAGCTACTAAGGGGACAAGGTCACAGGCAAATCTTGATGGAGTGCAGCTTGGGAAAGACTGCAACTCTGTTTTGCAGAAACTACTTCACTGGTACTGTTAGGAGAAGGCAGTGGAGTGAGGAGAGCACTGGACTTGGAGTAGAATTACTCCATTTAAGTTGCAGTTCCACCACTTGACTTAGGTGAATTTCCTGACTCCGTGGAGCCTCAGTCTTCCCCTTGGTATAAGTGAGCTTAAAAATCCCTGCTCTAAAAAAATAAATAAATAAAAAATTAAAAAAAAATCCCTGCTCTGCCAACCCTTCACATGAGATTGTTGTGATGGGTCCAGGGGGAAAAGCATATGCAAGCTATGGTCCATTGTTATAAGAACATGATATATTACTCTTACTATTATTCTTACTGTTATTAGATGAGAAAGCCAAAGAGAGTGGAAAAAGCAAAATCAGGTAGCAATTCTGTTTTGAGGTGATTTGGACTCAAAGCAACTCATCCAAAAGAAGTCCTTTGGAAGATGCTGAATTGTTCTGAAGGACTTGTGAGCCCTGGGCTTTAAGCCAGAGAGCATTCTAAACACAGTCTATAGCCTGGGGCAGTCTGCTGCCCTTCAGATTCTCTCACTTTGCCCCATCTGTACCCCTTTAGTGTGAGGCAGCCTGCTGTCTGGTGTACAATGATCACACTTTCAAGACGTTTCACATTGCATGGGGCCTTCATGAGTAAGAACGTCCACATTGCTGTAGGCCCAGAATTTTGACCAGAAAGCATGTCTGCAGCTCTGGTCTACTTGAGCCAAACATTGGCTAGAGAACAGGACAGTGTTGTGATCAAATAGCACGAGACCTGGAGGGAGAGCCACGGGGTCTTAGACAACAGTCCTCGAGGTCTCGGCCTTCATAAGTACAAAGAAATAGCATCATGGGGGCCTTCGTCGAGACTATTCTATGGGCAGTTTCTCCAGCCCAACCAACTCCAGGATCAAGTAGAAAGAAAGCCACAGACTCAAGACAGTTTCTCAAAGAAACTGCGAATCAGAAGGATCAAGGTATTTAGATGGAAATTGGCATATTTCCAATGGTCCTGATTTAAATACACAGGAAACTCATTGTTGACCATTGCCAACTGTTTATCAGTGGCTTATGCAACTTCACATTGGAACGCCTATTAGCCATACTTCAGGGTTTGGCTTCCTAGAAGGTTCCTCTCAACCTCCTGGTCCTCGTAAAACAGGATCCCGTGATGCTGCCCAAGTAAAAGCCATTTTGATAGAGAAGTTAGAATAGCTGCCACTCAGTCTTTCCATTCTCAGATTTCATGTCTTTAGTATACTGCTCTGCTTTGCATCACGTCCCAGGAGCAGGACCTTACTGGACTGGTGGTATTTGTCCTACTGCCACAGAAAGAACCTATGCAGCATAGATGGGCTTTTCTTGGGTCCCATTCAGGGGAACTTGTATTCTGAAGTGCCAAAATACAGCTTCACAATGAAGCCTTGCTGTCTCTACTACCCTGAGAGAGAGAGCAGTTAAGAGAGGCCCCAGTGTCTGGACACAGTGGCTCTCACTAAGGTTGTGTTGACGTGAAGTCAGTTTGTGATGATGTCACTTAGTGCTCTGGTGAAAGCTGGCCACTGGGATCTCACTGATGTGTAAGGAAAAGTGCATCGCTTCCAGGAAGAGCTGCTTTTGACCAATATGACTGGGTAGTGATGGGAGGCAATGAGGAGGGTTTTGTGACGGGGCCCCATTGCATGTAGCGTAGGGATGAACTCAGCAGAGTTCCCATTTAAAGCGTAATGTCTTGTCTTCTGTGGGTCTGAGGGACCAATTGCTGGTCCATGGATAGAAACCTGGATGGGCTCAGTGGTGGGCTGGGCAGTGTCCTTATCAGGCTAGGCTGCTTGAGACAAGGAGGCAGTTGGGGCTGTAGAGACAGGTCCCTTCAAAGGCCACTGAGAGGGCCCAGGCCTTGTCAGAGTGGTGAGGAAATGTGGGTGTGGCTTCACAGTGTTGGCAACTGAGGCGGGGCTCATCTTGTGGGTCAGTGTGGCAGTGGAAGTCTGGTGACAGTGGAAGTCTGGGCAGGGAGGCGTTTTGCCAGATGCTGAAACCTCTGCAGCAAAAGTCGGCCAGCAGCTGGTGGGGAGAGGGGCTGCCTGTTGCCTTTATGGAGGGTCCGGACAGAAGCTGGGCAGGGATCTCAGCACTCTGGGGCTTAGCAGAGAACCTGAGGCAGAAGGTCATCTCCATGGACCTGGCCAATGTGGCTGGAGTGGGGACAGGCTGGGGTGGTGGGGGAGGCCCAGACACCAGCTGTGAGTGCCACATGCCAACAGAGACTGAATGGTTGGCTGACACTGCTCCTTCTTCATTCTTTGTTTATTTTCACTTGGACACCCTTTTAAATGTTACTTGGCTACATTTTTCCTCATTCATTCAACCAATATTTACTTATTGGGCACCTGCTCCTGGGCGGCCCTCTCCTGGGTTCTTAGCAGACTAGTGACACTGGGCCATGGCTCTCTCCTCACTGACCTCCCTCTGTCTACTGTGGTTGGCAGATAAGTGGACAGAGAGAGCACAGTGTGGCCGGGATGGTGAGAGCCTGCTGAGGGCAATCCTGGAGTCCTGCAGGGGGCACCCACCTGGGGGAGGCAACTCCCTGGAGGCCCGAGATGGCTCACTAGCAGGCTGCTGCCACCCTACAGTAGCAAAATTGTTCCCTACCTCTTCTCTCCACCTCTTTCAATAGGCACAGACTTCTCAAACACAGAGCGTAGGAAATTGTAGACTCCTCACCAGGCCTGGTTTGATTTCATTCTCACAGCTGAGACCAGAGCCCTGGGGGAAAGAAAGCAGAAATAGGCAACTTCTTTGGTTGGAATTTTCTCCAAGTTAGCAGCAAAGTCTCATGGGAAAATGAAACTTTCTTAGGCAGCTTTTCCCTCTAGGATTGGAGTGGGCAGGCAGATTTCTGCAGAGAAGGCTATGCAAAAGCCCTAGATCTTCCTGGGACCAACGATTTCCCTTCTAATGATCCAGGGGCTGGGATTTTATTTTGCAACAGGATCAAGAATGGCAAGCATAGCTTGTCGGACACTGAGAACCTGCAGCCCTTGGAAATTCAGGACAGGACAGTAACACCCTGCAGCTTGGGCTCAGGTGGAGGAACAGCATCATGGGAGGATGCTTCCAGAGCAGGAACTTCACCAAAGGCAATAATAGAAGTCACTAGTGGGAATGGCTGTTTTGCTTTTAAAAATGGTTTGACAGGTATCGAGAGGAAAATTATACTGCACCAGAACTCAGGGCTCCGAAAAGAAGAGTCAGCTCTCAGTGGGCTCTCTGGCCTCTTTCCACCCTAAAATGTCCTATTTTTCTACATAGAACAAGAAAATGCACTTGTGCCCCCATGCCTTCCTCCCTCTCATTTTGTTCCAGTTTTATAAGCCATTGTGAGGCACAGCCTTGCTCCAGCCTCATGAATCACACGTCCACCTCTACAGCCATCTTTTTTAAGCATCTTCTGCTAGCGACCCACCCAAGCCAATTTACTTGGCTGGCAGGACTCTGAGTGCCACCACACTCCTGGGCACTGCTGTTATTTGTAGGATGGCTCAAAGGTACCCTTGTGTATCCCCACTGGAGAACACTTCCAATTGCTAATCCCAGAAAAGACCAGATTAACAAAATCCCTCTGAAGCCAGCATTCTCTCTTCTGTTATTACTATGCCTGTTTTACACATGAACAGAAGGATGTCTAGGACCATAAAGATTAGGATGTCTTAAAGGCTGGTGGCACTAGACTGCACTGGCATCTAAATATGTGCACACATGGTTGTTGATTGTGAAGCAAAGTGCCAGTTTCAGCCAGTAGCAATTAATGTGACTCATCTGTGTTCATCCTGGAGTGGTAGGAATATTGATAAATTTGGAGGCAGAAAGTCTAGGTTCAACTCTGCCCTTTGCCACAGACTAGCTGCATGGCCTTGGGAAGTTGGTCATACTCTCTGGTCCACCATTGTATCATTAGTAAAGGGATGCTAAAGCATCTAGTTTGTTCAGGATAGAATGAAGTAAAGGAGGTGGCAGTCCTGGAAAATGGCAGCAGGCTCGCCTTCATCAAAACCCCCATTACTAGCTGGAAGTGGGTGCAACGTGTTCATAACATCTGTGGGACTCTTCTTGAGGGTCTTCCTTTGGAGCTGACCAGCCATTCCTAGAACAGCTGTTTATCATTTGAGGGTGGGTTTCATTATCAGTAACCCAAAAGGTTTTCTGAGAAAATATGGAGAAGATGGATGGTTAAACGAGGAAAGGCTGGACTGGGCTACAAAGGGTAGTATAATTCACAAACTGTCTCCAAAGGCCACATCTACAGCCCCACAGGATTTGAGCAACAGCAGCTGTGAGAAAACACGTAGAGCCTCTCAAGGGACAACTTTGAAGGGAGACATTTCCTTGATGTTATAAATTCTGGCTCCTTTGCTTTAAAAAAAAAGTCTTGTTATCATGATTTCCGGTATAAAATAGTATCCATGTAAATGTCTAGTCAGTTGCATCCTGTGAGCCTCCATTTTTCAATTGACCATGGCTACTAGGGAGTTGATAGTTGGTGGAATTGCTTCCAGTTCTGATGTGTTCCAGTATGACTCTGCTTCTGGGGACGTGGCATGATGACAGGAATGTGCCTCAGTAGCAATCACCACAGGATGCTGGGAATAATAGCAAACACTTATAGAGCCTTACTTTTGCCACAAGGTAGGCACTATCATCATCCCTATTTTGCAGATGAGGAAACAAAGAAACAGAGAGGAGAAGTGATTTGCCTAGGGTCACACAGCACCTAGGAAGTGGTAGATCCAAGATGCAAACTCAGGGAGATTGGCTCCAGAGTTCATGGTTTACTCTTTTGGAAGGGGTCTTGTGAGCTGAGGCTTCCAGAATACTCATCCAACAGAACTGATGTGAGCACACATCACCTAGGCCAGAATCTCTCTTTGTCTGAGGGCTGCCGCCTCTATTTTTCTGCTTTGGCTTCCCAAAACACAACAGCTCTGAGGAGCGTAGAGTGCTTTGAGTTGTGTCCCCCCCACCAAAGATACATCCACCCAGAAGCTGTGAGTGTGATCGCATTTGGGAAAAGTGTCTTTGCAGATGGAATTTATTTAAGGATCTCAGCATGCAATTATGCTGGATTTGGGATGGGGCCCACACCCAATGACAGGTGTCCTTATGAGACAGAAGAGGAGAGACACAAAGATAAAACAGCCATGTGAAAATAGATGCAGAAATTGCAGGGATATGGCTACAAGCCAAGGAGCACCAAGGACTGCTAAACAATTGTCCAAAGTGAGGAAAGAGTCTAGGGCACATTCTATCCCAGAGCCTCAGGAAGGAGTGTGGGACCACTGACACTTTTTTTAAAGTTTTATTTATTTTATTATTATTTTGGGCTGTGCTGGGTCTTTGTTGCTGTGCAGGCTTTTCTCTAGTTGCAGCAAGTAGGGGCTACTCTCTAGTTACAGGGTACAGGTGGTTTTTTTATTGTAGAGCATGGGCTCTAGGCCCTCAGTCTTCAGTAGTTGTGGCTCCTGAACACAGGTTCAATAGTTGTGGCGCATGGATTTAGTTGCTATGGAGTGGCATGTGGGATCTTCCCAGACTTGAATTTGTGCCTCCTGCATTTGCAGGCGGATCTTCAACCACTAGACCACCAATGAAGCCCTGCCTTAACCCTGCTGACACCTTTTTTTTGGACTTTTGGCCTCCATAATGTGAGTGAATGCATTTCTGTCACTTTAAGGCACCAACTGTTGTTATTGTTCAATTGTTAAGTTGTGTCCGACTCTTCGCAACCCCATGGACTGCAGTATGCCAGGCCTCCATATCCCTCACCATTGCTCAGAGTTTACCCAAGTTCATGTCCATTGAATCAGTGACCAAGTTTGTCACCATTTGTATTGCAACCCTATGAAGTGAATACAGGAAGTGTGCTCCCACGAGGAGTCAAATTGATTTGAGGGTCAAGGTCGGTATGAGCCTGGGTAGCAATAGCACCACCCCTTTGCAAGTATCCAAGAGAGTGAAATATGTTCCTTCCTGGTCTACAGCCCTGTCTGCTGAGAGGCTTCCAGCCCAGTGCTCAGAGGAGTGGCAGAACCATCTGCCTGCTGAGCTGCTCAAGAAGGGCCTTGGTTCCCAGCGGTATCCAGGAAACCCAAAGAGTGGCAGTCATAATGGCCCTCAAGAGGGTTCCTGCATTTGGCTTAATTTACCTCTCAGCTCGCTTGAGCTGTATTTCATCCCTTCTGGCATATTTTGTTTTGTACCTGGTAAAGGGAGTGGGAAGGGAGGGAAGCCAGAAGAGGAGTATGTTTGTTTCTTTCCTGGACATTTTGACATTCTTGGCATTGGCATTGCTCTTGCCTGGGGATGTTTTGTGAAGAAGGGTCTTCCATTAGTAGTCTCAAGATTTGAGGGTGACAGAGTAAGGAGGGTGGTCAGCTACTAAGTTTAGCCATGCTTCCTGGCTTCCCTGGTTCCCACTGAAAGACTGAGCTGTGGGTGTTTGGAAATAACAAAAGGATGGTGGAGGGCCCAGGGGTGGAAGCCCAGACATCTGGGGCTCAGCTCAAACTCCACACCCTGGATGCATGCTTGGGTGTCAGGAAATCCGAAGCTCTTAGGTCACACTTGGGAAGACTCTCCCAGGGATCAGTAGGGACTCACCCCTGTGCTGTCTGCCAAGCTGGCACTGGGGAAGTAGGCTCTTTCCAGCTTAGGTTGCCAGGCAAGCTTAGACTCTTCCTGGTCATCATAGAATCCAGGCCTGGGGCAGACCTCCTGAATTATTTTTCTAGCTGCAAGTCCTCTGTCTCTCTTCAGATCCTCCAGCCCAGCACCGTGCTGTCCCTAGGGCACTGTGACCACATTGCACTTAATTATGTAAGTTCCTGCCTTGTCTCCTCTGCTCAACCACAAGGCTCAAGGTCAGGTCTTAAGCCTGTCATGTGTCTGTTTTCTCCCTGCTCCTTCGGGGGCCCATGCAGGGCCTATTGTGGAATAGGAGCTCAGCACCTGTTTACTGAATGAATGAATGAATGAAATGGATATGGAAACAGTAAAAAGTCTTTTGTACTAAACTACATATTAAGAGTAAATTAAAAAGAATTTATTTTTATATTAAATTACATTAGAATTGCATTAATATTTCAGATTTTAGCAGAGAAGAAATTACAGGCAGATTCATGCACCTTCATCCCTCAGTGATGGCCAATCTCTGAAGATTTAAAGGAGAAACAATTACTAGTGTCATTCTGTCTTTCTTTCCTTCTCCTTTGCTTCTTGACAGAGCTGTGATACTATGCATACTTCAAAATGCATTTTCTATTATTTCAAATCCCATACAGCAAATCCATAAAATTAACTGCTAACCTTCTTTCTGCTTTGCTCTGGCATCATGTGGTTAATGCACCCTTTTACCATATTTGAAAAGCCAAGTTCACTCAATGGCATGAGCCCAAATGGGGCTCCCTAGCTGACTTCATGGGCTCATGTGGTTAGCCAGCTCTCCTGCATACAGGGTGAGCAGGGCCTGGCGTGGACCTGGGCTTGGGCCTGGCAGCCCTGGGTGTGGCAGGCCAGATATGGGAGGCCTTCATTATGGCCTCAAAGCAGGAGGAGGTGGTGATTGTGGGGGGTGGCTTGCCTCATGAAAAGGCCTCTCTCTGATAGGCCAAGCAGGAAGGAGGCTCCCATCCAGAAAGGTGCGGCAGGGCCAGTGGGGACCATGTACAAAGACTCATTCCTGGGTTTCCGCATGGCCATGGTCTTAAGTAAAGCAAGTTCAAGCCAAACCTGACATTCAAGAGGTGATCGAGGGGAGCAATGCAGCAGGAGCAATTAGAAATGTAGGCTCTGGGCTCCCCCATTTCTTAGCTAAGATATCTTGGGCAAGTTACTCCATGTCTCTGAGCCCAGTTCCCTCTTCTGTAGATTGGAGGCAGTAGCACCCTGCCACACAGGAGCCTAATATCTGTGTGTCCTTGGCACAGACCATAGCCCGTGAGGTGGTAAAGAATCTGCCTGCAATGCATGAGACCAGGTACCATCCCTGTGCCAGGAAGATCCCCTGTAGAAGAGAATAGCAACCCATTCCAGTATTCTTGCCTGGAGAATTCCATGGGCAAAGGAGCCTGGGGGTTACAGTCCATGGCATTGCACAGAGTCAGACACAACTGAACGACTAACACTTTCACTTTTTCTTTCACTGGCCCAGGAGAGACACCCTATATGTGAGTCCTAGGGGACAGGCAGCGGTAGAAGGTGGGTGTGTCATCATGGTGTGGTGATAACAGCTACTTGTAGTGTACTTTCTATGTGGTGGGCAGGATGATGGCCCTCTTCTCACCTGGAAATGTACTGTGAGAGGTGACTGGCCTTGCCGAGGGTCCAGTGAATTGACAGGCCCCTTCTCTTCCAGATTGCTTTTCAGCTGGTCTTGATTCTCACTGGGGTTCAAGGGCAGGTTTTCCTAAAAAGAGGGAGCTCCGTAGGCTGTCAGTGAACTATATGGACCGTCAGCCAGCAAGATGCCATGGCTGGGACTGTAAATTGTGTTTGCTTGAAGAACAGGAAAAAAATAAATGTATCCCTTGCAGACCTTCGATGTCAGATTGACTTAAACCAACCACGCAGCTGGCTTATCACAGTCTTCAGCTGAGGAAGGGAGTTTGGAAGCATTTTTCTAGGTGAGAAGAAATCAGGAGAGAGTCTAGAGAGGGGAAGGGAGGCAGGTAGCCCTCCAGGCAAGGGCCTTGGGGTTTTGTGACTCCCAAATCTCAATGAGGTCACACACGCATCTTCTAGGAGCATGTCAGGCTTTCTCTGGTATTTCAGATAGGGTTCCTTGAAGGAGATAAATCAGGCAGGTGGAAAGTGGGGGACAAAAAAGCCTTGCATGAGGGAGACCATGCTATCAGCTGGGTGAGAGAGACTGAGTCTTGTGCACAGACGGATGGGAGGGGATGGCTCCTCTCAGGCCTCACCTCTCTCTGGAGGCATGATGCTGTGGGCTCTTGAAGGAGCCAAGGCACCATCTGATCTGGCTAGTCTCCTCCTCCTGACTGTGGTATTTTCTCCCACCTTCCTGGCTCAGTTTCCTCATCTGCCCAGCTGTCCAAACCAAATGTCTGTGTTTCTCAGTGTTCTTTGTGTGGGAACACAAGGAAGGCCCTGGCCTCAGGATGACCCTCTTGGCCCGAATATGTTGAAATGAGAGGAAAGCTCGGCCTGGGCTACTATCTGGTTTGTCCCATGGGCACATCAACCTTCAAGTTCCTTGGTCCTCCATCCTTGCTGCAGAGAAGCCCCTCTGGCCTTGATGCTTGCCTGCCCTCCTAGAATGCAGTGCTGCAAAAGTGAAGGCATATGTCACAGTGCCACAGCCTATAAGGCATATCTGTTAACTTTTGCTTTTTTAAAACATTTTAAAAAATGTGCACTATTTTAGTCTTTATTGAATTTGTTGCAACATTGCTTCTGTTTGACATTTTGACTTTTTTTGGCTGTGAGTCATGTGGAATCTCAGCTCCCTGACCAGGGATCAAAGCTGCACTGCTTGCAGGTGAAACCTCAACCACTGGACCACCAGGGAAGTCCCTATTGACCTTTGTTTTTAATTCCCATGAGTGCTGAGTAATTGTTTGGGAGTGAGACCCATGGATACCCTTCAGGCTTCATGGGTTCTGTGTTTTCCCTCCTTCCCTCGGCAGCCTGCTCCTGGTTCAGCCAGTCCCAGTTTTGTAGAAAGTTTCCCTTTGAGTTGAAACTTCTCTCTGAAGCATCTATCCACCTGTCCTCGCCTGTCCACAGTGTGCACTTGCCCATAGCATCTCTGGCCATAGGCGAAGTTGGCAGCCATGGACCCTTCATCTTCTTCTCTCAGGGCTTATCATTCATTGCTCTTACGTCATGATTCCAAGAGCCTTCACCAGCCTGTTCTCCATCTGTTCACTTCTAGTTTTTCTCCCCACAGCTATTTCTGTAACATATCTGGAATAAATTGGATTGTTCAAGAAGAGGTAAAGATTTAAGTGAATTTCCCCTTGTATTTGCATCTGAGTTCCCCTAGAGCACTTGCTAAATAAACTTTGATTTCCCTGAGGTTCTCTTTCACCTGGTTCTGTGCTCTTTCTAAAGTAGATTTCATACATGGCTTTTCTTTCCCTTTTTTTCCCTCAGATCCTGCCTCACTCTCTTATTGTGAGTGTAACTAAGTACCACATTTAGTGGCTTAGAACAATATACTTTTATTATCTTAAAGTTTCCGAGGCCAGAAGTCCAAAATGAATCTCACTTGGTTAAAATCAAGACTGTATTGCTCCAGAAGGTTCTAAGGGAGAGTTGGCCTCCTAGGCCTTTCCCATTTCTGGAGACTTCCCCATTCCTTGTTTCATGGCTCCTTCCTCCATCTTCAAGACCAGTAACAGAGCATCTTCAAATTTCAATCTCTCCCACCCCTCTCTCCTTGACTGTACTTCCATTATGGCCCCTTATTAAGAGTCTTGGTGATTACATTGAACCCACTGAGATAGTCCCCCCAAATCTTCCCATCTCAAGATCTTTAATTTAATCACATCTGCTAAGTACAGTTTTCCATTGAAGGAAACATATTTGCAGGTTCTAGGGATCAGGATAAGATGGTTGGATGGCATCACTGACTCAATGGACATGAGTTTGAGCAAACTCTGGGAGATAGTGAAGGATAGGGAAGCCTGGCATGCTGAGTTCATGAGGTGGCAAAGAGTCAGACACGAGTGAGCAACTGAACAACAACAAAAACAAGGAATCAGGGCATGGACAACTTTGGGGTGTCATTTTCTGCTACCACAGACTCCTGACTGCAAAGTCAAGGTATTGGCAGTTAGCAGGATAAGCTCTGTTGAATATGGATAGATTCACCTGGGGCTTCCTTGCTCTTGTGCCCACCCAGGCCCCAGTCTCCCCTCACACAGGGATACTGCGCAGCTCCACAGTGCAGAAGAGTCCCACATGTGGTATTCGAAGCATCTAGCTTCCAGGAACTCTTCTTTCAGGTCCTTTATGGACCTGACATGGATAAGAATTCAGTGAGTGCTGACTGATCTGCTGTTCTACCCAGCATGTTCATAGGGCCCTCACACAGCTTCCATCAGCACATGGCCACTGTCTCTTCAGAAACAGTCAGTGGTGCCCCAAGTTTACAAATCCCATCTCAGATTCATCAGCCCATGTGACCCCAGCTTACAGGTGACTCACCAGACTTATCCAAGAACCCTGTCCTCTGGCCCCACTAGACTTATAGGAATACTAGCAACCAGCACAGACAGGGTGCTTGCCATGTTCCAGGACCCATTCTGAGGGCTCTTCCTATATCAACTCATTCAGTCCTCACAGAAACCCTATAAGCAAGCACGATGACTGTCTCCATTTTATGAAGTAAGAAGCAGGTGTAGAGCAAGGCAGTAACTAAACCTGGTCCAGGGTGAGTTACCTGCAAGTGAGCCCAGATTCCAACTTGGGCACTGAGTTTCAGAGCCCATGGTTTTCACCACTGGGTTACACTGCCTTTCAAAACACCCTATGCTGCTCTCTCCTAAGTCCTCTGGGCCATGGCCCTTGCTCTGACCTTTGGGAGCTGTTTTCTCTTTCAAGGTGCAGTCAGCTATGATGGAACTGTCTCCTTCCCTCACCGTCTCCTGCCCACCCCGACTTTTCTCGCCTCTTGTCTCCACAGTCAGTGCACCTTTGGGCTGCTCCCATGTTGAGATCTCGGGGGCTCAGCTCAGGGGTCTCATGGATGCTGGGGTTCTTACATCTCAGACCTCATGACCTGTTGAATTGGCTCTGTGTAGGTCCCACATGAGAGGGGGTAGTTGATTCTTGACTAAGCTCCCCACCATTCCCTCCCAAGAGGAAACCCTTGAGATCAGAGGTTCTTAACCTTTGGTGTGTCATTGAACCTCTTTGAGGCTCCAATGGAGCCATGGGAGCTTCTCCCCAGAAAATGCTCATGAATGCACATGTGGGTGTATATGGGGTCCTGGAATCCATCTAGGGTCACTGGGTAAGAAGCCCTCCCCATGGGAGGAAAGCTGGCATCACAGAACCCCTTGTGGATACCAGTCATATTGCCAGGAACTTTCAAATCCGTTGTCTCATTGGACCCTCCCAGTCCCCTGGGAGTAGGCCTTTCACCGCCTACCCTAAGTCACACCACTGGGAAGGGGGTGTGGGCACTGTCACCCTACTACCCCCTGCCTCAATCTCTAGAATGCTTGGTTCCCTAGCCTTTGCTGAGAAGCTGAAAAGCCATTCACACAAGTCCTACAGATGAGGAACTGGCCACAACAGAACAGTAGTGACCCTGGCTGTCTCCTTGGGACTCGGAGAAGGAATCTGGGAAGCCACTCTGGTTGCTGGCCAGGACCCTGGGGACCCAGTGCCTGAGCTTTGGCCCCAGAGTAGCTTGGATGGGGGAGGAGCTGGTGGCAAGTCTGTTAGAGCAGAGGGGCCTGGATGCTGGGAAGAAGCAGATAGTGGCTAGAATTGGATTTCTTGAGGTGCCATTGAGGGTGGGGGGGGCCCTGGGCCTTACCAGGTAGGAGTGCCCAGCACACAACTGCTGGGGGGCTGCAATACCATCTACCAGGGCCTCACATGCTCTGGAGTTATTGGACTCAGCTTGGCTGGATCGGAGGAGGTCAGAGGACTGCACAGGGTCAAGAGGTTTGAGGTGTGGGGCCGGCTCTGTCCCTGGTTTGTCGGTGACTTGGGGTTGTCCCTTCCTGGCACTGGCTGCAGGCCTCTGTCTGTTACCTGGGCCATCTCCTAGGGTCCCTCCCTAACTATGGCTAGGAAACTCTAGGATCTGTGTCCTCGCCTCTGTCAGGGATATGGCACCATCTTAAGTTTCTTGAGCCTCCAAGGCAGTCATGTGTGATTGAGCAAGGGTCCATCATTATCAACTGAACACACATCTACTGAGGTGGTCTGCATACAGCACTGGGCAGGGTGCTGAGGCTCTGGTGAGGAGGCCAACCCTGCCCCAGTCTTGGAGGCTCCCAGTTGGGGAGGGACAACTGGCCTTTAAAACAAGCATGGAGCAGCTGCCTGTGCACCTTGCTCCTCTCTATAGAGCTCCCTCTCACATGACTGTCACTCCTGTTGGAGACTCTTGTGCTGTGAGGCTTGGAGCAAGAAGCAGTGTTGAAACAACATACACTGCAAAGCTCTCATGAGGCTGGAAGGAGAATTTCTTTACATGCCCAAGGGCTGACCAAACCCGATGCTCCACAAATGATAGCTCTTATAGCCCCACTTTACCAGCAAGACAACAGAGGCCCAGTGCAGTTTACAGTTACTTGTCAAAGATCACAAAGGCACGTACTGGACTGGCTTCCAACCTATGCATTCTTCCTCATGCCACTTGGCTCTGCATTGCTTTGGGCTGGTTCTGAAATCAAAAGTCTCTCATTCAAATCAAAGACTTGCCAGTATTTGCAACAAATATATGTGGGTTGTAAGCAGTTCCTCAAGAGAAGCTTGTTTTAACCAGCCCTTACCTCTGAGAGCCCTTGGTCCATGCCCAGCTTGAAGCTGGTGCCAAGCTTCTGGGTAGGGTGGACTTTCCCTGCATGCATAAGAGTATATGTGCACACGCTCGCACACACACATCACCTTGCTCCCTGCCTTCTCTCCTTGGCAGACAGTAAACAAATTCTTGTTAGCTGCAGTGCTCTGCCCACAGCCAAGGTAGCCAGCTTGACATGGATGCACCAATACCCATCTGACTCCCTTCTTTCTGTTCTTGGTGATACCCCAGGCCTATGGTCTGCCTCATTCCCTGGAACATCACTGAGGATCCTAACCCCACCCACTGTATGTGTCAGGCAGCCCCAGGGGGACATTGGGAAAAGCCTCTGCAGGTCATGGAGGAGAGGGCTAAGGGCCCACCCCCAAGTCCCAGCTCTGTTCCCAACACCTGGCCTGACATTGGGCATGGCTTTTCTCTATCCTGGGCCTTGGGCCTTGGGTTGTATTAAGCAAGTGGCTTGGACATGTTCTCTGTCATTCCCAGGATGGTACCTTGGGGGAACAAGAGGCCAAGGATATGTTTCTGCAAAGAAGATTCTTCTTTAGAAGATTGAAAATCACTGGGCTGAATGAGAGCTGAATGGAGCCTGATGGAGACCTCCAAGGGTGTCTCTATCCCTGACATCCTGTGATTGTGTGTGTGTATGTGTGTGTGTGTGTGTGTGTGTGTGTGTAAGAGGGAAAGCTTGTGACTTGTTCTGGCACATGTTTGTACTGAGAGATTACCTGTGTGCTGTAGTTGTGCCAGTGTGTTAATGTTGTGTCTCCTCCCTTAAACCTCATGACCAGGACTGCCAACCCCCATCCCCACCCCATCACGGTCACCAGCACATAACCTGGATCTTATCTTCATAACACTTATTATGAAATTACCATTCATAACGTTTATTATGAAATCACTGTGTATTTGTTGACTTTTTTTCTCTTCCCCTTCTAGAATGTCTGTTCTCAGAGAGTGGGGCCTGTGGATGTCTTGGCTGCTAATTTGTCCCAAGTGCCCAGCAAGCTGGCTCCTTCATGGTTGTTGTTAACTGAATGCCTGTATGTGTCAGGTGTACCTCTCTGACTTTAGGAGGGATAGAAGGATGCTGAGTGAAAGGGTAGTCAAGGGACTGCTTTCAATATAGTGAATGTGACCTCGGTGTCGGTCTGAATCCTGAGCCAGTCCCTAGTTCTGTTGCTGCCTGGTGCCCCAGGGGAAGGTTCCATTAACTGAGAGAACAGCAGGCAGAGGAGAAACCAGGAAGGCAGAGGAGGGAGGTAAAGGGGTGAAACTTTGCCCACTCACACCCTGCCATTACTGAGTTAGGTGTCCCGCACTGGACTTTTCTTCTGTGCTCTGTGTTAGCCAGTCTCCAAAGCTATGATGAGTTTGAGGGTCCTGTGGCTTCAGCTTGTAAGGAGTGGGGTGGAGTTTATAATAAAGAAAAGATTCTTTCAATGTGCCATTACTTTGGTTCCCCTGCATGTCTGGACACCAACTCTCAGGCCATTGTCCCCAGCAGGTAGCTTTAGCAGTGCCTTCATGGTGCTGCCCAGCAGGCTGTCTGAGGCCCGCACTGCTGAGCCGAAATCCTCTTAACAGAAACTTGCTGCCCTTTTCCATTCAGACTAACATGGCTTCCGCAAATAACTAATCAGACTGCTAGACGTGTACAGGGGCCCCGGCAAGGTCCCAGACAAGCATCTTTTCCCTACTTCCTGTTGGTGGCCCTGGCAAGGGCAGGAGGACACTGTGCTTCCAGTGTTTTCTCTAAAAATGGCGTCACCGAGTGAGTGGGCAGCACTAGGGCCCTTTTGGTCACAAGCTGTGAGGCCAACAAGCAACCTTGTTTGCTTTCCCCAGTGTGCATTCCTGTAGGCTACCCCAGGTAGGAGAAGGCATGCCAGCTCCAAGCTCCAGAGAGAGACCAGGACGGGAATGCAAGTTCAGCTCTGTGAGTTTGGGCCATTCCCCTGACCTCTCCGAGCTTCCATTTTCTCATTTCACAAATAAGAATAATAAGGCCTGCCTCTTGGGGCTGTGTTTGATGATTGACTCATACATATGAGATTTATGTAACCCAGTGCAGTCCTGGACAAGGCCGGAGTTGACATGCTGAGTCAGTCTGATTATGGCAGCAGATCTCACACTCAGAGTTGGCACTAGTGCAACTGTGCCAGCTGTTACGATCAGGAGTAATGAGTGTCACAAAAACAAGGAAGTGTCTTCAAGGCTCCCAACCCTGGTAAAAGAACAGAATTCCACAATTTGAGGAGCTCATCGGCCAACTAGTGGGTTGATAGAGGCTCCTTCATAATATAGTCATGAGCTTTGTGTATATCAAGTCACTCATATATAAGTATATCAAGTCCCTGTAGAATAACCCATCAATTAAACCATCTGAGGACTTCTAGTTTATCAATTCCCCATTACTTATAGTTTTCACTCTGTGTACATGACAGTGCATCATTACCTGGGGGTTGGAGGAGCTGGTAACTGTTTTTTTGGTAATGATATAATTTTCATTGTTAAGACAGCAAAGTGAGTGATTTTAGTTTTGATCATCACAATGGCATCTCTAAATAGATGGCTTTCCCTTTTAGAAGCCACTGGAACCTAAATCAGAGGATTTGCTCCAAAGGCAGTGGTGCTACAAAGGGTGTTAAATCTTGAATTTGAATCCCAGTTCTGCCATTGGCTGCTTTTTTTCATCATATTTTACTGTTGCCTGGTTATAACCCAAGCGCTGATCTCAGTGAAAGCATGAGGGTCAGATCTCTTAGTGCTAGAGCTGAAATGTGGCCAATTCTTGGGTACCCACCTAGGATAGCAGTTGGAAAAAGTTATTTTGTTTGAAATATAGTTGATGTTATGTTAGTTTCAGGTGTATGATATAATGATTTGGCATTTGCATGCATTATGAAATGATCATCACCATGATAGGCTGGTAATCATCTGCCCACATATGAAATTATTACAATATTATTGACCATGTTCCCTGTCCTATACTTTACATCCCTATAAATTGAAAGTGTTAGTCACTCAGTCGTGTCTGACTCTCTGCGACCTCATGGACTGAAGCCCACCGGGCACCTCTGTCTGTGGCATTCTCCAGGCAAGAATACTGTAATGGGTTGCCATTTCCATCTCCAGGGGCATCTTACAGACCCAGGGATTGAACCTGGGTCTCCCACGTTGCAGGCAGATTCTTTACTGTCTGAGAAACCAAGGAAGCCTTTGAGATTTATTTACTTTGAAACTGGGAGTTTGTATCTCTTAATCCCCTTTACCTATGTCACTCATCCACCCCCACCCCTCCCCTCTGGAAACCTCTGTTTGTCCTCTGTATCTCTGAGTCTTGTTTCATTTTGTTTTGTTTTTCTGTTTGTTTTTAATTTTAGATTCCACGTTTAAGTGAGATCATGTTGTATTTGTGTTTCTCTGTCTGATTTAAATCAGTTAGCAATAACGCCCTCTAGGTTCATCCATATTGTCACAAATGGCAAAATTTCCATCCTTATGGTTGAGTAATACTCCTTTCATATGGAGTATTCTATATGTACCACATTTTCTTTATACATTCATCTCTTGATGGACACTTAGGTTGCTTTCATGTCTTGGCTATTGTAAATAGTACTGCAATGAACATGGGGGTTCATATATCTTTTCGAATTATGTTTTTCTCTAGATGTACACCCAGAAGTGAGATTTTTGGACCACATTGCAACTCTATTTTTAGTTTTTTAAGGAACATCCATACTGTTTTCCACAGTGGCTGTACCAATTTATATTCCCACCAACAGTGTAGGAGGGTTTCCTTTTCTCCACACCCTCTCCAGGTTTTACTGTTTGTAGACTTTTTGATAGTGGCTGTACCAATTTATATTCCCACCAACAGTGTAGGAGGGTTTCCTTTTCTCCACACCCTCTCCAGGTTTTACTGTTTGTAGACTTTTTGATGCTGGCTATTTTCACTTTCACTTTCATTCTAAAGTGGTCCCTCATTATAGTCTTGATTTGCATTTCTCTAATAATTAGTGATGTTGACCATTTTCCCATGTGCCGCTTGGGTTTTCCTGGTTGTGCAAAAGCTTTTACACTTTAATTAGGTCCCATTCATTTATTTTGTTTTTATTTCCATTACTCTAGGAGGTGGGTCACAGAGGATCCTGCTGTGATTTATGTCAGAGTGTTCTGCCCCTGTATTCCTCTAAGAGTTTTTATAGTGTCCAGCCTCACATTCAGATCTTTAATCCACTTTGAGTTTATTTTTGTGTATGATATTAGGAAGTGTTCTAATTTCATTCTTTTACATGTAGCTGTCTAGTTTTCCCAGCACCACTTATTGAAGAGACTGTCTTTTCTCCATTGTATATTCTTGCCTCCTTTGTTGAAGATAAGGTGCCCATAAATGTGTAGGTTTATTTCTGGGCTTTCTATTTTGTTCCATTGATTTCTGTTTTTGTGCCTAGAGGTGTTAGAGAATTAGAGAATTCATTATTGTCTAGGAATGCCACAATATTTGGTGTCAGACAAAATACACACTAGACTCTTTGAAGTCTGTGCCACACATGCATGATTTGAGGTCAGCAGAGAGTTGGGTATAGTTTGGACATAGGATTGGAGTCTTTTTCTTTCTGGCTCTTATTTTGGGGGACTTGCTCCTTACTATTCAGGTGTTGTGGTTGCTCTGAATGCTGTACTCCAGTTCTTCAATCTCAAAAGGCTGCAAGTTTTCCAGTAGAGTTTTAGCTGCCCTGCCTGGTGCCGAGTGGGTCATGTCTTCAAAGATTAATGTCATGCAATATAGGGAGAGTGACCCAGTGGCATCTTCTTCTTTCCAGTGTTTGCTCCCCTCTAGTATCTGCCTGCTTTCAATCTCTCCCTACAGTCTTCAGGTAATGTATTTTTGTTCATTTGTTTGTACATTCATTTTGGTTTTTTTCATTTGTTTGCACATTCTCCAGGTTTTTAGTTTTAACTGCAGTAGTATTGGTTCAATGAGAATTTGCCTGTCCATTGGTGGAGGTAGACTCTGTAGCTATTTTTTATAATTTTTTAAATCATTTTAGGTGAATTGTGAGTCCTTTAAATCCACTCAGTACCTTGTATTTCTCTTCTGGCAGCATTCTTTGCCTGGAGGAGGTGCAATTTCAGAGGAACCTCAAAGAAGGGTAGAAACTTCCCTGGTGGCTCAGATGGTAAAGAATCCTCCTGCAATGCAGGAGACCTAGGTTCAATCCCTGGGTCAAGAAGATCCCCTGGAGAAGGGCATGGCCACCCACCCCAGTATTCTTGCCTGGAGAATTCCATGGGCAGAGGAGCCTGGCGGGCTGCAGTCCATGGGGTTGCAAAGAGTTGGACACGCCTGAGCAACTAACACACTATCAAAGAAGTACTAAGGCTGAGATGATGAGATCTTTGGAGGCTTCCTAGAGGCCCTGGGCCATTGCTTTTCCTGTGCTTTAGCTTCCATCTACATGCAGTTATCTCCCTGATGGAGGTCTCTAGCCTGAATCTCTTCCCATTAAGCCCGGTGCTGGTTGGATGTCTACCTGAAGCATTCCACAGTCCCTGGGATGGAATCTCACTCCCCTTCTAACCCCAGACATCCAGCTCTTTCCCCAGCACATAGCAGCAGCATCTACCTGGTCACCCAGGCAAGACTTCTCAGCATCACCCTTGACTCGTCCTCTCTCCCACCTTCAGTCAGTAAGTCTTGCTGACTTACTTTCTAATTGTTTCTAGAATGTATCTCCTCTTCGAAAGCAATCCCGCCACTGCCCTACTTGCAGTCTTCAGCACCTCTCACCGGGATTGTTCTAATCATCCTCTTCCTGGCTCCCTCTGCATCCTCCTCTACGTATCAATCGGAATGATTTACCTAAAGTGCTCATTCAACCACTCCAACTCCATGCTTAAAACCCTCTAGCAGCTACCCCATCTGAAGTACAGAGGTTGTGGGGCCAGGGCTGAAGGAGGTGTTGAGATAGCCCTCTAGATGGCGCTACAAGCTGAACTAGCGTGACCCTGCCACAGCCCCTGGGGTGAGCTCAGGCAAGCCCTTTTCTTCTCTGGGCCTCTGTCTCTTCACTGTAAAACCAAGCGGCTTGGACTAGCATGTGTCATCTGGCTACGAATGTCCTGCAAGGCTTTTTCCACGTGGGTCTGGAGTCTTATATGCTTGGGCAATGCTGTGCTGCTGTCTCTGGAAGAGTCACCATGCCCTTGGCCGGTCGGGCAGTCAACAAAGCTTGGTGACTTTCCTCCACTCACCTTTACTCAAACTTTTGTCACCACAGCCCCTTCTGGAGCTGAGCATCGATTAGAATGTCGTGGCACCCCTATGTGCGGTGCCTGCTTTGGGAGATACTGGAGTGGATGATGACCCAGGGCCAAGGACTTCCCTGTTTCTCAGATGGTAAAGAATCTGCCTGCAATGCAGGAGACCCGGGTTCAATCCCTGAGTCAGGAAGATCCTCTGGAGAAGGAAACGGCAACCCACTCTAGTATTCTTGCCTGGAGAATCCCATGGAGAGAGACCACTGGCAGGCTACAGTCCTTGGGATTGCAAAGAGTCGGACACAGCTGAGCATCTAACACTACTACTGTGCCACTCGGTTCAGTGGGGATTCCGCTGCAGTCTTTGAGGGGACATGATGACGTCTGCCCAGACCTGCATCTGCTACAGGAGGTGCTCAGTTGATGGGCATTCAAGACCGGGTGTAATGAGAAATGGGTAGATTGGATGCAAAGAGAAGCTACTTTGGATGTAGATGATAACTTCCCAGCCACAAGAGGAAAGCAGGTTTTTCCGAGGAAGAAGTGAGTACAAGCCTTGGTGGGGACTTCTGAGGTCCACGTGCCTGCACAACCAGCCATGTCGGTTCAAGGCCATTTTCAATTGACAGTTCCTCTGGGAATGTTTACTCTGGGATCGGGGGCTGGTGAGAAGAGCAGTCACCCCACTCATGTTCCTGTCATTGCATAGAAGACACCGCTGGCACTGGTAAATGTCGACTCTAAGTAGCTCTGCTATGAAATCAGCTTTTATGTCTCTGGCCTGTGTCCTAGACAAGCCGAAAGGCTGCGTGGCACTGGGCACAGGACCTGGCCAGCTATATTCCTCAGCTGGGCCTTGCAGTAGCTCTGATGGCTGGCGAGGTTGTCCACCCAGGGCTGTGTTTTTCTAATCAATTGGCCCATTAGGCACTTGGGGAAGACTAGTCAGCCAGGCCACATTACTTTCCCTTCCTGGTAGAAATCACAGAAGCAGAGACTGTGGAAGCTTCTATGACTGGCTTTGCAGTCAGCCCCCCATAACTGCGAGCCTGTCCTTTCTCACCACCACAGGGCTCCTCACTTGCAGGCCTTGCTGTCCTGGGGCTGGTGGAAGAGACCAGCCTTTCTGACCTGCTGGTGTCTCCCAGCATCTCTCAGTGCCAGGAACAGAGGAGGGCAAAAAGCGTTTCCTGATCCCCAAGCAGGAAGACTGAGGTTTTGTCTACTCTATCAGAGTCCCTCTTTGGAAATATTTCACTTTCTACCTGGTTTTAGTAACACAGTGCCACTATGCATAGCTGGGATCTATTGATCACTGACTTGACTCCAAGGCAGGCACTGTTCTGTAGGCTTTCCCTGCCCTGACTTACCAACTCCTCATAACAACTCGACAGGACTCAATACTGATATTACTCCTATCTTATAGACAGAGTAACCAAGGCCCAGAAAGGTATGTAAATTAACCTGTTGAAGGCCATGTAACAACCAGAAGTCCAAGAGGACTCCCAACACAAGTCTGCCTGGTTTGCAATGCACCCGCTCATGACCACCACATCATATCACATCCTTATTAGGCTCCACCTGAGGTGGCGGGCTCTTTGAGGGAAAGGACCACTTCTGGTTCATGGCCGGACCTGGCACAGGAGGTGCTGAGGGGAAGAGTGGTCAGTGCAAGGCTGCCTGTGTCAGAGCCTGTGGTCCCCTCATCAGACTGTGGGGAATGTTCTCAGCCATGTAGGCTCAGAGAAACAAGCACATCTGCTCTGTGCTTCCCAAGGCTGCCATCCCCTAAAGATAATTATTGTGGACTCTCAGCTGTTGGAGCTCAGAGCATATTCCACATTGATTCAGTCTGTTTCCCAAAACAAGTTTGCATTGTTTTGAAACCATGGTGCAGGGCACCCAGAGAGCAAATGGAAGTTGATCACCACACAACAGGCAGTTACTAAGGCACCAAGAGTGCATGGGGCAGCTTTGGGGAGGCCGAAGGGGAAGGCTGGCCAGGGTGGAGGGCACGTACACTGCAGAGCAGGGCCCGGCCCAGGGAAGGCAACCAGGCCACTGAAGCAGGAGCCCTGGGGCTGCTCCTACCATTTCACCCAATAATTCTCCCTCCTGAGAGTTTATTCCTCAGGAAGAATCTCAACAGAATTGAGAAGATACATGCATGAAGACGTTCATGAAGAGATTGGCTGTAGCAATATAACACTGGGAACAAATGAATTGCCCAACAATACAGGGTGGTTAATTAAATTATTGCATATCCATTCCATTGCATATTATGAGGCCATTTAATATGCCCACTCTGAAATCTGCAGCAGGCTAAGGGATATGTGGAACGGAAGATTTTGTAGAGGAGAAGATACTGTTATATTTACATTGTGATCTTGCAACTTACAAACACTTTCTGCACAGCAAACACTCAAATCTAAAGAGCTCTGTTAGGGTGATGGGATTCATGTGATTTCTTTCTAAAAAATGTCTATAGCCAGGACTTGGAAGCAACCTAGATGCCCATCAACTGACGAATGGATAAGAAAGCTATGGTACATATACACAATGGAATATTACTCAGCATTAAAAAAAAATTCATTTGAAGCAGTTCTACTCAGGTGGACGGAACTGGAGCCTATTATCCAGAGTGAAGTAAGCCAGAAGGAAAAACAACAATACAGTATGTTAACGCATATATATGGAATTTAGAAAGATGGTAATGAGAACCCTGCATGCGAGACACCAAAAGGAACACAGATGTATAGAACAGACTCGTGGACTCTGTGGAATAGGGCAAGGGTGGGATGATATGGGAGAATGGCATTGAAACATGTTGATTATCATATGTGAAATCAATCACCAGCCCAGGGTTGATGCTCTGGGCTGGTACACCGGGATGTCCCAGGGGGAGGGAATCGGGAGGGAGGAGGGAGGGGGGTTCTGGAGGGGGAGCATATATAAACCCATGGCGGTTTCCTGTCATTGTATGGCAAAACCAACACAATAAAGTAAAGAAAAATTTTTTAAAAAGTGTCTTAATCATAGTTATACTGTTTTCACATTTCCAAATAGAACAGTGTGTGTGTGTGTGGGGGAAATCAGCAAATAATTTCTCCCCAAAGCTAAATCTATTTGCATTGGATTGTTACATCTACTTGAGAATAACAGTATATATATAGAGAGAGAGAGAGAACAGGGACAAGAAGAAGACAGGTGCTGGCATCATTTGATGCCTAATCAGGACCATGACATGTTATTAAAAAGAAGCCTGGATCGTTCCTCGGTACAGCTGGCTATTCATGAACCATTGAAATGGATAAGGCAGGAGCATCTGGCCCATTGTTGCCATTCCTACATCACCAGCCACCCTTTATCTTAAGGCTTTAATTTGCAAAAGCTTCCTGCCTATCAGTGAGCAGTGGTGAATCCCGATTCTTTTTCTCAGATGAACCAAGGAACTGGGCATTATCCTCCTGACAGGATAGGAAGCTTGTCCCAAGTTCCCTGCTTGAATGTCTTGTCAGAGCACCTGTATCCAGAGAGTTCCCTAACCCACACTATCAACCAGGGTCCCCTAGAGCCCAGAGGTAGCAGAGGATGTGACAAAGTAGTTGCTGGAGGCAACAGTGGTGATCCCCATCTCAGGCACCCTCCTTGGGTGCTGATGCTTTGCTTGGCCTGAAAAATATCAGCCTTGTGCCAATTACCCCACCTTTAAGCCTGACATGGCTAATTATCTCCAGGGATGGTGTGCAGTGAACTTAGCAGAGGTTCAGGGCATTTGGCTTCCATACCTCCCCACTTTCCTGTTCCTGCTACCTGCTTCATAAGTGGTACCTTTTCAGATATTCAGCTTGGAATAGCTGGCAGGCAGTCCGTCACATCACCACGCTAACTCACACCCAGAGGCATTTAATAAAACCCAGGGGTGATCAGATGTGGAGGACCAATTGATTGGCTGAAATTGAGACCTTTGTTGTTCCTATCTCAAGACTTTACTGCATGGGCCATTCCTAAAGGCTGGATTTAGATGTAGAAGGATGTAGATCTATAGATATATGCATTCTGTCTTTCACTGCCCCTCTTAGCCAGGGCTAGTAATAAGAAGAGTTATACTAAGAGGTGAAATGACCTGTCTGAGGTCATGTAGCTAGACATGATATTGCTGGTCCCTTAATCCAAGTCCCTAGCCTTCCTGTCTGATGCTTTATGGTAGGTGATCCCTGGGGAATATGCTCTGACTTAGGAGTGTCCCAATGGCACACGCTAATGCCATCAATGAATGCAAAAGCCTTAGATGAGTATGCTGCATGCCCATCCCTGTGCTGGGTATGCGATGGGGAGCATTTAAGAAGATGCACTGTCCATCTACCACCAGCAAGTTCAAGGACTACCCTCAAAATACTTCACAGGCCCAGTGCCACAGTCCCTGCTGCCTGTTCTGTTCAGCTCTCAACTCTCCTGACCTCATCCTTTAAATCAGCCTCAGCTTGTCATTCAGTGAGCTTTTTTGCTCTTCTTTTAATGTCTTTAGTTGTAAAATATAATGGACAGACAAAAAGGTGCATAGCAAAACAATACAGATTAACAAATTACTCTAAACACTCATGTAACCAACATCCAGATCAGAAAGATAATATTGCTAGTATCCCAGACACTATGCACATGTCCCTTCAATTCCTACTGTAGGAAACCTTTAGCCTGGCTTTTCCCACAATCACTTCCTTGCTCACCTTAGTTTGGTTAACTGGTAACTTAAGTAGGCATCCCTAAGCACTATACTTAAGCTTTGCCTATTTTTTTAACTTAATGAAATCATGCAATATGTATTCTTTTGTGCTTGGCTTTCTTCTATTGTTTGCAAGATTGATGCCTATTGTTGGTATAGAACATTTCCATTACCTCAAAAAGCTCCCTGGCACACTTTTGTCTGTTGAACCCCCTCCTGCCCCAGCCCCAGGCAAGAACTCATCTGGTTAGTTTTGCCTTTTGTAGAATTTCATATAAATGGAACAATACAGTATGTGCTTTTTTGTCCCATGCTTCTTTTGCTTATCACATTTTTTTTCTGAGCTCATCCATGCTGTTGTGTCTATCGTACTTCTTTTTTCCAATGCTGTGTAGTATTCTATATTGTACATATATTGACACTACAGTTTGTTTATCCATTCACCTCTTGATAGCATTTGGCTTGTTTCCAGTTTTTAGCTACTTGAAATGAAATTGTTATGGACATTTTTATACAAATATCTGTGTGAAAATATGTTTTCATTTATCTTGGCTAATATTTACTAGTGGAATTTCCAAGCTGTGTGATTAGTATATGCTAACTCTTACAAGAAACTAGAGAAGGATTTTTCAAAGCAATTGTACCATTTTGCATTTACAAAATGCAAAGCTTAACAGATCTAGTTGCTCCATGCCCTTGCCAACACTTGTTATTGTCCAACTTTTACATTTTTTGCCATTCATGTGAGTGTGAAGTGATCTCTCTTTGTGTTTTAGTTTGTATTTCCTTGATATCAAATGATGGTGGATACATTCTTATGTGTTTTTTGGCTATTCGTATGTCTTCTTTTGTGAAGTCTCTATTAAAATTATTTGCCCATTTTAAAATTTGATTCCTTGTCTCATTATTAAACTATAAGTATAATTTGTATATTCTGGATATAAGTCCTTTTTTGGATATGTGATTGGCTAATTTATCACATAATTTTCTTAGTGACTCTTTCACAGAGAAAAACTTGATAAGATCTAACATATCATTTTTTAATATGGTAAATTCTTTTTGTGTCCCATCAAGAAAATGTTTTTCTATCCCAAATTTGTACATACTTTTCTAATTTTCTTCTAAATATTTAAACAGATTCAGCTTTTATGTTTAGATTTATGATCCATTAAAAGTTAATTTTTATATATGGTATATGATAAGGATTAAGATTCATTTTTCCCCATATAAATAGATAGCTGTAATTGCACCATTTTTTTGAAGTCTGTATTAGTATCCACTGAATTTCCTTGGCGCCTTTGTTGAAAGTCAATTGTCTAAATGTGTGTGAGATTATTTCTGGACTTTTTATTCTTTTCCATTGATTTTTTTTATCTATTCTTATACCAATACCACACTTTTATGATTATCCAGTCTTTATAGTGAGTCTTTAAAAGTCTGTCAATGTAACTAACTCCTACAATTTCGCTCTTCATTTTAAAATTTTTATTTGTAAATTAACATTTATATATATATATATATATATATATATATTCCTGTAAATTTTATAAGCTATAGATTGATGTAACTATCAGTACAATAAATACACAGAATAACGCAACCTAGAGGCAGCCTAAGGGAAGATCCAGAGAAATTGGGTCACTCATATGTGTTGGTGAGAACAAACATAAAATGGTACAGACATTCTGGAGAATAGTTTGGCAGTTTACTTAAAAATTAAACATGCAACTACCATGCAATCTAGCAAATGCACTGTTGGCATTTATCCCAGAGAAATAAGAACTTATGTCCACATAAAACCTGTACACAAGTGTTACAGCAGTGTTATTCATAATAGCCTTAAATTGGAAATGATCCAGATGTCCTTCAATGAGTAAAAGGTTAAACAAGCTGTGATACATCTATACCATGAAATACTATTCAGCAATAAAATGAAGAACCATCAGTGCATGCAACAACCTGAATGAATGTCCAGAGTGTTATGCTGAATGAAACCTGACAATCCCATTTATGATTAGCCTTCTTATATGTATGATTCCATTTATATAACATTCTTCAAATGACAAAATTATGGAAATAGAGAATAGATTACTGGTGAACAGAGTGAAGGATGGGGAGGGGAAGGTAAGGATATAAAAGGGCAACATGATGGATCCGTGTGTTTCTTTTGGCCTATGGTATCCAATTTCTCCAGCACAGTGTGTATCATTGCTCTCTTGTATGTAATGTATATTTTTTCTCCTGACTTCTTTTGAGCCTTTCTCTTACCTTTCATTTCCAATGGCTTGACTATGATGTGGCTAGGCATGATTTTCTTTGTATCTAGTTTGCATGAGGTTCACTGAGCTCCTTAGTTCTATAAGTCATAATTTTCCTCAAATGTTGGGCAAATTTGTCCATTATTTTTAACATATTTTTCTGCTTCATTCTCACTCACTCTCTTCTCTTTCTGAGACTACAATATGCATACATATTATACTATTTGGTTTGTCAAGGTTCCCGAGGTTCCTTTTTTTTTTTTTTTCATTTTTTCCCCTGCTCTTCATGTTGGATGAATTCTGTTCATTTGTTTTCAAAGTTACTTAGTCTGTATTCTGTCTTTTTCAAAGTACTATTCATCCCATCCAGCAAATTATTC